>CM014082.1:35903699-36491199 GCA_004119915.2 Collichthys lucidus | reverse complement strand
AGCACCGACCAGCTGCCCTGCTTCTAATCTAAAAATCGGTAAAGAAGAAGTAGCAGAAGGACAATTTATTTTGAGTTTATTGACTCATTACTGCATTTATATTTTTATATAGTACTGATACCGTATTCATAAATGTCAACAATCAGTTAACGTCCATGTGGAAAGATGTTATGCAAGTCTTCACTCCTTTCACAGGGTTCCCACGGGTGCTTGAATTCCTTGAAAATGCTTGAATTTCAATTCAGTGTTTTCAATGTTGTGAAAATGCTTGAATTTTTTGTGAAGTGCTTGAAAATGCTTAAAATTTGTGTGATGTCTATCTCAATAAACCAAGAGAAAACAAAAATGTTTCCTAAGCGGCTACGCGCTTGATCCGATGCCTTTACATGCAGAACTCAGTTATCATACTCGCTTGGTGTTCTGCAGAGAAATAACAGTAGACTACTATCCACACCTGTTGGTCACTGTTATTGCGCTATGGTAGTTACACAATACACCGCTCACAAGCTGAGAATACAAGCCAATTCACAATTAGTTAAAAATCAAAACAGTCAATCTACCACCATATGAAATAATGCTAATTAGACCCATATTATTATGCCATACAGTGGCACCGCTGCGCTTCCCATGACCATCATGGCAAACACAACTAGTAGGCTACCTATTTAAAGGTGCTGGAAAAATGGAAAAACTGGTGCTTGAAGGTGCTTGAAAAGTGCTTGAATTTGTTCATGAAAAAGGTGTGGGAACCCTGATTTCAGCTGCAGCCAGCTGGTTTTGTAAGCAGAGCACACTGACACTAAAAGGTCGTTGTCAGTTCAGTGTTACAACAAGCCGTAATAAATCTACTTTGAGTCAATATTTCTTTTTATAGATGCAAGTGTGACTCTGTCGATGCTGAAACAAAAAAAAATTGAAACGATGACACCAAAGAGTAACGTGTCATATCGGGAGTCATGAATTAGTAAACGAGGCAGAGCTGCTGCTCCGTCATTCACAAACTAATATTATAATCTATGACTCGCAGCTCGAGGAAAAGCTGAACAGAATGCACATTTGTCAGAGACAACTCCAAACATGGACTAACAGCTGACCACCAGTCAGCCTGCTTGTTGTATCCTCTAATCTCCCGAATGCAAATCACCTCACGTATCTTTTTATCCTCCTCTCGCAGACACACACACTCTGTCTGTTGACTTAACTCGCCCACGCCCGTCTGTATCTCTGCATCCGACTGATACTTTGAGGACTTTGACACCGACATCAGCCCCTCAGGTGGGTGTCTTCACGAGTATCTCTTGGAGTCCGTCCAACCTGGTGCAGAAACCTACAGGTGCACGTTGCCCCTTAGTGGCTTTTGGGTGAACTGCACAAACATTTTCGACTTAATTTACCAAGAAAGATCCAATTATTACCACCATAATCACTAATATTGGCATTATTAAGACTGTCACTGCTGGGCATGGATTTGAGTTACACCTTGGTGCCTCCAAAGTGAAAATCCCAAACAAAATACACAATGACACCCTGATGTTATCGGCACAACACGACAGAATCAGAATCAGTAAACAGGAAACACCTGCAGCCCTCATGGTTAGATAATAAGGCCTTTGAACTCCCCGAGCTAATTCAGTGAAGCAGCAAGACATGTGCAGTCCCAAAGGGAGTGTGTCTGTGTCTGTGCCTGCTAATCCTGATGAGGAATGAAGAAGAGCACAACATAATGAAGCTTTCAGTTCATAATAAATGATAAGAATTACATATTCATATTGGTGTGCACTGTACACAGGCACGAGACAGACGGGGCTTTCAGGCTGATTTGTTGGGTGGTGTTGCCAATGGTTGCTTCATGGTGTTGGTGGTTAATGGGGTGATTTGCAAAAACCGCAAGCCAGCTAGTATCGTGCAGCCAAAGGTGCAAATGAAATGTGGAAACATGACAGATTTTTCTTACTATGAACATGATTGTAATATAGAATTTCTAGCATTTAGTTTTATTTGCTGAAGCCCAGGATCATGCTCGATGTTGCACCTATGTAATGTGAGTGTAAGCAGCAGGATACCGTGAACAGAAAACCTTTAAACTTTAAATATTTCTAACCCTATTTTTTCATTCTTCCTCTTAAGACAGCTGCATCTACGACAACTTGTCCTTGAGCCATAAAACATTCTACCCGGCAACAGCGGTGTAATTGTACGATTGGCTGCTGAAACCTCAAACACATTTCTGCTGCTCAAGTTCCTGTTTTTAGCCGTTATCGTCCAAACAGGAGCGACGGATTTGGATTTCAGATGTCGGTGATTGCGCTGGTTATACTCACCGGAGCGGTTTGTACTTCTGCAACAAGTGAGAAACAAACTTTGCATGTGTGAGTGACGGTAAAGTGAAAGTGTAAGATTGTACTTAAACGTCTGTTTCTCAGGGTAAATGTAGAATACTGCAAACATCTTTTTTTTAAACAACAAAAGAAATCTGCTGTGATACAGGATGTGAAAAAAGAGGAAGAAGAGAACTTGAACTTCACGTGTGTCTGTGTTGAAGACCAACATCCCTATATAATCTAAAACCATCACCTGTCTGCATTGTTCTTGTGAAATACCTTCAATTCAACCTTTGACAAAGTGATGCAGTTATTCTACTGTCTCGGTACTGATCCACCATCAGACTGAAGAACTCTTTCGTACCCCTGGCCATCAGACTGTGCAACAGCTCTCAGTCATGGCAGGAGGAACAATAGACAAATCTGCCCCTCTTTGCACTACTTCCTGAGGTCAATTTTAAACGTATGGTTACTGTGTTTAAGTTAATTATAATGTATATTTTGCATCTTTTGATGCTATTTGATCTCCTGTTTTTCCAGGGCCCCTCCACAACTTGCACGTCATCTATGGGTGCTATGACTCCGGCGACGTACGGGTGGATATACTTTTCGATGACGACGTGGCCGGGTACGCTGATTTCAGCAAAGAAGAAGTAGTGTGGGCGTTACCTCACCTGCCACCAAGTATAGCAGCCATCTCCAAAAAACAGGCTTATGAAATTGCGAAAGCATCCATCATTCACTGTCGCAGCGTTTTGGGTAAATCAGAACGAGCCGATCCTGGTGCTGCCCTACGACAAGGTATGAGAAACTGAACACAGAGGAGCTAAAGATCCAGATATTTTTATTAGGAGCTGGTAGAGACCAAAAACAGAGCTATAAGACGTGTTCAGCCTTTTTCTTTCTACTCTATTCATTGACCAGATGCTCCAGAAAGCTCCATGTACACCCGGTACGAAGGGGAAGACGGTGTGGTGAACACTCTCTTCTGTTTGGCCAATCACTTCTACCCTCCCACTATCAATTTCACATGGACAAAGAACGGTGTGCAGGTCACGGACGGAGTATCGTACCTGCGTTACCTCCGAAACAGTGACGAGACGTTTCACAGAACTTCAACGCTGAGTTTCACTCCACGGGTGGGGGATGTTTACTCCTGTTCATTGGAGCATCAAGCCTTACAAGAGCCTCTCATCAGGAGCTGGGGTAAGACAAAGAGTTGATAACAGTCTGATACTGATAAAACGTGACTTTGAAGCCCTGGGTTAGACAACTACCCATCTACCTCATCTGTGGTTTCAAACGAAGAGCTGACTTACATTTTGAGCAAAGAGAGGGGAAGCAATATTTGTATACCAACATTTCTAAAGCTAACATCAGACAAGAACATTGATGATGGACAACTCTGCAAACATCTAAACTACAGTCAAAAAGATCAAGGTTATTATTAGGAAAAACTCAATGTTGACTGTCGGTTGGAAAATAGAAACAAACAGCACGTTTTGTTGACCTCTCCATCCACCCCAACTACCTCCCCCTGCAGAATTATGGGGTTTGTAAAGCGTCTCGCTCTGAAATTAACAGCAACATTTTGTCACATTTAGCTAAAAGCAATTTAAAAAACTGGTTTAAATTTTTGAGAGTTACTTTTTTGCACATTTAGAACAATATTTGTGAACTGATCACGATAATCCAAGTCCAAGAGTCCATTTCCCCGGATAAGATGGGTTTTATTCGTTATTTGCCACTATAAACACGCTCTGACCTCCTCAAGCTTTTATTTTGGCACTTCTGGTTACCGGCATTTGAATTTGCATTTTAGCTAAATATTTAGTTTCACCCGAAACATTTAGCTTCAACATTTAGATTTAGATTCATATTTAACATTTATATTTAACATTTGGATTTATTTTTAACATTTAGATTTATTTTTAACATTTAGATTTATTTTTAACATTTAGATTTATTTTTAACATTTAGATTTATATTTAACATTTATATTTAACATTTGGATTTAAATTAATATTTAACATTTAGATTTATTTTTAACATTTAGATTTATATTTAACATTTAGCTTCAACATTTAGATTTAGATTTTTATTTAACATTTAGCTTCAACATTTAGATTTAGATTCATATTTAACATTTATATTTAACATTTAGATTTAAATTAATATTTAACATTTAGATTTATTTTTAACATTTAGATTTATATTTAACATTTAGCTTCAACATTTAGATTTAGATTTTTATTTAACATTTAGCTTCAACATTTAGATTTTTATTTAACATTTAGCTTAAACATTTATATTTAACATTTAGATTTAGCATTTAGATTTAACATTTGGATTTAAATATTTAAAATATCTCAAAGTTCTCAAATATTGTTCTAAATGTGCAAAAAAATGACTCAAAAATTCAAGCCAGTTTTTTAAACATCGTTTTTAGCTAAATGTGACAAAACGTTGCTGTTATTTTCAGAGCGAGACGCTTTACAAACGGCACCACATACAGACTTTGTGGCTCTATAATAACGCCACCGGACTTCAAGGTCAAGAGCCATACAGCCACTGGAAGGCTTAATCACTTTTTATGCAACCAAATGTCAGTTTTAGCAATTTTCTGGGCCCGCAGCTGGACTTGTGAGATCACGAAATCACATGAGAATCCACCTTGTCATGCAGAGTGCAAAGTGTCACAGTGGTTTCGGACCAGTCAGTGCTCTAGGAGTAACTACTGGCAGGTACGACATGAGCTTCAGGTGTGGTTTGACATTAGATGTGGCTCTGGCTCTTCTGCTTCTCCCAACTGAAGTTAGGACAGGCAGCTGAAAACCACTCCGTGCTAGCACTTACAAACATCTAAAAATCTGTAGTGTAGCAGGCAACATGCTTGTAATTTGGGGAGAGATGCACTTCCACCTCCATGTTCTTCCAAAGATATGGACGTTTAGAGCTCTTACTGTAAGTCACTTTGGACAAAAGCTTGTGCCAATTGAATATAATGTGTAATTCAGTAAGGTTCAGGTTTGAACGCTTCCCATACATTTACAAAAACTTTTGATTTGATTGTTTCTGTTCGATCCACAGAGCTGGAGGAGAGGAAGAGTGGAGCGAGTCCTGCGGCTGGGTTCTTCATGGCGAGCCTTGTTTTCTGTGTGATAGGAATCGGGGTCGGAGTCTTCTTGTGCATCAAGCAGCCAAACTAGCACCTTCATCTTTGAGCTTGGAGAGTCATCAAAACGACAACACCACCTCACCCATACGTCATGTAACTGGACTATATAGCATTTCTACCCTACACTATGCTGCTCATCACTTTTAGGAGCTAACTATTCATACGCATTTACACACTGATGGTGCAGTGGTTCAGTATCTTGCCCTAGGACGCTTTGACATGAGGAGGAGCCGGGAGTCGAACCGCCGATCATCTGATTAGTGGACTCTAACTCCGAGCCACAGCCGCCCCATGTCCAGCACAAACCACAGTATGGAGTGTGGACTGGTAGCTGGAGAGGTGCCAGTACATCTCCTGGCACAGCTGAGCTGCCCTTGAGCAAGTTACTGAATCCATAACTGCCCATCATTCCACATGTATATGTCAGAAGCCCTGTGTGTGTGTGTCTTTCCTTATTGAGGGATAAGAAGAGACTTCTTCAGATAATAATAATAATAATAATAATAATAATAAAGCAATAAAGCCTTTTCTGAGTCATCATCTCTGGATAATAACATTTGTTATTTTGACATAATGACAGTCAGAGAATGTTTTGTCTAGATCTTGATAAAACAAATGAAATTAACTAATAATAATAATAATAATAATTAAGCAACCTTACACGAGAGGGTGTGCTTTAACGTCATTATTGGTGAAGTGCCATGGTCAAGTTAGAAGTTAAAGCACACATCAGACATTTCTTTGCTGATCTCCGTTTCTATGGAAATACACGGGGTCTGACTAATACCTGGACAACAATCAGTCACAGCAGTAGACTCCTGAATGTAATGGGACACAGTTCTAGAGATCGTACCGCACATACACACTAAACTGCTTTGCTAGTTCAGTCTTGTATCTGCTGAAAAAATATATTTTTCCATGCATTTTTCCTAACTTCACATTTATTTTGAAGCTCGCGCTGCATCAGCGACTCACCTGCACAGCTGATGGAGGACGATCCAAACATTTCAGTAACTCCACAGTGCTGTAAAGTCCAAAAGTCCAACTGTAATGAACAAAGATGTTTTTTTTATCTAACGGAATATTCCTCTTCAGTCCACCTTTAGTTTTTAAAAATTATTTTCTCTGAGCTCACTAAACTGTTTGATCTCTGAGGTGCTGACGTGAGGTACACACCTGTATTAACGAGGTGCACACCTGTATTAACGAGGCGGTCTAACAGCTCCATAACACAGAATAACCATTAAATGAAGCTGAACCTTGTAGACTCAGATGTATTACTTTATTAAAGTACTTCCAGTGGACTTCTTCCATGAGTCAGGTGTTCTGTCATGCTAATTTCTAGTTGACCAATCAGATTGCTCGGCCGGACCCACATGTTGCGTAATACCCACGCTGTCTGCCTGCAATACCTCTCTTCCACCACGAGGTGTCACTATAACACTCTGGTGCTCCCTTTATTATCACATCAGGAAATACTAGATAGATAGATAGATAGATAGATAGATAGATAGATAGATAGATAGATAGATAGATAGATAGATAGATAGATAGATAGATAGATAGATAGATAGATAGATAGATAGATAGATAGATAGATTTCTCTGCCGTCTGGACGGAGATACATGCTACCTAGGGCATGAACAAATATAAATCTTCCTTTGTTCCACATGCAATCATTGCAATCAATTTGCACAATTCTTAAACCGTACTGTTCTTGTGGCATCTGTTTAATTTTTATCTTTTATAGACTTTATGCTTTCTGTCACTTATATTCTTACCTCCTTTTGTTTAAATCAAGTTTGGTTGCTTTACTTTGCGTCATTGTTCTATGTCACTGTTTGTCTATTTATTGTTTGTTGTGATAGTTGCATTGTCACTGCAAATCAAATTTTCCCTGGAGGGACAATAAAGCTCTGAACTGAACAATATGAGATTTCTTGTCTCAACTGCACTAATCAAAAGAAAATAGCAGGAGAGGAAATAAGACAGAAGTAAAGTCCAGCAGGTGGCAGTAGAGGCAACATGAAGGATGCAGACTGCCAATAAACGCCAAAGAAGAAGAAGTTCCACAACAACTCGCATGTGTGTGTCCGGTGTCCGTGCGACGACTCCGGTGACATGAGCGCGGATAGTAACTGTAGCGGGAATGTGTCTGTGCCTTTACGGAACCTGCTGAACTCCATCCAGTGCGTCAGAGACCGAGTCAGAGGTGAGACATGGCGCCGTCACACCTGTACGCGCGTTAGCCCATGAAGCTACATGTGTTACGGTCAAACGAGTGACCGTGTTAACTGGCGCTAGCCGAATACTCCCAACAAACAAACAGAACAGGGATATGTTTTTGTTATTTTAACGTCAGTGACAAAATAAATAAATAAATACACTAAAAGCGCAATAACACCTGTCGTAACTATGACAACCACAGACTTATTCGGCTAGCGGGCACCAGTTGACACAGTCACTCGTTAATCCGAAACACTAGTTTGTTTGCTAACGTGTTAGCACCTTTTTATTTTTAATCAGTTCACCCAGCTGTAGTTGTTTATTTAGGTTAAATATTCTCTTTTATGAAGGTTTTAATGTTCAGGTTTTTGTAAAAAGTGTTTTAGAGACTCATGGGTTAAAATGTAAAGTCATTTTAGAGGCTGTTATGTTTGTTTGTCAGTCATTTAAATATAAAATCATTAAAAATTGGTCTATAACAGTTAAAGAGCACCTTAAAAACATTTCAAGTTGGAGTAATTTTAGTATATGTCATTGTCCATGACGTGTTAGGGATGTTTATGTTGAATCCAGTGAAGCACAGACAGGAGACGGTTCAGGAGAAGTCAACACATCCATCCATGACTCAGCACAAATTTATTCATACATAGAAACGTAGGAAAATTTGTCTTCTCACTCACATTCGTCTGCTAAAGCTGTCAGCCTTATAGTTTTGGCGTAACACACAAAGATGCGCCACCAACACCCATCCACAGCCCCATAGACTGCCATGTTAAAAAGGCGGGAACATTTCTGGAGGAAAGCAGAAGTAACGTTTCTTTGAATTGCTCTAAAGGTCACATTTCTTCACTTTATCAACACAAAATAACTATGTAGACGTTCAGGAAGGGCTCAGGATGCTCCCAGTGATTTCGGTTCAATGATTGGAAATACGGTTTGTCCAGAAATCCTTCCTGTTCGAGGGGTGGTCTCAGCATTTTCTCTCTCTCTCTGTCAGCATTTCCAACTGACATTCTAACAGGTGCAGTAACTGCTCTGCTGATTAGGGCCGGCAGTTGGTCCTGGTTGCTTGGCAACCTCAAGCCTGCCTGAAGGAGGAGAGGGGGGAGGGGCTATTTACAAAATAAGAGTCCCTTCAAAATAAAAACATATGAAACATGTTAAAAATTACAATTTGAGGTTTGCTGTTTGAATACAGACCCCTGGCAACAGCCCACTGGGCACTCTTAAAATTTCTGCGAGAATTTTCTGGTTACTATTATTAATTAAAATACAACAAGCATACAGATCACAGAATAACGTGACGTTAACACAGTATTGTTGTATAAAACTGAGCTGACGTCTTGCGTTTATCACCAGGATGCTGAAGTCTTGAGCACTAAGTCTGACTCTGAGTTGATTTCCGGTATTGTAATGCTAAATGAGCCATGATCATACAGCTGTTTTTAAACTCACAGGTTTCAGAATCATGAAGGAAGAAATGTTGAAACACGTCTAAACTAAACGCTCATTTTCTGCCGCAGATGGAGAGTCCAACGAGTCGGACGGAGCGTTCAACCTCTCCAACTTCTGGGACACTCTGAGTTGAGTATAGTTTAACCGTCCTCTTCTTATGTTGTGGCACAATAGATGGATATCTGTTTTCAACAAGTCATCATTGAACATTCATGAGAAATCTGGACTACTGGGATATTTTCTGTCCCCTCATCTTCATCCTGTTGCACCTAGAAACACACCAAGCCTCCGCTGAATGAACTCACCGCCTCAGAGGCGTTCAGAGGGACATTTTTAACGTGATGTAACTTTCTCTTCTGTCCTCAGATCAGGCGGTGAAGGCAGTGTCGCAGGAAGCCACTAAACTCAGCCTGGCCTTTTCCAAACCCCCGCTGCCATCACAGCAGGTCAGATTATTAGAATCATAAAGCTGTTACGATCCACAGCAGGCGGCATTGATTAAAAACAAAGTGTCTAACACTCTGCAGGAGTGACAGATGTGTTTTTCTGTCTCTGTCCTCTCTGCAGGATGCAGAGAAGTTATCAGACTCCATCCTGAAGAGTGTCCTGACTCTGTCCACGGTGTATTACTGGCTACCGAAGAGCCACGGTAACGCTCAGTCACTGACAATAATAGAAGAACATAGCTGTGCCGGCTGTTTGAATAGATGTAAATCTCTGTCGTCGTCTTCTCTCTGCGCCTCAGGTATCAGTCTGCGGCGACAGGTCCGAGACGCCACGGTCGCGGTTCTGGAGGGAGTCGCCCAGCTGGTGGAGGTCATACTGAGCTCACCGCTACAGAGGTACACACAGACACAGAGGTCTTGTAAATAACCAAGGCTTAGCTCGATGTAACCTTCTATCTGACTTCCTCCACCTCTCTTCATCATCCTCCTCTTCTTCTGCTCTAGTCTGAGCCAGGAACAGCTGACGTCAACAGGAGGCGTGTGGTCGGCGTGCGACCAGTTTGCCCAGCTGCCACAAGGTCAGTCGGCTTGACGGGAAACTGTAACTGTCAAACCCAAACGTTACACTCACATTTTTTTTATGAAAGTCTGCGCTCAGATTGTCGTTGCCGGTGTGTGAATGTGAACAACAACAATAAATGAAATAGGAAATATGATATAAAAGGTCAAATTAAAAGTGTACGTCTTTAATTTAAATAAAGTTTGCAGCTTTGAGTTGACAGTTTTTTGGGTTGGCACAGTCTGCTCAGCCAAATAGACGTTAAACTAACCAACCTCATTCGCATCTACAGATCTCATTTTATAAAACTAAAGATTTGAAACAATTAAAATATGCATTACAGTGGTCCCACATTTATCGCGGGGGATACGTTCTAAAAATAACCCGCAATAAACGAAATCCGAAGTAAGTTTTACAATAATGAAACATGTTTTAAGGCCGTAAAACCCCTAACCACACACTGTTATACACCTTTTTACAGACATTTTGTACAGTACTCCCTTAGTTAATCAGGACGCAGAACACAATGCGCGTCATACTGTACAGTACACTGTAAAAAAAAAGCAAAATTACGCAAAAAAAAAATCCACGAAAAGTGAACCGCGATATAGCGAGGGACGACTGTATTTACATTTGAAATATCTATTGTGAATTTTAAACACAGTCACGTCGCCTTGAAGAGATAGGAAGTCGTTCCTGTGGTGAAGCGCTGTAAACATCACAGATCGATTAAACAATAAGTCGAATCGACAGAAATTCGACAATATTGATGATGAGTCAGATGAGTCATGATCAGTGAAGATTGCTATCAAGTAAAAATCCAAACATTAGCTTGTTCAAAGTTCTCAGATTTCATTTCAAATTTTCTATTTCAGGGCTGGAGAGACTCATTTGACAGATTTATCAACCTATTGTTTATCTATCGGATTAAATTTGATACATTTCCTCCTGGTGTGTGAATCAGCAGTTTGTTTTTTGTGTGTGTGAGATTATTCGATACATGTCGGGCCATATCTCCTTTTTAATAAATGTTTTCAATAGAAAGAGTGTATGTAAAGATTACTTTTGGTTTATTGATGTTGAACAGATAATAAGGCGGCAGTGCTGGTGGTTTTGTCTGATCAGATCGGAGTTGTGAAAGACGCCATCGAGGAGGTTGAACAGGTACAGACACTGTGATTTCTGTGGCCTTTGTTTAGCTCAGACACAATCAGGCTTTGCTGCTCTGACACATTTACTAAATATTTCACCCTCACCCAGGCGTTATCCGACGCCCACGACCCGTTCAGCGACGTCCTCGATGACGACCAGGATGGCGAGGGACCTCGAGAAAACCAAGACACTTATTGGTCGGAGAAAGACCGCAGCGTGATCGCTCCCTGCCAGGGGCTGATGAAAGCTTCTGCTGCCTGCGTCAGGAAGCTGTCGGCGGCCGTCAAAGCCAACGGTGACTTCAGCACGCCTGAGAACGTGGCACAGCTCGACGACCTGGCAGACATCAGCAAGGAAATCAGCCCTGGGTAGGAACACGTGTACACCGTCATATGATCATGTTCTTGCATGTCAAGACTGGAACCTTGTTCCTGATGGGAGCAGGGAGGAAAGGCTGTTATCAGGCTCCTGTTGTTATTCTTCCAGCTTCTGGTATAGATGTCTTTTTAAGGACCACTTAGTGCATGTTCAGCAGGATGAACCACGGTTTGTGGCTCCTGTATCAGACACTGATGCTTTGACCTCAAACGTCTGAGGTAAAACAGACAAGCCACTTCAGAATCATGACATCTGCAAAAAGCAGGGACACGAATCTGCCCGGAGGAGGCAACGCCCTCTGTGAATAGGGCAGAGTTTCTGGCACATCTCTGTTAGAGGTTGCCAAGTTGGTGAAATCTTTGGCGACAAGCCGCCCAGTGTGGATGATATTCACCCTGAGACGCCGAAGGCTTCGTGGATTGTTTGGCCGCTTTGGCTGGCACGCCTTTTCATATCGTATCGCACAATACAGCCAGTGTTTTCCTGCACGGCTGTAACAAGTGAACGTGCAGATGACACACCTGTAACCTGCTTCTGTTTCTGCTGACTGCTGAAGAATTTCAGCCGGACTGCAACACATTCATCAAGTTTCCTTTTCTCCTCAGTGTTGATGATCTGGCTCTCTGTCTCTACCCACCCATGGACTACAGTGGAGTACAGAACAATGTAAGACACAAACACACACCTCATAAAACTTTACAGCTTTTGATTACAGCTTGGTAACTAATTAAGTATCAAATGATAAACCATTGAAGTGTGACTGTGTTCTCAGGCCTGTCAGGGAAGTTAACGCCTTTGACTGTTGCTGTCTTGCACATCAGACAGATTAAGATTACCGTATTTTCCCACTATACTATGAATGAATGACCTATTTTAAAACTGTTTTCATATATAGGGTGCATAGAATAGAAGCTACAGTAGTGGCTGGGGTTGCGTTATGCATCCACTAGATGGAGCTTATCTGATGGAGTCAGTTAAGTCAGTCAAACTTTATTAATAGAAAACAAACCAGCGTTCTGACAACTCCGTTCATTCCCAAAATGAATAAACGGCTGTTTTATTATTTTTCCAGAGGTAATGTCAGTGACGTAGGATTTTTGCGACACAAATGGTGTTGGACTGGAATTCCTCTTTACCGTTCTTACCACTGTTACTTCCATAGACATACAGTATATACATAGACGCCGCATTGAGTAGGTTGGTCCGTTGCTGCGATACGTTAACGCGTCCGCCATATTGGATGTGGCAATGCGGCGTCTATGTATATATGTCTATGGTTACTTCGACAACACCCCCTGACTACGGTAGCCATGATTAACCAATATTGATCCATATATAAAGCGCACTGTCGGCTTTTGAGAAAATTGAAGGCTTTTAGGTGCCCCTTATAGTGCGGATAATACGGTAAATGCATGACCACTGAACATGGAGAAATCTGTATGATGAAGATAATGGTCAGTTGCATCTATGATCTGATTAATTATTTAATCTAGGGCTGCATGGTGTTGATTTCCTGTACAGGTACATCTCTGAATTTATGACAAAACATCATTTCTCGCTCTTCTCTGGTGGCATTATCATCTTTAGTTTACATGAGGTGAACTCAGCGAATCACAGAATCCACTGTCAGTCGGACTATTTCCTCTGTAGAGAATGTAAACTGTTCGGTACATCCGTAAAATGATAGGTCTTAATTTTAAAGTTGGTATGAACAGCAGCCCTTTGTGTTTTCTGTCCTGACTAACTGGAGTTTTACTGAAAGGAAGCCAAGTTTCAGTGCAAGTCAGAACAGGTGAAGTTCTTCAGAAGTACAAGTTGTTTAATCAGAAGTGACATAATGACGAGGTTGCGTTCATCCTGTACGTCGTTTAATCAGCAGGTCCCAGCCTTGTTGTGCCGTGCAAACACATGAATGTATAAATTTAAAAAAAAATGTTTATTTTCCATGCAGGTGTCTAAGTTGGCGGCTCTGTTAAAGAAAGTTCTGGAGATCATCAGGTAAGATTTTACCCACAATATTTATTAGTGACGAGTGCCAACGACACGAGTCGACTATTGTTCCTCTGTGTGTTTGTTTTTAGTTTTATTAGTCATTTTCCTTTTTTCAGTTTAAAGTGCAAAAGATTTCGCATAGGAATGAATGGGAAAAATATTTCAACAGACATGTTCAACAATGAACTGCTCTGGCATACTTTCACCAAGAGACTTCATTTAAACTTTAAAATGTAGGTACTCTTGCCTTCTCTTCAGGGATTCACTTCACTCATCGACAGCTTTTACCGTTTTTAAACTATCAAGGCTCAAAGTTGAGCAGGTTTTTACTCAGATTTCTGGGTTTATAATGGGTGTGTATGTGGCAGAATGTTTGAGCTAGAGTGGATGACATCATCAGCTAGAGTGAGGAGCAGAGAGAAAAATCAGTGAAAAAATAAAACGTATTCGACTGCCGTGGCCTCAAATGCCCCACTACAGACATGATTTATACATAGAAACGTAGGAAAATTTGTCTTCTCACTCACATTCGTCTGCTAAAGCTGTCAGCCTTATAGTTTTGGCGTAACACACAAAGATGCGCCACCAACACCCATCCACAGCCCCATAGACTGCCATGTTAAAAAGGCGGGAACATTTCTGGAGGAAAGCAGAAGTAACGTTTCTTTGAATCGCTCTAAAGGTCACATTTCTTCACTTTATCAACACAAAATAACTATGTAGACGTTCAGGAAGGGCTCAGGATGCTCCCAGTGATTTCGGTTCAATGATTGGAAATACGGTTTGTCCAGAAATCCTTCCTGTTCGAGGGGTGGTCTCAGCATTTTCTAACCTTTGCTCCATTCATTGTATTTCAGGTCCAGTCACGTGTGCGGAGAGTCACAGCTGACCTGGGTTCAGTTCTTAGACGGAGCCGTCGATCACAACCTGCAGAAAGCCAAAGACCTCATCGAACAGGACAGCTAGTGTGTGTGTGCATGTACAAATAGAGGTGTGTGTGTGTGTGTGTGTGTGTGTGTGTGTGTGTGTGTGTGTGTGTGTGTGTGTGTGTGTGTGTGTGTGTGTGTGTGTGTGTGTGTGTGTGTGTGTGTCTTTTTAAGAGATGAGTGTCTGTGTTTGCACATGCACAACACATGTGAAGTAAAGAGGCCCTCACAGCGCCGACACACCCTTCATTCTGATTCATTAAACATTAAATTGACGGCAGTGATGCAGTCTTACCCGGGTGTCTGCTCTGGGATTCAAACCCTTTTCCAATTTCAACACGTTCAACACGTCCTTGTGTCATATCACACCCTCACACGAGTATATCAAGTCAACTCATGTTCTTCCAGGAAGACTTGTGTGGAAAGATGTTTATTACTCAGTAACTCTGAAAATGTTTGGCAGTAATCCACGTTTGAACGTGTCGCCGATTACAACTCGCTCTGTGAGCGGTTAAATTGCAGCCGGATTAATTAGGATTACGTGCAAATCTCTAATGATCTTTTTGTTCATCGTGGAACACCTGAGGTATTTTTATACCTTTTGTCAGAACACGATAAGTGACTATCTCTCACAAATACGTTTTAACCTTTTAAATCTACAGTTAAGATGATGAGTACGCCGGATTAGTTTCACTTTATGACTGATAATGATATTTAGAGAAGAGTTGAAGCGGGAGATAAACGGTGTGATAGACTCCACGCTCTTAAATATGAAGAAGTTTCATGAAGGTCACTCGCTTTATTGTGAAAACAAATGAGCCTAAACCGGGATTAAATAATTTCACAAAGCTAATGTGAGCCGACGATGTCGAGATAAGCGTGCAAGATCAAGAAACAAACCTCCTTCATTCTAAAACAGACGCTCTGTTGTAAACAGGCAGCGTTTCTGTCCTCATGCACCTTTAATAAATACAGAAAGGACATTGATGGATGAAAGATTAAGCATGTCTTCATTCTGCCAGTTTCCCAGCATTCAAACGGACAGAGCAAGAATTACTCATTGCTGTGTCCTCCCACCCTTTTCAAAATAAAACACTTGTTATCGCTTGTAAAAACAAGCATGCCTAACCTCTGTGGCAACGCTGCACATCAACAATGTTTGCAGTGTAGACTGTGAGTCCGACAGGTAGAATCCGTTTGCATGAAATAAACAAAGCAAGAACGCGACTTGGAGAACATAGTCCACCAAAATGGAGCTCTGTTACGGTGACGTTGAATCCGCCGCTGCAAGTTGCTGCATTTGTTTAACGCTGCACTGCTGAATCAGAACTGTGTTTAAATACTGAACATACCATCACTCAAAATAGATGAAAAACACTCCTACTCTATGTTTCTGATGTGAGGGACTTGATGCGCTACGAGGTGATGGAAAGCTTGAATGCACAACATCAAACAAGAGAGTCTATTGGAAATGTGAAGTAATGGTTGGATCACACCATCGACAGGATATTTTTTGCATGATTGATTAAGTGAAGCTTAAAGTCTGTGGCTGCGTTGTGGAGAAGCTTCGGTTGGGGAATCTGCCGTAGCATCCGCGCACAGTGATTGAGGTGTGATCGTGCTTCAGAAACTCTGCTGTAAGCTTCAAATCAAATAAAAAAAACTAAAAAACGTGATCGTCTAAATTATTAAATCTCTGAAATCGTCCCTCTCTTTATCCTTTGGTCGAACCCAGGGTAGAAAACATAAGACGCAATCTTTAAAGCAACTAGTATCAATAAAAAACTAACGAAACTAAGAGGCAAAGTGCTTCTCACTGTAACATGTTCAAAAGTAAAAAATCCACAGTGACTTCACTTGCGGGTTTTTTTTTCTGTTTAACAAAAGGATAATAATACCTGAAATGTCACTTGCGTAACCACACTCCTGTGCCAACTTCCAGAAGTGAATCAAAGCGTGAACTCTGAACAAATATCAACACAAGTGACACATTTTGACTCCTACACAAACGCAAACATTGTGTTCAATCTATGCACAATGACAAACCAGGACTGAGGTGCCCTTGAGCAAAGCCCCTAACCCCCACAACTGCTCCAGTGGAGCTGCTGGATGTCCAGCAGACCAGACTGTGGTCGTGTTGGACGTCTTCCCGGATGAATGTGTCAGAAACTCAATAAAGGTGACAAAACAAATGATATATACATAAAAGAAACTCTTCTTCTTTGTGTGTTCTTCTCATTTATTGTTGCTCATGTAATGGACTCAAAACTAGCAAGATACATGTTTGAAGATATAAAATATAAAACCCATCCCAGATCAAGAACAAATTAATTTTTTTGTCATTTCTCGATGCTAAAAAGTGCAAAAAACTCCCAACTGTTAAGTATAAAAGCTGACATTATGTATGTGGTTATGAAATGTGCATGTATGTGTTTTTTTTACAGGAATCATCAATCAGTCAGACGTTACCTCAACAACTCCGGGAATTTCCTCACATGTAAAACTTTCTGAGTCACGCTGCTCCAGCCCTTTCACCATTATCCTACACAAAGACATACACAGCCGTACAAATACTCAGCACCTTTAACTGTCAGCTCAAAGTGATTCAGAGTTTCGCTGCAATTGCCAAGCAACAATACATCACCACAGTGTTCTCTCACATTACTGAGTAATGGGAGATGCAATCATAACGAAGCACAAAGGTGAAACGTGCAGTGCAATTTTTTTTGTTTGTTTTTGTTCTCTCTGGATTGTGGATTAACACTCAAAGACAGAAAAAAGTGATAGGTAGACATTTGCTTTGCACACTTATTCATGAGACAGTCACCTATGCAAAAATTAATCAGGTTAGACCTCACACAAATGTTTCACAGAGTTCAAGTAGCAGACACATCTCTACATCAGCCGTTCAGAGGAGCCTGTGTTACAGTTTTTTCTCATGGCTTAAACACTTACATGGATTCTTATAGCACAATTTCTAAAACAATTAATATTTATCACAAAACCCTTCACCGAGTTTGCAAAACTGAAAGCATTTTTTTACACAATTCTGCCAACTGTCAGGCCACACTTTCACATGTGAAAACTATTATTTATAATTACTTCACTTTGCAATCAGCCTGAGCACTATAAATAAGCCAAAGGTAATAAGCTTTTTGTGTGGAGAACAATGGAAGGAGACATTGTGGTCTACCTCTCCATTCCTAAATCCCATTGAAGAGTTTTTCTCTGCTTGGCGCTGGAAGGTTTTTGACCGTCACCCCCATCAGCGCATAGCCCTTCTACAGGCAATGGAGGAGGCATGTGGAGATATTGACCAGGTGTCATGTCAGGCCTGGATACGACACTCCAGGAGATATTTTCCCCGGTGCCTAGCAATGGAAGACATTGCATGTGATGCGGATGAGATTTTGTGGCCAGACCCAGTAAGAAGACAAGACTGATTTTTTTCCCTCAATAATTGTCATTTTATGTTTGTTTTTTTGTGCCTTGACCTGAAAAACACACTTTATGTTTATGTATTTGGATGTGTGTAAATAAATATCCATTCACTTTGACCCCTGTGTGTTACTGTAAAAGGTACTGAAAACCGATATGCCCTGCACACAGGATAAGCAAAAGCCAAATGAGTTTTTCATTGTTACTGTCAGTGTGCAGTGGCTGCTTTGTGTGCTTACTGATATTATGAGTTGTGTGCACCGTCGGATACAAAAATAACTATTTTTAATGCAAGTGATCTACTGTGTTTTGCTATTTGGGTGAAAGGTTTTGCGATTTGTATGTAGAGTTTTGCAAAAAAAGCCAAAAGTTTCAAAAATTGCGTCTTAGCTATCAGAAAAAACTGTAATCAGGACTTCATGGTCAAATGGCTGCAAATAAACCACGACTTAGAGAGACCAACAACAACTAAGAGAATCGCTTGGGCCAAAAAACAGAAGGAATGGACATTAAACCAAGGGAAATTAGTCCAAATTTGGGATTTTTGGTTTCAACTGCCATGTCTTGTATCTGCATGTGTGGTTCCCACCGAGGGATGCCTCGGCATGGACGAGGGAGTAGTGATGATGTGGGGTTCGTTGCGGGTGACGGATGTTGGCGATTTAGTCAAAATTCAAGGCCAGCATGGTTACCACAGGAACCACAGCAACGGGACAATGACCCCAAACACACCTCCAGGCTATGTAGGGACTATTTAACCAAGACGGAGCGCTGCATTGAATGACCCCCACAATCACCACAATCACCCTACCTAAACCCGGATGAGAGTCATGTGTTACTTCATAGTTTTGACGTCTGCAATATCAACTTAGAGTGTAAAAAATGAAACACTGAATGAGAAGGTGTCAGGTCAGATATATCTTATCATATGTCATGATGTAATAAACAAGAAATGGCAACTTTTTCTCATGAAAATAAATAGGTGCTGTTGCGCAACCTAATAACGTGCTATGACATGCTAGTATGGTGAAAGTTTTGTTGGCAAAGACCGACTTCCTGATGTCTCTTTCGATTAAATACTCCGGTGTTCGGTCGTCCAGGTCATCTTTCTTTGAGAAGGGTAAATTTGGGGCGACTGGACTGGACCGTGGATCTGCAAAGACGTTTTATCAACAAGAACCTGGATATGATCCCACCAAGGTTAAATACCTGAGTTTCTCCAACAGTCATCTGAACTGAAGAAACCTCTTAGTGAAACATCTTCATGGATCTACAAGCAAGTCCAGTTGCCCAAAATCTAACAAACAGTTCAACAAGTTCAACATTAAAAACATCAACAGGGTTTCTCGAACTCACCTGCAACCCACAGCTTTACTTTTTGCCTCACTGGTCTCTCATACAGTTTTTGCTTTAGGCAGTTATTTTTTTTTCCTGTCATGTATTTGGTCATGTCAGACACTCCCTGCCTTTCCTATAAAGGTTAAAGCTAATGAGCTTGGCAGACTGTAGGTGTGGAGACGCTGGATTTGACATACCAGAAGATTTCCTCCAAGCAACATTCCAATTTAACCTGTGGTTAACCGTAATTATGTTGTTTGTCGTCGTCAACATCATAAACAAACAACCATAACTCCTTTTTCACAGCAGCTGTTTTGACATTTGCATGAAGGTGTTTTCAATTATACCAATTAAGGGTTTGTTCCATTTATTGCAGCAGAGACTTTCAATGCACCAAAGCAGCATTCTGACACTGACGCTCTCCATTGAAAGTCTTTAGTAAAAGGCTGGAGACTTGTATGATATGACGATAAACCCGAGTAAGTAAAGCCATTTTCTTCAAGACCAGCGTCGTCCTAGACGAAATCCCTCATGGTAAGCCTCGCTTGGCTGATTGTGCATCAAAGTCCGAGGCCAAACAAACTCCCCCATCCTATCCTACATTATCCTGGGCTCAACAGGTAAACGGGCGCCAGTCCACCACCGTCGGACTAGCAACCACCTCGGCATTGGACCATGTTGGCACTTGCCAAGAGGTGACCAGGCTACATGACCTCACTTGATCTAGAATTCATCACCATTTACTCTCGCAGACACCTGTGTTTACTGACTATTTAATGTCAAAACCGCTGCTGTGAAAAACATCTATATGAGTGGAGGAAGCACATGCACACATCACACAGTGATCAGAAAACTGAGTCAGATGTTACACAACCCCTCAGAGTACTCCAACTCTGAAATGCAATCATAGCACCAGCACTAGTCATAAACCTGCATAACGAGCCAATGCTGTGTCACACCTGATCGGAGCGTTTACACTCCCATGAAATGGTTAAACAGTTCAGGTGAGAAAGAGGCAGGGTTGGGCTTAGAACATCCTTTAAAAGCAGTGGACACCAAATCACCTGTCAGAGCAGTGTTGACTGCCAGAAAGTCTCTTTAAACTGTCGTCACATCTATTGAAAGAGAGAAAACTGCAAACATGTCTGGTAAGTACATGAGTGGTTTTAACAGTGATGTCAGTGATTCTTATTTTTATTCAAATCAAATTTTATTTGTATAGCCCAAAGTCACAAAGAACATTTGCCTCTGAGGGCTTTACAGAGATGTATAGTAACGAAGTGGAACTACTTAAGTACTGTACTTAAGTACTAAAATGCAGTATCTGTACTTTTTTGGAGTATTATTCTTCCCCCCAACTTCCACTTTTACTGCACTACATATTTTTGATGAATTTAATACTTTTACTCGGATACATTTTTCATGTGCTGAGTCGTTACTCGTTACTATTGTAGCGTCCAGCCGGACACGTGATGAATGACGAGGCGATATTGAACAAACTGCATTTATTGCTGAACGGTTTGGTTCCAGGACTCGGTGACTGTCGGCCGGAACCACGACAAAAAAAACAACTGAACAGTCCCGGTCTCACATCAACCTCGCTCGTGCGCCGTACGTCATACACCTGACTCACCCAGGTGCGCTCTCTCACCTGCTGCCCCGCCCCCTCGCTCTGCATTCATTCAGACGCATTCACAGACCATGGGAATTCACAGAACTCTACCATGAACATTGTAACACTGTAACATTAGAAGTTGTGCCTTAATAAATATTTGAAATTATATAAACAACAGTACTTGTACTTTTACTTTCAGTACTTGAGTAGCAATTTTTTTACATACTTCTACTTGCAATACTTAAGTACAAAACATTTAGAATACTTTAGTACTTTTACTTAAGTATGGTGTTTAAAGAACACTTCAACTTCTACTCAAGTCAGTTTTTTGATATAGCACTTGTACTTCTACTCCACTCCTTTACTCCAGTACTTTATACATCTCTGCTGTACAGGGAGTGACACCCTCTGTCATGGTTAGTTAAACTGGAATTTTAAATTTGCAACCAGATCTGATCCGTACATCAATGAACGTCACATGTAGCTGCATCACTGTTTTAGCATTTAACAATGTGAATCAGGTCTTAAACAACACACTGAAATATAGTTATGAAATTATGTCTTCACACGTGTTGAGTCTGGCTTTGCTCTGCGAATGAAGGTGCGGGGAGACCTAAACTGACCCGAGCAAACTGGCTCAGCGCGTTAAAAACAGGGTGCGGTAAACAGAGGTTAAAATATGTAAACAAACTCAGCACAGTGTAAAATGTGTGTGTGAATGAGGCAAGATGCAACAGGGCGGGACGAGAGCAGTAGTAAATACTCGTGTGTACATCGAGCTCTTTGGACGGCAGCCACAGACACAGTGTGTGATGTTAGTGATCTGACAGAGTTTCTATTAAAGGTCCAGTGTGTCAGATTTAGGTTGCTCTAGGAAATGGAGAATAGTTCTGTATTTATCGGTGTGTAATCACCTGAAAATAAAGATTGTCATGCTTTTGTTAGATTAGAATGAGCCTTTTATATCTACAGATGCTGCAGGTCCACTTCTAGGAAGTCCACCATGTTGAGTCGACTCTAGATAGGGTGTTTTTTTGTGTTGGAGAGGGTGAGGCAGTGGGTTGCAATCAGCAACGACGCCACTAGATGGCATTGAATCCTCCACGTCGGTCTCCTTTGAGAGATTCTTTAAAATTTGCTCATGATGTTTTTAAATTTCTTTCAGTCTTCGACAAAGTCGACTTTCACTGTGTCAAGAACAACTCTGCTCACCGCACCGTCGAAATCTCACGGGATAAACTGACCGTGAGAAGAGGCCAGTCCTTCAACGTGACCCTTAATCTGAGGCAAGCTTTCGACCCTCTCAATGATCCACTCAAGTTCACTGCAAGTACAGGTTGGTCATTCATTAAATTATTTTTTTTTATTAGCCATTAAGTTCTCTGGAAAATATTGATTGATAGCTGTCTGAGTACGGCTGTGGTGGGTTGAGTGGGGCATGTACCGATCACAGGGTTGGCGTTGGTGGATCGGTACCCACCTCCTTCCTAATTGCTGATCCCAAGGCCAGATACATGGGGAACATGTGAAAAATCACATAACTGGATGGTTCAATGAGTGAAAACCAGTGGATGGATGCATGTATAAAGGGTAAACGTACTTCCACCTCTCCACAGGAAACTATCCATCTGAAGACATAGGGACGATGTCATTGTTCGGTGTCCCTGATAATGAGAGACGTTCAACTAATGCAAAGGCCGTGTGGAAGGCCGAGCTCCAGGAAAGCTACTCCCTACAAATCTTGAACCTGACCATCACCCCCCCAGCTGATGCCCCTATAGGAGAGTACAGAGTCATGGTGGGATACAAGAACGAGGAGACACTGCTGGGAGAGCTGGTGGTTCTTTACAACCCCTGGTGTTCTGGTAGGTTGAGCATCTATTACTTACTTTTACTTCTGTCTGAATACATCTAATCTATCTACACCTGTTTGTCAATTCACTCTCTCTGTAGATGACTGGGTGTTTCTGCCCAATGAGGACGAGAGACAGGAGTATGTGATGAACGAATCAGGAATCCTCTACAAAGGAAGCGGAAACTATATCATGCCCTTGAACTGGGACTTTGGACAGGTACTCACTCGGCTTTATTTGCTTCGATAAAGGTTAAAGTTAGCGTCTCGGTAGCACACGCAGCAACATTTTTGGCTTTTCCCGTCTCCTTCTCTACAGTTCGAGGACCGCATGGTGGAGATTTGTATGAAGTTATTGGACCTCAACCCCAAACACCTGAAGGATCCGTCTGATGACGTTTCCGCTCGCTGTAACCCCATTTACGTCAGTCGCGTTGTCAGCGCCATGGTAGGATAAAAACCTGATTATACTTGCTTTACATTTAGAGGTAATGGTAAGAGATCATCTGAGAAGTTGTTTGGTTTAAGGACAGAGTTCTGGAGGTCATTCTTGGGTCAACAAAATCTGAGATTGGTTTTCTTTCAGATCAACAGTGCAGATGACCACGGTGTACTGCAGGGACGCTGGTCAGGATCTTTTGCTGGAGGAGTCTTACCTTCTCACTGGACTGGCAGCTACGCCATCCTCAGGCAATGGCTCTTAAACTTTTTCAGACCGGTCAAGTACGGGCAGTGCTGGGTGTTCGCCGCTGTTATGTGCTCAGGTAACATCTGGAAAAATCTAACTTCTTCTCAAGTGTTCCTGTCTCAACAAGGATTGCTGTTGAATCTTAGTCAGCTTAACTTTCTGCACATTGCAACCTTGTATATGTTACAATTAAAGTACATTCCCCAGCAGGAAACAGCTATATGGAGTTCACTGACAAATTGCTAAAACTTGCTAACCCTTAAATGACTTTTATTTAAGTCTGAATTTGTCCGTGTTGGTCATGATTTCGGCATGAAGGCGTCCAAGGTACTTTTTATTATTCTATATTATCAGACACAAGCTGAAACCAGAACCATTTGTTTTTGAAAACATTTGTTTTTGACAAAAAACGAAAAAATGAAAATTCGGCTCAATTTCTTGTTTTTTGTTCCAATCACCAAAAACAAAATTTCCACTTCCATATTCGGTTTTAGTGGTGGGCGGGGCTCGTATGCTTCTTTGCCCGGTACTCTTCAAAATAAAAGTTATTTCTTTATGAAAGGGTGACCAAACGTCCTCTTTTGCTCTTTTTCATCTGCCTTTACAGGTTAGCGGCATGTGCCTCAGATAGTGGCATTTCCGGGAAATGCCACTACTAGATGCCGATGCCACGAATTGAGCCATTGTGCGCGTCGCAGGTCCACACATAGGACAACCTGTGCAAAGCGCCAGTCAATTGAAAACCGAACATTTTCATGAACTTGAAGAAAAAAATCCTCAGGAGCCCCAGACAGGGCGTAAAAATGTCCGGCCAAAAGAGGACGTTTGGTCACCCTCTAATAAAGAAATAACTTTGTCAAACGGAAGAACTTTTATTTTGAAGAGTACCGGGCAAAGAAGCGTACGAGCCCCGCCCACCACTAAAACGGAATATGGAAGTGGAAATTTTGTTTTTGGTGATTGGAACAGAAAACGAGAAATTGAGCCGAATTTTCTGGTTTCAGCTTGTGTCCATTATGTCCAGAAAACAAAATAATAAAAAAGTACCTTGGTAGAAGACGAACTGATTTAGAGAAACCAACACACTTGCGTGAATTCATCTGAATTACTCAGATCTTTGTCTTTGGTTGCAGTGATGCGCCTGCTTGGCATCCCCTGCCGCGTGGTCACCAACTTCCAGTCAGCCCACGACCGCAACCAGAATCTGACCATTGACGTGTACCACGCCGACTACGGAGTCAGGGAGAGACCGACCCGTGACAGCGTTTGGTGAGAGGCTACGATAAACAGCGAGGTGCAAGCCAGCGCGAACTTGAATAAAAAAAACACCTGCACAAACAGGTCATTGGCTTGAACCTGTTGTACTGTTCCGTGTTGTGAATCCTCATGGGTGTGTAACAACTGTTAAATAACTGTGCTGTGCTTTAGCACACTTTTGCCAAATTAAACAAGCCAGAGGCCTGATGAGCCTGATGAGCCACATTCTCATGACTGGTGTCAGCTTTACAAAATACATAATATGCTTATTTCTAATAATTTTATGGGTGTGGTGATTCGGTATGAGTCACACCCATGAGCTCTTAATCCACAAATAAATGAAATCAAAACTGCCTATTGTGGTGGAAAATGATGTCCCGTGATGAACATAATACTTTAGATTCAGAAAACTGTCATGGCTTAGTGAAAGACACAAAATAAACCAGGTAAAGCCAAAGTTCGTCCAACAAAGGATAATCCAGAAAGCACTCGAGGAACACTTAGAGCATGAACATGGGGAGAAGCAGGACTGAGGAACAAAGCAGGACTGGGGGAGCGAGCAAGACAGCATACAAGAGACACAACGTTTCACTGTATTCTGCAGAGTTATGTTTCAAAACCTGAATGTTTCGTTGTGTTTCAGGAACTACCATGTCTGGGTGGAGGCATGGATGAGGCGACCAGACCTGGCAGAGGACGGCAGGTATGACGGCTGGCAAGTTCTGGATCCCACCCCACAGGAGAAGAGCGACGGTACGACTCAGAAATGTTCTTGGGTTTTCCCTGAGTAGTTTTGGTCGTCTCTGTCTATTATGGCACGGTTAGCAGAGGCTGAAAGTTTCAAGATTATTATTTCTTCCATCCAGAAGCTTCTCCATATTCTCCCAAAGACTCCCTGAGTATGCATTTCTGTGTGCATATTATAAAATTTAAATTCAACTCATGCAAAGACCGAAATACTGATGCTTTTGCTATGAGGGTTTGTCCTGAGGGGGAAAGGTCGTTCAAGGAAAGGTTTGGAAGTCAATCATCTCTAAAGGGAAGGAAGTCTTCTGTGAACTTCAGCCTGAGTCAGGTCAGGTAGGTTTTTATTGTCAATGGTAACTGTTCATGCAATGAAGCCTCCAACTACGTCATTTGCTGCTTTGCTGCAGAGATTAGGGATCAGGGCAAAGATGGAAGTAACTCACGTTACATGATAACGTCATTGGGAAGTTTGTTTCTCCATTTCCTGATTTTGATCGTCTCCCCTCATGTAGGCGTTTACTGCTGTGGTCCAGCCCCAGTCAAAGCCATCCTGAAAGGAGAAACGCATCTCAAATATGACGTCCCATTCGTCTTTGCTGAGGTCAACGCCGACTGTGTTGACTGGCTGGTGAGTGAGTTCTTCAGTGAAGGAAAAAGCTAATCCAATGATAAGAGCTTTATTTTTATTTTATTATTTATTGTGTGTGTCCTGTTAGGTTAAAGCTGACGGTTCAAAAGTCACAATTTGGACGGACACACAGAGAGTCGGTCAAAACATCTCCACCAAGGGCGTTGGCACCGACGATAGGATGATCATCACCAAAAACTACAAATACAAAGAGGGTGGGTTCATCGTTCACACACAGACTTCAACTTTATGCCGTATAAACAGCGGAAGCTCTGGAAACTGATTGAATTACTCCCCTTACAGGATCCTCAGAGGAGAGGGCTGTCTTTAGCTATGCCTGCACTAGAGACTGCTCCTCCGACAGTTTCGAAGTGAAGCCAATGATGATGATGAAGAATGAGGAGAGGACGCCGATATTGGGAAGTGCTGAGATTACGGTGAATGAGGAGAGCACCTCCATTGCTCCAGTGGTCCCTCCACTGACAATTCAGTTTGAAGAGGTACGTCACAGAAACTAAAGCATTGAATGATTCATTGAACAGGACGTTACAATAATTATATTATAATGTCATTTTAATATAGAAATTTTTAAGATGCAGAAAATCCCTCTGGGGACCTTTTTATTTTTTTGTTCTACCTAAATTTACATCTCGGTTATTTCTTTTCTAATGAAGCCAGAAATGCTGGAAACAAAATAAACCCCATGTAAAGGTCAAATGACAAAACATAGCAGCCCAGCTAAGCTCTCTTGCCAATTGTCGTGGAGAAATTACTGAAGTCAAAGGTCAATGGTGAGGTCAGGAGTTCAGAAAGTGTTCAGGAGCCTCTGATGTCTTATGCTGTTTTATTTATTGAATTAGAGACACTGTCAAAGTTGATCAGACGTGCCTGAGTCGGTCTCACATTCTGCCCAACTCATCCTGGTGGATCGACTTTAAACCCCAAGATAACAGCACAAATACTACACGCCCAGAATGAGTCACAGAGAATGTCTTTACCCATGGAGGTGTTACTGTCAGCATGTTCTAGTCTGGAGACACACATGTCTGTTTACAACAACAAGCTATCTATGATGTCTATGAAGGCAGCAACAGGTCTCTGTGACCCTGGACACCACAGTGTGGAGATAGACTGGCACCTACTGTTCCCAACCAAAGACAAACAACTAATACTGCTGACGACCTCAAGGCCACACGGGACCTCTGTAACCTGAAGATAGAAAATTCCATAAAACCAATGACTAAAAGCTTCTTTCAATGACAAGGCAGTTAAAGCAAAAGGTAAAAAAGGACAACAGAATAAAAAGGATTGACAATAATTCGTCCAATTTGATTCTAGAGGCCAGGTGGCTGAATTTGTTGGCTGCTGGCTGCAAGCTATTAAACATCATGGAGCCAATGATCCAAATAAAATACAGTAGCGTAGGTGTATACCTTTCTACTGTGCTCAGGGACACTTGAAACTGTCAAACAATGTATGACTTTGAAATGCATACGCGTCATGCTGCAGGTGTCCATACCGACGGTCGGTGCCGATGTGAGCATGAACCTGTTGCTGCAAAGTCCGCCAGAGGCCACCGACGACAAGACGCTGTCCATCACCATCAGCATCCAAAGCATAACGTACAACTGCGAATCCTCCATGAGCATGAAGCAGGAGGTGAAGGAGGAGAAACTCCTGGCTGGGAAAGGTGACTTTAATCTTGTGGATATTTTTTTTATGAATCTTGAGATTTCTGCCTCCGAGAAATAATAAAGTAAAATTCCTGTCTGTGAAAGATCTGTCCATCCCTATCCTGATCCTGTTCGAGGACTACCGTGAACACTTGTTGGACTGTGACACCATTAAGGTGTCAGCCGTGGTCGCTGACAAACAGAATCCAGAAGAGATGTACTATGCTGAGCAAGACATTGTGCTGCAGGACCCGCCCATGTCCGTCACCGTGAGTAAAACACCACTATCCCATCTGAGACATCCGGAGATCTGCTTGGTTAAAAATAGTTTAAAGATCAAATTGAACTAGTGTTTGCAGACCGAGCTGGAGGCGGTGAGAAGTTTCTATCGACTGCTTGCAGCAAAAAAAAAAATTAAATTAAATGTTCTTTAAGTCTTTATGCATGTCTCCATGTTTTTACTGATCTGTGTCGGTTGAGCCTGCAAGCTCCAAGCAATGACTTTCAATCCACCACGAGAGGGTTATGTAAGAGCGATGTGTTCAGTCTAAATCTGTGTGTTTCACACACACACACACCCAAACACACGATTGCTTGCCAGAAGTTGCCGCCTTTCGACTCCTGAAGCTGCAGGAAACAGTCCATGTAGTTTAAATATAAGATTGCAAACTGCTTGTCTACCTTTGATTTGGGCTTTGCCAGACTGTTTCTCTCTGCTGCAGTTTGATTGTATTTGCTAAAATGTGTTTGTGTTTTAGGTGTTCGATCACCCCAAGCAGGACACGGAGTCAAGTGCACAAGTGATTTTCAGTAACCCGATCGACGAGACGCTGACTGGCTGCTCGCTGACTGTCTCTGGAAGTGGCTTGTTCAAAGAAGAGGTTAAATACAAGTGAGTGTGTGTGTGTGTGTGTGTGCATAACTTTATGGTGTCAAATATTATTTAAGGTTTTAGGCCGGTAATGGTGCAAACAACAAGTAATTTCTTTCACAACTGATCAGTCGGACTGTAAAATGTCGCCAATAATTAAAAAAACCTCATAAGCAACCAGTATTAGTATCCCTAACACATATAGACTGTACACAGAGTTCACAGCAACACCAAACTTTCTGTTTTTCCCCCGACAGGACTCCCGACATGAAGCCAAACACTCGGATAGTCGTCACGTTCTTCTTCAATCCCTACAAGTCCGGAAAGAAAACTCTCATGGTCAACTTCGGCTGCTCCATCTTCAGAGACATTACAGGCAGCTGCACCGTCGATGTCAAGCCAGCAAAGGCTGCGTAACGCTCACAAAATGCCGCCTTCACAACGTATCACGATGAATATATTTCAATGTTTCCAAGGTTTAAGATATCATGCAGTCTTTGGTGATACATGCGGTATGACACAATCAAATGTGGGTGTAAAAAGGCAGCGAGCTACACAAACAGAAACAAAGAGTTATGAATGAAGCATGTTTTCATGCCACGTTAAATTATGTTAATATGCTATTTGCTAATGGCACTTCCTGTTGCACCTTGTATGGTGTTAAATATTTGTCCGTACCTTCAGGTCTACACCTGTATTATTTGTTGTTAGTGTGAAAATGTTCTCTGAAAATTAATGAACAAAGAAAAAGTCTGGTGTCATGTAAAGAGATGTTGTTCAGGTATTTATTTTTCACAAAGTACTTTAAAGTTAAAGTATTTGCACCTTATTATTAGCATGTTAATATTTCATAATAGATTTGAATAATTAAGAAGTCTGACGGGGTCAACAGACACGAGACAGATGATTGTACCAAATGGAAACCATGGAAACCATGGTTATCCTTGCACAACATTTCAGGTGTGCTCACGTCACCTGGATGCTCATATAATTTGGTTTGTTTACAGTTTGCTCACGGTGACGTGGCTTCATAAACTCTCCAGACAAATGACCTCATGGATCTGAACTTTTGATTTCCTCTCTTCAAATCTCAAGTGGCACGTGATCGGTTCACTACATAGCAGCTACAGGCTGCACCGCACGCCTGTGGCGAAGGATTACTTCATGAAAAACTGTGAATATGAGTAACACAGTTCACAGTCATGGAGGTTTCAGCTTGGTGGCACTTTGATTTGATATCATGACAACTGAATTACACCAGAGGACGGGCATATTTATTTTATAGCATCTTTAAGACACAGAGGAGAGTCAAAAACACAATAAATATATATAATGTGGATAAAACACAGAGAGGAAATTCAGTTTTTGTCTTAAGATTTGAAAGAACAAACTGAAAGTAAAAAGATACCTGCCACGTAAAGATCTAGAGACTGTGATTCATGCTTTTATTAACACACGACTGGATTACTGCAACTCGCTTTATTTTGTCCTGGACCGCTCACTCTTACAGTCTCCCCCACAGATCCCTGTCCTGGCGTCGCTACACTGGCTCCCAGTTGCTTTCAGAACAGATTTTTAAAATTTTACTGTTTGTTTTTAAAGCTCATAACAGCTCAGCCCCCCAGTTTTTAACCGAGCTTCTCCACATCCACACCCCCGCCAGAACTCTGAGATCCTCGAGTCAGCTGTTACTGGTCGCCCCTAAAACAAAACTAGAAAACCAAAGGTGACCGAGCCTTTGTGGCGGCGGCTTCTAGGCCTCGAATAACTTGCTCTGGAACATCTGATCTGCTGGATTATTTGACGTTTTTAAATCCTGCCTTAAAAAAACACACACACACACACACACACACACACACACACACACACACACACACACACACACACACACACACACACACACACACACACACACACACACACACACACACACACACACACACACACACACACACACACACACACACACTCTTTCTCCCTGGCTTTTAACCAAGTTTAAGTATCTTAGCATTTATCTTAACCTCCTGTGATTATGGCATTATATGTATTATATGTTAATTATTGGTCAACCTCAGTTGTTTTTAAATGTGCTTTATAAATAAAGTTTGAGTTGAGTTGAAACATCGCGAGTTTTGCTTCCACATGTTTCGCTGTCACTCCCTTCACCAAAATAGAAACCAGACAACTGCTGCTCTCCATCTCATGGTGCGTTCAGGGCCGTGGGAAACACTGTTTGATGACTGACCCATTAATCAACAAGTTAATTCATTCAAAACGAAGTGTGCATTTCTGTAGGTTACATACATATATACAATATATACAGCGTGCAGCATAGTGTGTTTTCTAAACCAGGGGTCTTCAACAGGTGGTCCGTGACCCTTAGGGGGTCCACCAAGCATTGATTGACTATGACGCAGTCTAACATGACATGACCAGCTGCTATTGGAGGGAAAGAAAATTATATGTTTCCTTTGTTCCAGATCTTGTCTGCTCCTGCTACTTCTCGTCGTGAACGCCTAAACAACCCTGACTCCTTTTGCCACCCCTATCTGTTAAGTGCAGTATTTTTTCATATTTTGTTAAGAGAACAAAATAGTCCTATAGTTCAAGAACTTGACGTGATAGAGAAAAAATGAGTCGGTTTTGGATTCTGCACCCAGAAATTTGGGCAAAACAGTGGACAGACCTAACTCAACATAAACTTTGTTCCCCAGTGTAATACGTGTGCACAAATATTCAGAAATGCACCAAAAGTTTGGATTTTGGATTTCAAAGAAACCGAAGGAAAACATGAAGCCTGAGGATGACATGATCAAAAACACATGCAGGATAATAACCCAGTATATACACATGTTATTAAGGTGAAATAAAAAGGCAAATAAAGTAAATATAACATTTGTTATAGGCTTAAAATGTGACCCGTTTGTCTCTCATACACACACCTATATATTTCATACACACCTATATATTTCATACACACACACCTATATATTTCATACACACACACCTATATATTTCATGCACACACACACACACACGCCACACCTATATATTTCATACACACACACACACACACACACACACACACACACACCTATATATTTCATGCACACACACACACACCTATATATTTCATGCACACACACACACACCTATATATTTCATGCACACACACACCTATATATTTCATGCACACACACACCTATATATTTCATGCACACACACACACACACACACACACACACACACACACACACACACACACACACACACACACACACACACACACACACACCTATATATTTCATGCACACACACACACCTATATATTTCATGCACACACACACACCTATATATTTCATGCACACACACACACCTATATATTTCATGCACACACACACCTATATATTTCATGCACACACACACCTATATATTTCATGCACACACACACCTATATATTTCATGCACACACACACACACACACACACACACACACACACACACACACACACACACACACACACACACACACACACACACACACACACACACACACACACACACACACACACACACACCTTTAATTTGGACATCATGCGTCCAAGTCTTACAGTTTCCGACAGTCTTTGAACGCAGCGTGACGGAGAAGCGAAACCGATACACCCCCGACCCCCCTCCTCTCCTCCACCGAGCAAACTCAAGAAGTTACCAGATCCTGCCGGTAACTCCTCTGGACCGAGGAGAACCTCGTGTGTGTGTGAGTGAACGTGTGTGTGAGGCAGCAAAGTAATGTCAGTGTTATCACGCACAGACCACGTCCGGAGCCGGTAGTCGTTTGGAGCAGAACACCAGTGTTGTGAAGAAAAAGGCTCCGTCAGTGAACTCAGCACCAACGGCCGGTGAGCTAACGAGGCTAACGATAGCGGCTAGCATGCTTTAGTTAGCCACCTCCATTAGAACTGACGCTTGGGGTTAGCACCAAGCTAAGCTAAGCTAACGGAGCTAACTGAACAACAAAAGAGTGATTAGTCAAAACAAAAACACAACTATGAATAAATATATTTATATAAATATATAAAACATACAACTACACGAACACAGCCCGGGTGTTACATGTTTTACTGCGAGTTTAACTGTCAAACACAGTTAGCAGCTAAATGCTACAGGCTAGGTGAGCTAACATATTTAGCATGTCAGTGTTTGTGATTATTAATTATTATAATTAAGTTTTATATTGACAGCTGCCTTTACCTGGCTCGAGCTCACAACACCACCTTTATGAATATTTAAAAATATTGACTGTTTATAAACATGGAGGTCATATTGAATATTAAAAACAAACTGTAGCATTAAAAAAAGGTCTTAAAGTTTAAATTAACATTTATATTAACGCCTGTTAACAGCTGTGTGTGTGTGTGTGTGTGTGTGTGTGTGTGTGTGTGTGTGTGTGTGTGTGTGTGTGTGAGATCCAGGTCAGCAGGTGTTGACCATAAACTAACTCTCCATAAAGCAGATTTAACAGTTTTATGTTGATTGTTGCACGATACTGCACAGGTTGTAAATAATTTCACTGCTTTATAAAATGGTTTTGAGCTGCTACTGGTAATTCATGCATGTTAATGTGGAGTAAGTCAAATAATTTAACTATTTTAGTTACAATAACGTGGTTTATATGATTTACACACACACACACACACACACACACACACACACACACACACACCTCCTGATGTGTAATACAATAAAATAATCCTGGTTTCTGTTCAGGGTTTATTTTATTAAATTTATCCTGCATCTTCTTCAGCAGTCCGACTTTTTCCCCGTCATGTTTGTTTCATTTCAGCCTGTCAGAGCATTCGCCTCTATAAACAAATCACTCCTGGCACATTGTAAATTGCCTTCAAAATAAAAGCACTGTATTGATTTCTAATTTCTGGGTAACCTCACGCGGGCCGGATGTGGCCATATGTCCAGGTCTGGTCTAAAATGAACAGTTCCCTGCTCTATATGCTCATAAACACTGAGTCTGCGTCATTTTCACTGTTTTATTTCTCTATTTATTCGCAGATCGCTTCTTTCTTCAGTTGGGCAGCACCCTAAACTCTTTTTAAACTCATCTATATGAGCAGGGACGCAGCGATTAACCGTCAGCTACACCGAGTGTTTCTGTCACTGACGATCAGTGTTTTCAGTTTAGATCAGCGACTACAGAACAGGAAAAAGAAAAATGTTGCATAACGCCTGTGTTAAGGTCACATTCAGACAGGATCAGGCGCCGCAGGATCGTACGGCGAGGTGTCTGTACGTGCTGAACACAGCCGCCATGAAACAATCAGGAAGTGACTTTTTATTTCTCTGATTAACGGCGGTTAATCAGAGAACTTGTTTTTGTGCCGTAGCGCAGGATGCCGTCTGAATGCGACCTCAGATGTTCTGTCAGTGCGTCCTCGGGTACACTCACCTGTTCTGGTGGTAACATCACGTCTGTAGGACAGGAGGAGGTATGAGACGTTTGCTTCATCTTCTTCATCGTCTTGTTTCATCTTTTCAGATAAAAGTTAAAAAGAAGAAGAAGAAGAAGAAGAAGAAGAAAAAATGCCTCCGAAGCAGAAGTCCAAGTCCTGGGAGGAGCTGAAACAAGCCGGGAACAATTGTTTCAAGACGGGCCAGTACGGAGACGCCACCAACCTTTACAGCCAGGCCATCACTGCGCTGGAGAAGTCCAGTAAGTCCAAACACAGTGTTTGTCTGTTTGTAGTCAGAGCAGCATGGCGAGCGTTCTGTAAATCCAACGTCTATCCGGGCAGTGACACAAGAAGAAAGCCCCGCGTTATATTTTGTTTTGAAACTTTTGTACTTTACAAACTGATTTCCTTTTTTTTTAGCCGGCTGTCTCAGGATCTTTGAAACCACGTGGTCCAAAAACTGAAACATTTTGTGTCTTTGTGGCATCGAAGAACAGCAGCTCTGTGTTTCTGTACCTTCGACAGAAAATACTTCACGTGTCCTGACGCTGTAACAAATGTTCTGTCCTCTTCTGAAGCCCTCTGTCACGTCATTGTGGCATTTCAGCACAGATTTATGTTTATGATCGCTGAGACAGGATAAAGAACCGTTCACAGCTTTTTTCTGTGTTAACAAGGTAGAGTGATGAGCTAACTGGTTGCAGGTGTGCTCTCACCTGGCCTCTCTCCAGCAGCTGATGCACCGCGCCTCCTCCACAATCATCATCTGTCAGTCGTCCTTTCCTTTTCTCATAGCTTGAATAATTTGTGACCTCTTGTTTCCTCCCAAGATAAAAAGAACCCGGAGGATTTGGGCATTTTGCATTCGAACCGCGCAGCAGCTTACCTGAAAGACGGAAACTGTGCAGAGTGTGTGAAGGACTGCAACACGTGAGAGTTTTTATTTGTAATTTATAGTCATAGGTTAAATTTAACTCTTTGAGTTCTAACTGAACGTTTCCTCTCAGGTCTCTCGAGTTGTTCCCGTTCAACATCAAGTCTCTGCTGCGTCGAGCCGCCGCCTACGAAGCTCTGGAGCGCTACAGGAACGCTTACATCGACTACAAGACGGCTCTGCAGATCGACTGCAACATCGCTGCCGCTCACGACGGCACCAACAGGTACGGAGGTTTGTGGCGGACGCTGCGGGTTCGTGATCTTAGTTTTCAGATGTATCCAAAAAGATACAAGACGCCAAAACAAACATGAATCCACGTCTATGAGTTTGGAAATGTTTATAGAGAATGACCCCGACGTCCTTTAAGCTCTTTGTGACTTTGTTCTTCAGGATGACGAAGGCGCTCACAGAGGCAGACGGTCTTTCGTGGAGAGAAAAGCTTCCTCCCATCCCCACCGTCCCTCTGTCTGTCCGAGAAAAACTAACCCAGAAAACTACAGCCAGCGCCGCCCCGCAGCCGAACCCAGCACCGCAACAGAACCCAGCACCGCAGCCGAACCCAGCACCGCAGCCGAACCCAGCACCGCAACAGAACGGCACAAAACAACCAACCAAACCTGGTAACAAGATCCACTGTGTGTTTTCTGTCGTCTGCTCAGACTATAGACCATGTTTGAACAGACTTTGAACGAGAGTAACGATCACGTTCTTCTCCTCTCGTCAGCTCCCAGCGACAAAGACAGGAAGAAAGCCCAAACCCTGAAAGAAGAAGGCAACTCCCTCGTGAAGAAAGGCGAGCACAAGAAGGCCATAGAGAAGTACAGCCAGAGCCTCAAACTTAACCCGGCCGAGATCACGACTTACACCAACCGGTACGTTACGTCTGCGTCCACGCGTCCAGATTTCTGAGATCTCGAGGTCGATGACTCAGCTTGAAGGTCGATCGCCGACAGCATGCTGTGTCATTGTTGCTAAAATGACTTCAATGAATCAGACCCCCACGTATTTATAGCTGAGGTGATGCTGTCATCTAGTGGACAAACCAGCCAGACTCACCGACTGGACCGGACTGAAGAACGTGGCTGATGATGTTTGTGTGTGTGTGTGTGTGTTCTCAGGGCGCTGTGTTACCTGTCGGTGAAGCAGTACAAAGACGCCGTCAGAGACTGTGACGAGGCTCTGATGATTGACAGCAGCAACATCAAGGCCCTCTACAGGAGAGCTCAGGCTCACAAGGAGCTCAAGGTGAGCGCCCGCACCTCCATCACCTCCATCACCTCCACATTAAAGTGTCTGTCTGGAAGGTTTCATGGAGACTAAATAATTGCTGCTTAGACGAGACGTCACCTCGCTGCTGGCAGCGGCGTGCAGTAACGGTCGGCTGGAGTTATCGTAGCTCCGTATCAGTGAGGGGAGATGAAGGTGTAGTTATAGTCAGTATGTTAACATGCAGCAAAACATTTGGACTTTTAAATGCCTGTGAACACCTTTAGTCCGACCTACTTAACAGACTTCAAAATCGGATACGAACACCTAGATAATTCGTTTTTAACGCCGTGTATACTGAGTAATCAGATCTAAATCAGATTTTTCATTCTGCGCATGCAGAGAATTTCCGCCGGGGTGAGAGGAGACGTCGTATTAAATCGTGTTGTTGCCAGAAAAGGTCGATCGACAGGAGGAAGATGATGCACGAAATGTACGCAACTGTAGCATCGTCCTTCTCCTCGCACCCTTTCTTTATTTGAACGCTGTCGGATAGTTTGTTGTTGCTGATAACTAGAGGTCAACTGCTCTTTGTTGACAGGGCTACAGAGCCACGTGCTGATGGTCTCAAACATTTTACCGAACGTACCACCAGAATATATTCAGCTCTGCAGGTAGCACCGTATAACCCTAACCCGTATAATGACGTTAAAATACAGTGACGGCTCACACAGGAAGAAGAACCTGAACTCCTCGGCTCCTGATCTTCACTCCTCTTCCTCGTAGTTTCCATTTGGAGTCAGGATTTCAGTTTTTTGGAACTAATCTGGAAATTAAATGTAAATCCTGAAACTGAATATTACAAGTCTTTTCATTCAGTTTCTTGTAGTACCGATGGTGGTGAATCTTTAAAATCATCTGAGATTCCTCCATGTACCGTATTTGTACCACAGTTTAAAATCACGCGTATAAATGGGTTCATCATGTAACTTTCAGTTAAAGATTTGTTGACTCCAGTTTTGGAAGAGTCTGTCACGAGAACTGAGCAGTGACGTTTATGTGTTTTCTATTCAAAGAGTCTTCAGTGCACCAAAGAATCGATTTTTCCGTCATTATTCATGGTTCAAACTCCCGGATCTGTCTGTGAACTCTGTGTAACCCGTCGTCGTTGTTCCTGCAGGACATCAAGGCGTGCGTGGACGACCTGAACAACCTGCTCAAAGTGGAACCAAAGAACTCGGCCGCCCTGAAGCTGCTGCAGGACGTGCAGAAGAAGAAGTGATGACACAATCAGGGACTCTGGAGACGGCGGTAAGGATCTGTCCCTGCGCTGCGTTTCAGAAAGAGGACGAAGAATCCCCGACGTCTTCACGAGCAGCGACACGATCCGACCGCCTCAAAGTCAGAGGACGCGAGCGCGCGTTTCCCAAAAGCTGCCCCTCGTACCGAACACGTGTTTGGATCAAACGCGAGCTCGGCCACGAGACGCTTCTGGGAAACGCAGCTGAGAACTGAAGAAGAAAGAATGTTTGTATCTCACCAGTTTTAAGTCACTGAGTATTTATGGTTATTTAAGAAGAGCTGAAGTTTGACATCAGAATTCTGAGAATAAGCTTTTACCATCGCCGTGTGACGTGACGTTTAGAAGACAGAGCTCCTGCTCGACAACTAAACTTAAGTTCACTGTTGACCGTGTATTGACACCTTGTTCGATGACACGATAAAAAGAAATCAGACAGACGCAGCAGCATTTTAATATTCTGTCAAAAAACAAGACTCTTATTAGGTGACGTAGCCGATCAGAAATAACTTTAACTCTCTCTCGCTCTGATCGTTAAAGCGGAGGAAGAGAGCGAGCTGGAGTTTATTCACGACGTAATCAGTCGTGGACGGCGTCGTTCTGATTGTAGATCTGTTTTTTTTTTTTTTAAATAACTTCAGTACTTTAGATATTTAACTTTTAATTAACTGAGATCATATCGTTTGAAACCTGAGCAACTCGAGGTCCGCTTACTGCCATCGACTGACGCACGCTTCAAAACCATCGACGTACATCATGTCGTATGTCGTTTAATATTAATGTGCATTATATGCGAGATTCATTTGGAAATTCACTTGAGTATTTAGCATATCTACCATAGGTAGTACTTGTTGCAATACTTTCCATTATTATGTATTATTCTATAAAACGTCAGCCCGTCACTAAATACCTGAAACTCTGATCCAGTTTTCTGGAGGTTACCGAGCGATTTAATCGTTGCGGTTCGACCCACCGCCACATCGACGCCGGCTTCACGTCACCGGTGATTGTAAAAAGTTTATTCTGTGTTTGAATTACATGAAATCAGCTTTTTTTCTTTCGCACCATGTTCTACTCTCAGGTAGTTTATTTATCCTGTATTTGGTTTTCTGAGTGAACGTTTGTCAGAGGATCCATGTTTCCGACGTCATATCGAGATTATCATAGAACTTGTATCTCTGTGAACCCTGAAGTCGCCATAACTCCGATATGACGTAAACGTAGCATCGGTCTTCATCCTGTTTGTCAGTTTATATGGGCGAGGTTCGGTCCGATACAACCCGTGTCAGGATGTCTGAATGTCTCGTCACTCTGACAGTTTGTTTCCTTTCCATCTGAAGGTTTATAGAAGTGAAACTGTCCTCAGACGGGTCATCATCAAGTACTGTCTTTTTTTTCCATTTCCTTGTTCCGTTGTGAAATTCTACTGTAGCTCGGCGTCTCCATCTTTGCCCGAAGTGCCTGTTTATCATCCTGTCTGCTACTTTGGATTAGTTTAACACCTCGAGCTCTGCTCGCTCTCTCTCGTCTGTTAGTTACAGCTACACTTAAGATTACTGCCCGACCCCGCCTGCAAACTAAGATCCTTTGTTTCATCACATCTCTGATTTTTGTCGACCTGCTTGTGTTTTAACTGCAAATAAACGTAATAAACAATGATTGTGTCTTTTCTACAGCTTTAAACTAAACGTTTGGAGAAATGTCTCGACGTTGACCACTCGTAACTTAGCATAAAGATTGATTGGGATTTTGGTGTGAAAATAATTTTATAATGTGGGGATACGTGTCAGAACATGTCCTGACTCAGAACACATCCCCACCTGTTAAACGGGTTTAAGTGGTGAAGCGGCATAAAATCTGTACGATGATGAAGATGCAGCGTCTTCATCGTGCCGAGGTTCAAACCAGCATCCTTTGTTCTCTGTGGTTTGAAATATTTGATCCAACGTCCTCAGCTGCTCATGCAAACAACCTTGTAACGACCAAAAGAAGGTAAGTGAAGTTTGTGGTGGCAGCACGCTCAGACGTGACTTTTCCCAGATCTGGTCCAATTTAAAAAGGAGCATGGGGCAATTAAACGTTGATTAACTAGGATTCATTTGAGCGTTTAATGTTTGAACCTGTTGCAGATCTATCATGACGGAGTCGACTGACCTCAGAGGTGTTTTCTGCTCTTTGGTCTTCAAAAGAAAAGAAGTTTGCATGTCGCCGGATTTGCATTTTAACAGTTAACAGACACGATCAGGGAGAACACGGCAGCCTTCTGTTACCCGGTTCAACATTTGCATTTCTGTGTCCGCCAGATATGAAACATTAACAGTCATGGAAGCAAACGGAGTGGATCGACGGAGTAACGTTAGATTTGGGTAAATATTGGAAAGATTCCAGTGAATCGAAACAATGATAAAGTCATGAACTTTGCATTTGAAATAATTAAGGCTGCATCATACGTCGGTATGGAGAAATAGACTGTTCCATGTATAAATTTGATTATTTCCCCTCAAAGTTTCCAAACACTTGACCTCCAACACCGCTATGAGAAGTTATGAAGTCATCGAGTTCATCAGTAAACACACGGACCAACTTGAGCTCCGTCCAGCCGAGAGACGGAGACGGTTTTGCCGAGTCCATAGAGAGGAAAGACCGGGTCAAGGCAACTCGAAATTTGTTAAAAATACGACCCACTACCTCGTTACTGTTGTGTGCAATGTTTCTTCCACTGGACGTTTCCTTTCTCTCCCTCTCTCAAACAAATCGGACACTAATCAAATTAAACTAAACCAAGTACCGACTCCAGTATTTTAAATTTGGACCGCAGTACCCATTTTCTAACCACTAGGTGTCACTGTTTACAAAGTTACATGTTTCGTTTAAATTTCTTGGAGGTTTTCTCTGACTTCCTGCGTGCTGCTGTGCAACTTCAACCAAGAAACTCAATGAGATAAAAAACAAACAGAATAAATATAAATAAAAACATTAAGAGGCTAGAGGTGATAATAAACAGAACAGGGCTGATTCGGAACTGATAAAACCTTTATTTCACTTTAAATTGTCTTTTACATTTTGTCCTGTTTATAACATGTAAGGTGAAACTAGTCGGATTTTTTTTTTTTTTTTAAAAGACATACACAAATCTAGTATTACGTCAATAACCAGGATGGGGGAGGGGAAGTGTCGAAGGGTTTTTTTTTTTTTGTAATTTTTTTTTAATCGGCGTCCTTAAGCTAAGTCTAAATTTTCACAACCACGTGCGCGCTAAGCAATAAAACCGTCACAGAAGCAAACTTTTTTGTTTTGTTTTTTTTGGGTTATTTTTTTTTTTCCTTTTTATTTTAAGCAGAATACTGGTCAGTAAAAACAAAAAATGATTTGAGATACCAGATATACAGACAGGCTCGGTGCCACATTCACTACTGCATGGGATCATTTTTTCCTTTAGAAAGCGTAACTGCCTTTTTGTTCAGCTAACGAGAAAAAAGAGCGGCAGGGAGGAATAATTACTTTTACCTTCTTTTTTTTTTCTTTTAAACGTCAGTGCATGAAAACATTGTCCCCAGCAAAAAAAGAAAAAACAAAACAAATAAACACTGAGACACATGACTTCTACACCTACAGAGTGGAATGTTGAGATGGTTAATGCCAAGGTTATTGTGACACTGAGCGGAGGAAGAAACTATCAGATATTTCTCGTCTGTCAGTTTGGTTGGACGATGTTTCTTAAAGTTTGGTTTGGGATTACGACTTCAAACGTTTGAATTATTAAAGAATCAGGTCTGAAATCAGTCGAGTGTTCTCTGAACGCAGTCGAAATGTTTATGAACTCTTCCACGGGTAGATAACGTGCCGATCGGCTTCCTTTGTTTTCCGTCTCCAGTTTGACAGTTTTAACCTTTAAATTTGATTCGGTCAACGCAGAAGCGGGACGTTGCGTCGGGTGTCGATCCGCAGGGTGGACGCTTGCAGCAGTAGATTCACACGGTGATAGAATGACGACACACGCTCTCGTCGGACCATTCAAGCAGCGACCGGAAACTTGTAGACTTGTCGGTAGGAGCGGTAAAAAGGAGGGAAAGAAAAGAAAAGGCTGTGAACAGCAGCTGACTGTAACGGCTTCAGGGTTTCCATTTGCAAGCGGGTGTTAACTCCAAAAGACAGATTTACAGTTAAGCTCTAAAAACGTTTTACAATTTTACAGTTTCTCAAAAACCGGAGTTTGATTTCTGTTAAAGACGAAAAAGCAAATCGCAGAAACAAAAAAAGAAATGAACCAAAGTTCAGGGACGAGGACCGGACTGATGTTCGACAGCACCTTGACGGGAGGCGGATCCAAAGGAAGCAGGCAGGTTTTTATTTTTACTTTATTTGGATCAAACATTAAGATGGAATGGTTTTTTTATTCTAATGATTTCTCAGTTTCAGCTCCTTTTTTTTAATCTGGAGAATCAAATAAAACTCGCGGTTAGAGAGTGAAACAGAAACGTGATTCGGTGAAACGTTGGTTTGTTTTTTAAATTCGTCAGTGTCACAATAACAGCCTTGTAGGAGCGCCCTTCTGTATGAACCTCAGCAGAATCGTACTGCTGCTCAAACACACACACCCTCCCAGCTGATTCTTTATTTTCTTTTTGCCATCAAACTCAAATCTTGGCGGCGAGGTGGAGGAAAAACTTAAGCATCACAGTGTTTGTTGAAAATAAACGGACAGTTTAATAACCTTTTTGTTTGTTGTTGTCGGTTTTTGTTTAGAGTGGAATAAAACCAGCCAGTACACTAAGAAAAGCCAAAAAAGAAGAAGGGATGGACAACTATATATATATAAATGCATTAACTCGCTAGAGAGCGGAGGGAGGGGAGGGCAGAGGAGGTTAGGAGGGAGGGAAGAACGGAAGGAATGGAGGAGACAGATTAAATGAAAAGGCTAAAAAAACGGGAATGTGAACTGAGTTTGTGGTTCTGGATAAAAACCCTCCCTGCGTGCTGTAAGACTTGACCGGCCAGTGGCTCTTACTCTACTGGTCCGCCTCGGAGTGCCATAATAAAGAGGGAGGGTGGAAGGAGGGACGGAGGGATGGTTGGGCTGATGGACTTCTTTTATTTATTTTTTTAAATTCCCTCTCCTTTTCTCTTTCATCGTATCTGCTCGTGGAGGTCAGGTACTAATTCATGCTGTTGGTTATACAGAAGGGAAGTTGGGAGGCTGGGCTTTGAAAAAAGTGGGACGAGGGAATGAACGGGCTGTTTTTATGTGTACGGAGAAGGAGAAGAAAGAGGAAGAGAGATAAAAGGAGGAAGAAAGGAAGGAAGGAAGAAAGGAAGGAAGGAAGAGAGTGGGGATGGGTTAACAGTGAAGTGCGCTCTAGTTCTCTCCGTCGCCGGTCTCGCCTTCGTCTCCCTGGTTTTCTGATGTCCACAGCTGCAGAGAGAGAGGAAACCGTCAGACAGTGACGCTGCTGCACGTTTCATTCACATCGTTTAATGTTTGATAAAAACCAACAAAGACTCGATGCCACGAACAAATGTGTGTGTGAACCCTGATGTCTCATTCTGTTTGTCCAAAAACTAAATTAAAAACACACACACAGTAGATTATCGATTCAATCCCACTGCTGCAAACATTCACTACAGTTGAGGTTTTCCTCTTCTATCATTTAATAAACTGACAGTTTCATGCAGATTTTATATCAGATTCAAAGCAGAACAATTAAACCCTGCCAGGTCAGACACACTAACTGCATCAGGAACTTTTACTTTCACGATTAACGAGCTTCTTTTTTGTCTGATTCAACGTTTCCTTCGTCTTTCTGACCCCTTTAGTTGTTTGTACTGTGTGCTGTATGCAGACGGTGACTGACTTTAAAATGATCAACAGAAATGTGAATAAAACACTTCTGTTGAAATCTCGCAGCTCTGAATGACTTTACAATTTATTTTGCATCAAACCGTTGAAGTCTTTAAGTGACGGTTGCGTGTGTCGTGCATATTTACTATTCCTGCACCGAGGAGGAACCAATAAAACGTCTCGGTCGGGTGAGTCACCGGACATGAAACGATGTTTCTTCTTTTAATGATTTATATCTTCAGGAGGAAGTGACGGGTCAGAGCCGCAGGCAGGAAGCTCGGTAGAAAATGAGGAAGTATTGAGAGACGTTACTGTGTTTGGACGGTAATAAAAATATAGAATATCTCCAACGTTCTCCTACAACTTCAAATCAAACAGTCTGCAGTTTTTTCTTACCAATATGACTAGAAACTGGTTTGTTGATGACGACAACGAGACTCAGTCAAGTACGACGGTGCAGGCTGTTTTTTAATATTTATGTTTGGCGTCATACTCACAGTAAGGTTGTCCCTTAGTAGCTGCATGATCAGCGTGCTGTCTTTGTACGAGTCCTCGTTCAAGGTGTCGAGCTCGGCGATCGCCTCATCGAAAGCCTGCGGGGACAAACGGAGCGTTACTGACCGTGCAGAGAACAGCGTGAAGTGTCTCAAAGCTGCCAGCAGGGGGCAGCTCCTCTGGCTGTGAGTCTTCACTCCATTTACGAGCCCAGTAAACAGTTTCCTCGTCAGTTTATGGTCTCGGTCTCTAGTTTCTAGTCTTCCTCCACACGGCATGATGTTCGTTTAGTAAATTACGGTTTTGTTTGGCTCACTGTCTGTAAAACATTCAACATTCGGTGCTCTTAGGTGAGTTAAAGTGTAATGAACCCACCTGCTTGGCCAGAGAGCAGGCCTGCTCGGGCGAGTTGAGGATTTCGTAGTAGAAGACGGAGAAGTTCAGGGCCAGGCCCAGCCGGATGGGGTGTGTTGGCTGCATCTCCTTCTTGCTGATGTTGAAGGCGTCCTGGTAGGCCTGCTGAGAGTTCTCCACTGTGTCTACAGAAACACAAACACACCATAGACTCTTTACTATGCTGTCACTGACAGACAGACGACCTCACGTTCATTGTGATCTGAAAGCAGCCACAGACAACATTTTGGAGCCGAATTTCGACATGTGAACACTGCCATGCAAACGAGTTCACGATGGCAACTTTCCCCCACAGTTAAAACCAGCATCCAACCGTCCACAGAACCGATCCAGTGCAAGTCCACCTCCAGGAAAGCAAAGTATTAGTGTCTCAGCGTTGCTGGTCAGTGGAGGAGACGCCGGCTTTACCTTCGCCGTCCAATTTTGACGATGAGTCCGTGTTGTTAGCCTGGAATCGTACGGCGGACTTCTGCGGCGTCTTTCTTTTAGCGTTTGTGAACTGAAGTGTGAGGGGAAACTACTCCCGAGCGGTATCAAACCTGCTACAACATTTAAGCTGGTGTCACGTCGAACCACGTGCACCATCGACTACAGCCGAGGCTGATGGGAACGCAGTCAGTGAAACCAAAGTATCGACCGGTTATTAGTTATTACATTTCACCCTGTGGGGGGGAAATTTTGTGCCACTCCATCTTGTGGATGCAGAAACATTTGATCTGAAAGAAAGGGGATCAACTGAGTTTGAAGGATTCATCGTCTGAGAACAACGAAAATGTAAAAAAGAAAAAAACAAAAAAAAAAAACGACGCAACAGTCCAATCAGTGTTTGACATATTTCAGTCTGAATTGACCCAACGAGGATCCACCAATCCAGTGACAACTTCCTATACAAGGCTGTTTTTGCTTATTGCCATGACAACCAGAGTCAGGTGACTGATAACCTCCACAGGTTAGCGTCTCTTAGCAACAGGCTGAATGAACCGTCTCCTGTTGTTGTTAGATATAGATAGATGACAAAAGAATGATGAAACGTTCGGGTCATCCATCTGTGATCTCTCTACCCGATGGTTCGTATGTGACCACATGTCATCTCGGATGCAGCCTATAACCCCTCGCTGCCATTAGTCCCTATGCTGAGAACAACACAGGAGGAAAAATATCAAGTCTTTCTTTTCCGTTTGTGCCTGAAAGCAATCTGGCGATAAATATCTTACAAGTTTACAGTCATTAAAAATGTTTCCGTGGCGTTTCTGGAGAATCTACCACTGTTGGCGGTTGGTGCAGACGCTGTAATGGATCACCAATTAAAGAGAGAGCTTCCCAGCTCTTAGCAATAAAATGGCGTCTTTACTGCAAGCGATAAAGGTTTACAGAGTTCTGTTTATTAAAGAAGAATATTTACTCTGAGCAACACGGCAAACAGCAACTGACTTTGTGTTTGAGCAAGAGGTCACACGCTGATTAACTCTGCGCCACGTTAAATCAGCAGGTTAACGAACATCACACTGATTGACTGAATCCCGCTGAGGTCCAGGGCGGCTGCACCGAAGCTCGACGTGAACTTGACTTGATTTATCCAGCGACTTGATTCTGTCCCCTGAAAAACTTTGAACAAATGAGAGAAAAAGTGGATCTTTGAACACTCACCCTTCTTCGAGTCCCCAGAGGCCACCTCTGACAGGTATCTGAAGTAGTCTCCTTTCATTTTGAGGTAGAACACCCTGCTCTCCGCCTGAGTTGCTATGGGAATGAGGTAATCGCCAAGCAGGTTCTGAAATAGACAGACAGGCGAGACCAGAAGGGTTCGTAAACAAGTCGGGCCAGAAAATTCTGTATTTGTGCACACAAAGAAAGTGCGCTGACAACTTAGTGACAGATGGTTTTACTAATACGCCTCATTCCACGGCAGCCAAGCAACGACAACTAGAGAGGAAACACCCAAACCTCAATTACTCTTGTAGAACGGAGTACACCGTCACATTTTGTTCAGGACCCTTCTTTAAGTGGTGGGGACAATGTTAAACCACAACCCTTCACGTGGCACTGATGGGCTTCAGAGTCTCTTTCGGTGGTCGCCAACGACACACTTAAGCTCCCGGTATGGAAACCTCAAACCTCTTCGACAACGTCCGACCATTTCTGAAAACAACAGTTTGGGATTCGTGCCCATTCAAGCTGTGTGGAGGTCAGGAAGGAGCCGGGGTTTGAACCATTTCATGTGTCCAACATGAGCTCAACACCATGAATGTATTCCAGGAGAGGCTGATTGAAAACGCATCTCCGTATTTAAAAAACACACCCGTCTCCTCCATCCAGCGCGGCCGTGATTTCGTTCTAGAAACTTATTTTGATGTATAACCCCATCGAGGGTCACTCCAGGGTTGCCAGATTACCACCGGCAACAATTTTGAGAAGCTGCCAACAGATTCTTGGTCAACCACTTTTTAAAAACGTGAACCATAAACTAGCTAGTGAACACTAAAATACAGATGCAGCTTAAAAACGTCATGGTTTCGTGATCTCAGAGAGTCGCCTACATCTACGGATTCTTCTAACAATCAACAAAACAGCAGCGAGTTGAGAGAAACGTAAAATTACTTATTTTTGAGTCAGGGGGTGAAATGTTCGACTGATCCAGAGCTGAAGATGGACATGGTAACCGATAACACTGAAGATTCAAAGTCTTGCCAAGTTAGTGTCGAGCCCTGAGTGTTGCAGTTTTCCTGAGCATCTTCCTCCTGTGCGAGGCTCTCCCAGTATGTGTGTGGGAGGATCAGTGCACAGACAAAAAAACTCTGCTGTTTATAGAGGTTATCGTTACCGTTCGTCAGCCATAAATATCTCGAAGCAGCTCGGGATGAAGCAAAGCAAAGTCACAGCACAAGATTTGCAGACTAAACTGGCAACAGCTCTGGCTGAGCAACAGAACAAAAGCAACTTCAAACTCGTAAATAATAAATGGAAAACAGCAATTATGGACTGAACATTTCATTTACAAGGAGGATCGAGTTGAAAAACCCGAGACCGGCTTCGTTTCAGTTTACTGACTGCAGTAACCGGGCCTGGGGACGTCATGTAGACGATAAACCGGGCTGCAATCGCCGGATTAAGATTAACTACCAAGTCATCGGTTGTAAATTAAGAGTTCGGCTGACAAACAGCAGCAGATTAGTCTCATTTAAACGGCGTACTCGTGTTCCTCTGGGTGTTTCCTGCTTGAAGACGACGATCCATTTTGGCAGACTGATCCAGAATTTTATCATCTCTACTCCTTCAACTGTTACGGAGCCCACTCGGCGTGACCCAGCAGGCTGTCAGAGGTCTGCTCTGCTGGTGGGCGTGTTAGCCTCTGCAGTGTGATTAACCAAAAGACGACAAGCAGAGGCATCGCTCTCGTTTCTTGTTGCCATCCGAAAGTTGGCACCAGTTGGTGGTGGCGGTGGGGCGCTGCGTTGTACCCGTCCGGGTTGTTTGTAGTCGACACATCCAGCCTCCATAGCAGGTTATTTATTTACTACGACGAGCACTATAACATAAGACTGCCTTCTACCTACCTCAGTCCAATCAAAGATTAATATCTTCTTGTTCAGTTACTGTTGCTGACATGTTTTCGTCCTCTTTCAAAGCTTCCTGCTGCTTTAAGGACGGCACGTCTCCACCCGTCCTTCTCTCCCTTCATTCCTACAGCATCACATCACTGCAGAGGCTTGCAGTTTGACCTTGAAGATATTATTAGAAGTCTGCTCAGACACTGAAAATCTGAGTCTGCTTTGACCTTGAGCAATTTCTCTTCTAACCTAAAGCAGGACCCGGCATTGCGAAGGTCGTTCAATCGTGTCAAAATGGCGACACTACTGAAAATCTACGGCAGATATGATCTCTGCAACACTTTCTGACAGCAGCGACTCCAAATCTGAGCAGCACCTACAGTTTCTTTGGTGACAAAACGCTGTAATTTATCTTGTTGCTGCTTCTCAACTGTAAGTTTTCCCTCTTTCCCACTTCCGAGACACGTCGCAGCTCTCGTCTGTGTCTATCATGCGTCTCTAAGGTGATCACGTCAGCCACACACGTCTTTTGGGCTAGAGAGACGTCTTGACGTCGACTCTACGAGAGATTTGTGGTCGCACTTGACAACCCGTCACAGAACACGTCAAGTAGTTTGAGCGATTAGTTTGTATTTGATTGTATTGATGAATGATTGCCATGTTTCTGTGACCGATACAACCCAACAAACAACTCACATTTGTGTTTGTAAGGAAACTGCACTGGTTAACACAAGTTTTCTTGTCTGCATGATGGGACATCAGACAGAAAACAGCAGTGTTGTGAAAAACATGGGGCACCCCGGTGACCTCAGGATTAGGGCTTTTGTTTTTTTGCCATTGGTCTCTAAAGTGATCATCTGATGAGCACTTTGGTCGGAGAATACTCATTTTAGACAAAAATTGCCACGTTCCAGGTAGTAAATGACTTCTCAGGTGTAATTCTGTTCATGTCACAACTGAAAAGTAAAATGATCGTTGCCGCGGTAACTTCCCAAAGCCGTAAAATCACATCACGTGCTGTTATAAACCAATGGACGACGTTTTGTGATCTGATAAGACTCACTCTCATGGATGTGTTATTCAAAGTGAACTTCCTGGATCACGTTTTATATCTGCAGCTACACGCCCACACCGATGCAGCCCCTTTAAACACAGCACCAGCCTGCTCCGGCTTCAGCTGGCAGAGGCTGTTTACACCCCATGGTACAGGCAGCCCACCTCGCCCTCTCTGCGCGCAAACTATAGGCGACTTCACATGACTCGTGTTCCCCTCGGCAGCAAGTAAACACAAAAAAAAAATGAAGCAAAGACACCCAAACTGAAGAAAATTAAAGCTTTGTTTGACAACTGCGAACAGCTGCCGGTGCTGCTGCTAGCAACATTACTGGTGTCTGCACGAGTGACACCATGTGATGGTTTTTCTTTGCTCAGCCAAAGGGATGAACTGCAGTGTGCTTACTTCCACCATCTTTCCCTCTTCATCCCTATACTCCCAGTCCATCATCACCACCCATCTTGTCCTCTCTCTCTCTCTTCATCTCTATCCATCTTCACGCCCCCTCACCCACTGCCTGCCCTTTTCCCAACCATCTCCGTACCAGCACGTCCTGGCAGATTTCTTGGAGTTCAGCCTCGATCTTCATACGGTATTCGCGTGCCATCTGCTGTTTCTTCTCGCTCCCATCCGTCTTCTGCTCAATGCTGGAGATGACGCGCCAGGATGAACGACGAGCCCCAACCTGAAGGGACATTAAAAAAAAACATCATACATACATGACCGAACAAACATATGTATAAATCATATTCAGTATAAATACTTTGAGACACGGAACTGATGCGTCACAAGAGATATGACCCTAACCGGCCTGCTGGCCTCAATCGAACAGCGTGACGATTACCTGATTTGATCGTTTAATTATCACAAACCTTCGCAGATTTCTTGTTTGTTTGGAAATTGGTGTGACAAAGCTTGACCACTAGACGGCGCCACAAGAGCACAGAAACGTGACTCTCACTAAACCGAGTGAACAAAATCGATCATGTATTGGATCACGACTCAAACCGTCTCAGCGGAGACATCCTGCACTTCGTCCTGTTTCCCGTCACCTTTCGTGACATTTGATAAAGTGGCGGACAAATGGCGGAATTTTGAGCATGCAATTAATAGCACAAGTGGGCGTGGCCTTATTTAATTTAACTAATTTATCACATTTTGGTTTGTAAAGTCTACTGTAAAGTAGTGCTGCAGTTTTTGGATGAATCGTGGCGAATATAAAATAAGAGACTTCATCAATGAATCAACTATCTGGTGTATTTAGACATGCTCGCTCCGCATACGTTACAGTCAAATGAACAGAACGTGGTCGGTCTTCTTTATTTATAACTAAATAACTGAAGCTGCTGCTGCTTGTGGTTGCTCGGTACGTTTGAACCCGGAATCGTTGCTCGCGGCGATACATCGAGACGACGAGCTTCAACTGAACACAAAGCTTGTTTTGTCCATCCCGGCCTTACAGTACATAACAGCCTGCCTCCTTATCATGTGATTTATGCCTTTCCCTATGTGACTTATATCATCCTCCAGGTTGGGTTGCATTAAAGTTTTAAGTGCTACACAACGCTGGAATAAAACTCAAGTCAAACCTCGAGGATAAACAGATACAGTGCTGAGAAACCTCAGGTTGCTCTTACATAATTTGTGCTTTTACAGTCCGACTATAAAATCATCACAGAAACAGCTCAGTGAATGACACTACGCATCATAAATGCAAAGAGTGTAACTCACTGTAAAGTCTACAAATAATCAGCCGAAAGATTGTTCTCTCGTAACAGCGCGTACTAAAGAGTACAACCACGCTTTGAGAACTGAGCCAATAAAAAAGAAACGTAACATGTGCCTTCATGTGCGGTCGCTCCAAACCACCACAGGAAATGTTTCCATAGAAGAATGTGGCAGTTGTTCGAGAAAGAACAGAGGCACTAACTCTTGAGGGAGACGTTCCAAACTGCTGTAGGTGTTAAAACAACAAGTTCTTAAAATGCGACGTCGTATCGCGGTGAAACGTTTCAAGGCGCAGAACTGTGTTAATGCACATCGTGGAGCTGAGAAATGGATCACAGTATCGGTTTAATATCGCTCGTGCACGTTTTCTGTCTGTTTTTTGGCCTCTGGTCAGTTTCTTATCGTGACAACTAGCAGCGACTAAGCTTGGTAGCTCAGAGAGACCGATTTCCAAACTTACCCGGACCTTTAGTGTCTCTTGACTTGCTCTAGACCTTTCATAGAAAGTGCCATACGACTCAGAATAATGACAGTTATTCACTTGAGTTGAAACCTCACATGGATGCAGAGAGTTTGTGCTGCCTAGAGCGAATCTGCGTCTCTTTGTTGTTGCTTCATCTCTGTGGACTTCGCAGCAGCATTAACCACAATACAAACGCACACATGTACTCTTTATTTATATCAGATTCTTCTTATTTCGGCATTTTTATTCTTCGCCCGAGTCTTCCGAGCACTCACAAACAAAGAAAAGCCAGTAGCTGGATGCCATACCACGTTCTTGTAGGCGACGGAGAGCAGGTTGCGCTCCTCGTTGCTCAGCTCCTGGCCCTGCTCCGTCACGGCCTTCATGGCAGCCGCCATGTCGTCGTAGCGCTCGGCCTGCTCTGCCAGCTTGGCTTTCTGCACCAGGTCGTTCTTATCCATTTTTAGGCTGCAGGGGAGAAGAACAGGAGACAGAAAGACAGAGTTAGTGTTTGGATTTCAAGCGCAGAGGCTCGATTTACCAGCTGGAACAAGCAAAAAAAAAAAAAAAAAAAAAAAGGGACAGAAAGAGCAGCGAGACACTGAGAACGAGAGAGAGACAAGTGTGAGGAGTCGGGTGTGATCTGAGGGCCTGTGATAAAAGCAGAGCACGACGAAGGAGAAACAGACAAAACGCACTACAGCAGGATGGCGAGAGCGCCGGGCTCACGTCACCTTTTACAAACCGAAACGTGGATTAAGATGCTCGAACGCTACTTAATAAACCGTCGCCGGCTGGATAATATCTCATACGAAGAAAGTGACCAGTAGAGACTTAACAGAGCTTCATATGAAGTAAAAAATTCAATTCCAGAAAAGTGGCTGCTCCCAGTTACTCCATCCCCGAGGGCTTTTTACTCTCCAGATGAATCTGTAGGTCTAAGTAGGCCACCGCCTCGCCTCCATCTCCTTTATACAGATCACACTCTACAGACGACTTGAACAGTCTACATTTGCATATCTAAATATCATAGCTAAAGAACGCGTTTTAGAAAATGCTAATGCAGGAAAAGCTGCAGGAGAAAAGTCTGACTCTACATGACTACGTCCATCACCAGCCACACCAGAATCCAGCTCCACCCTCACATCGAGTGTGAGGACTTCCCAGTTTAGATGCTGATCTTAGTCATCAGGCTTCCACCAGAAGGAAATAAAAAAAGAAACACACCCTGTTGTGTTCATTGCCCCTGAAGCTTACCTGACCTGTGAGGTGTGGATGGGGTTTATCTATGGGGGGCAGAATTCCAAGTATCGCTTGGTGTCATTCAGTATATTTCTGCAAAACTGTTCAAGTATTTAGATTTTTCTCCAGGCGATTAAAGCGATCGATATTAGATTGTTTCAACAAAGATTTCTCCAGTCTGAGCAGAGTTATTTCATGTTGCCACAGACACCAAACTCTGATCTAATACAGTGCTACGTTACAGAGGATAAACCACCTGCGGTCAGATTTCTTTTTAATCAACCTCTTTGAGATGATCGCCAGCGTATGTTTTTAGGCTTTGTTGAGTCATTCTTGAGCGTTCGACTCCTTTCAGTCAACATTTAGTGGAAACACCTTCGGCACTTTTCAGATCTGCAAATGTCAAATCAGCCGTTCCCCCCCTCATTGTTCTGTGCTCGAGCTGTTGTCCCACAGAGACCGTGTATGGCACATTTAAGTCCACCCTCCAGGACATTAATATTTGTTTTAAGCCATTCCTGTGTGGATTTGGCTTTTTGTTTCAATCATTCCTTCGCTGGAAAATAAATCTCCTAAATCACGGTTCTTTAAAAAAAAAAAAAAAGAGGCCGCAGCAGATTTTCCGCTTGGAATTTTTTTTGTTTTATTGCATTCGCGTTCACGTCTCGGCGAGCAGCATCTACACAGCGTGACGTACCACCACACGGCTTCATGCTGCTGTGTAGAGCTTTGACAAGCGGTCGAGAATGAGTTCGAAGATCGTTCCTTCAGCGTTTATCAAAAAGACGATGCTTTCTCTTCTTTAGGCCCACTCTGCTGTGGAGCAACTGGTCAAACACCCATCAAAACTACAGATGGGTGGGTCGTTAAATTATAACATGCATTAGTTTGTGACCATCTTGTCTTAAAAATATATTTTCCTTTGTTTTTACTGTTGCCTGGGTGTGGCACTTTCAGTTGCCTCTTGTCAGAAAGACGAGGGCAGTTTAGTGTTTACCACAGCGCTACGACATGGACTACATGTTCAGGTTACACCCTACCACGGAGCTGAAAGGTCGTGCAGAGGAAATGAAGTTCCTGTTTAGGAACCCCTTCACACCATCCCTCATTGACAGAGTGGTTTAGACCACTGTTCTAGTTACCGGCTACACAGCATGCTAAGTTAAGCCAATGAACCAATGCACTCCCAAACACAGCTCGACTCGGGTTCTCCAGCTCTGGACCAAAGCGTGAAACAGTAATGCGGCGATTAAACGAGATTTAAACGTCATAGGTAGACCGAGTGTTTCCGCCAATGAAGAATCAACAGAGCAGTTCAAAGCATGAAAAGGAGCAACGCGCCATCTTTGCTCTTTCATCTCGAGTGGCCATGAATCTGGGAAAGGTAACACAGATAAGTGTGTGCACAAAGAACGAAGCACTCCCACTGTTCATGTCTGAATATGGAGGACCGGGGCGGTTGTGGCCGCATTCATGAGCAGCGGGGGGGGGGGGGGGACATTGGAAGAATAGAAGTCCTCCACCAGAGCTCTTCTCGCATGGACAGTGCAGATTTACAGCTGGCATTTTATTCCAGTTTGTTGAAGCGTGATAGAAAAAAAAAAAAAGCCATATTTTTAAATCAACCATCATTCCTGAATTTTCTCTGTTTTGGAAAACTGCTTATATTATGTGTATCAAACGTACACCATGAAATTTACCACCAGCTCCTCACAGCCCTCCACATTCAGTGTTCAGTTACCCACTGTGACGTTAAGTATATTTTTTGGTATTAATTGTATCTCTATAATAAAATATTGTGTTGCGTCAAGCACTTAATCTGGTCAATGAGCCAAAAACAAGACATTTGTGTTCGGTTATTTTATATCAATTAGCCAAAACAAAACTGAGTCGTAGTAATTAATATTGTGCTTAACTGACATTAGCCCATCGATAGAGGATTAAAGTTTCTTCTATAGTGACAGTTAAAGGTCCAGTGTGTAGAATTAACCGACATCTAGTGGCGAAGATTTGGATTGCAACCGACTGAAAACCCTTCACCTCTCCTTCTGGGTTCAAACATGAAGAAAAAGAAACTACAGTGGCCGTAAAACTTAAATGTAACAAGTCTTGTGTAGAGCCAGGGTGGACGAGGACCCACTCTCACTGGAGACATAGTTATGAATATTACATCCCATTTTTGTCAATAGATACAATAGACATTTAAAAATGACATCCAGTGTGCTCCAATGTTAGCAATGTTTTAGGACCACAGACTTCTGTCAGGACTTTAACATAACTGCTGTGTATTAGAATAATGGGAATGCCGCGGTGGTGAAAAGATGCTATCGGACAAATTCAAAAGCTGTCAGTCAAAGTTTGATCCTCTTACGCTCTTGCTGTGATCTGCAGAGTAATTATTAGCCTCTCAGCTGGGAGCGCACCAAAGCCACATTTCAAAGGGCGACTCGTAAAATCAATTAACTGCTGCTGATATTGAGTGCAGTTCCATTCGTTTAGGAAAAAACTAAACAAATTGGTGAGACCATTAGTGAGATCATTATAAATTTAGACACTAATTTCCTCCATTATCAAACAAACTAACAATCACTGAAGAGACCGGAGGTCCCTCTGAACTGTGTTGACACAAATCTGATTGTTTTGTATTTCCCAACGCCACTGTGGTCAGTTTGATAATCATGCATATGACTGTAATAACAACTTAGAATAATGATCATGTGAGAAAGTGTTTGCTTTATGAATTTCACAAACCTAAATGAACATTTTAAATTATACTGCACAGCATTACTGGCCTTTTAATGCAACACAGACCTTAATCATTAATAAGCAAACCATTTGAGTCACTTTCTGTCTCTTATACGATCATGATCTTAATATTTGAGTCTGTCCATCTCGGGTTCGAGGAAATAGCCAAGGGCATTTATCACCATTTTATAGCTCAAACTACTAATCGATCAATCAAGATACGTCGATTATGTTGGCTTTTACCTGTCGGTGGCATTTTTATTTTAGGACACTAAGGTGTGTGTTACTAAAATCTAACAAATACATGCATAAAAAATGTGACTATACTGGACTCCTTACACGATAATGATACATCCATAGACAAGATGGTGTTTTAATTTGTATGGAAACACCTTGCTTATGAATAAACCATTACAAAAGTATGATTATAAGAAAGGAAGCATGGTCATAAAATAAACTGCACACCTGTCACTACTCTTGCAATAATAATATTTGTATCATGGTCACTTTCTTTGCAATATTTCTTACACTATTGTCACTTTACATTACAATACTCTATATATATTATGCCACTTGTATCCTCAGTACTTGCCTGTTTTTTTTGTGTTCATTGTAGGTTATAGATATTTCTGTCTTTTTGCCTTTTCTACTTTTTTCTAATTCTGTAGTGTATGATACTTTCCTCTGCTGTTGTAACAAGTAAATCTAAATCAAGTAAATAAATATGTCTAATCTAACCTGTGTCAGATTAATATGTTATGTTTCCATTTAAAACTGAATAAATTCCTTTTTTTCCCCACCCATATTTTTACTGACGTGCTTTAACATGATGCATTTGATTGTAACAATGTCGATTTGATGGTGCACAAACATTAAAATATGTACAAAAGAAAAATACGCTCGGCAGCATGTGGCTTCCAACGCGGCGCTGTTACTTCGACAAACCGCGCTGTGCCTTCGAGGCTAATCGGTGGTTAGCATTTAAAACCGGGGTTTTAGAAAAGAAAATAACAAAAATCACGCGCTACGTGCGCATTAATGAAGCGTTAAAAAGGTTTAAACTGATCTCAGCTCGGCCTCCTCCCTCCCTCTCTTTGCTTGTCAACTACAATCAACCTGGCACGCTACCAACACGTCCGACCGTGGAGCTAACTATGCTACATTATAATGCGCACCAAGGAAAATGGGGAACGAGGCGACGAGACGCGCCCCAGTTTCAGTTGACACAGACTGTTTGAAAAAAACACCAAGAAAAACAAAATAAATAAAGTGTCTCTAGGTTAAAGAAACGAGTGTTCGACGTGTAGTCGGCCTGCTGAACAGCTACGCCCTCCTTGTCGCATTCCCCTGCGGAATTTTTTAAGATGGAGAGCTAGATTACCGCCTAGCCTAGCGTGCTAGTTAGCATGCTAGGCTAGTGCTATCCGAACGTCACACAGGCTAATAAACGGCCGCAGGGTTTATAACGCTCATGCTACCGTCATGCTAACGGGACCAGTTCGACCTAAATAACACGGCGTTATGTTCCCAGATTTCACAACAACTCCTCCGATGTTAGTTAAATGACATCGAAATAAAAGATTTTTAAAGTATTTTAAAGGGAAAGGGAGCGGGGGGAGGGGACTAACGCCTCACTAACTGTAACGGCCGTGACGGCTCCGAGCTAAAAAAAACCCCCAAAAAGACGTTAATTCTGCCGTTGTGTGAATACATAAGGACATACATGATACATATTTACATATATATGTGGAATGGTCCCGTTATACGTTATCCTGTGTAACACTAGCAGCTAAAATGTCTGTCAGCGGCGGCCTGCCTGCCGCTTACTAAGCTGTCAAAATGGCCAGACTCGGGTGCTGGTTCTCCCCCCTCCTCCTCCTCCGCTACACGGTCACCGCGCACCACCACCACGCATGGCAAAACGGACCGGAGGAGTCCGGGGCCTTCGTTTGAAAAGACAAAAAATGAACGATAAATAGCGTGTTATACACCGCGGGAACACCGCGGCAGGTGTTTTACGGGGTATTTCTTCCCCGGTTTGCCCCCCCCACAAGTCTCGGCCTAGAATCCGCACAGCCCCCTTCGCCACAATGGGAACCTTCCGCCGCCGCAGAGGCAGCGAATGTTGCCACCGCTGATAGACCCGCGTTATCCCGCAGTTAGTCGAGTGATATGCAGGTGAACTCACATTCGGAGCGTGCTAAGGAGTCCCGGGTTTAGTCTCTGGTCGATGGGGAGTTTATCAAGCCGTCCTCCGCTCGCTGGTCACGGTGTTCAGGGCAGTACCACTTCCGCCTGCTCTGACACTTCCGCTTCCTCTAAAACCCCACCCCTCCCCCCGCCAGTATCCATGGTGACCGCGCCAGGGGGTTTCCTGAGCATCTTGCGAGGGGCTTTGACGTCATGAGGGCCATGGCAACCGCTACGGGGGATGACGTGCGCCGGTCTCCGTGGCAACTGTCTCCATGAGGCCGCTGCTGCGCTGCTGTTGTATTTGAGTTCACCATCATGTCTCCTGCTCTCCTGTTTTTCTGTTTTATCTCGTTTATAACGTGCAGGTATTAGTTAAATCATGCTCACTTTGTTTTGTAATATTATTTATATCATGCTCACTACTCTTGCAATAATATTATTATTTGTATCACAGTCACTTTTTTTTGTAATATTATTTATATTATGGTCACTACTCTTGCAATAATTAGTGAAGAGTGCCCACGACACGAGTCAACTATTGTGTTTCTTCCTACTTATTATTCATCTTCCGCCCTTTTTCGAAAATTAATGCAGCCAACAACGGTGAGAGGACCCCAACAAATTATATATCAAAAAGTGCGTTTTCATCCCGAATCCAGTGCTATTACTTTTCTAAGAGAAAATTTCACATAGGAATGAATGCCCACCAACACCCATCCACAGCCCCATAGACTGCCATGTTAAAAAGGCGGGAACATTTCTGGAGGAAAGCAGAAGTAACGTTTCTTTGAATCGCTCTAAAGGTCACATTTCTTCACTTTATCAACACAAAATAACTATGTAGACGTTCAGGATGCTCCCAGTGATTTCAGTTCAATGATTGGAAATACAGTTTGGCCAGAAATCCTTCCTGTTCGAGGGGTGGTCTCAGCATTTTCTCTCTCTCTCTGTCAGCATTTCCAACTGACATTCTAACAGGTGCAGTAACTGCTCTGCTGATTAGGGCCGGCAGGCAGAAGCTCAGTGGCGGCCATTTTAGTAGTTATTGGCACTTAATTTGAACTCGTCTGTCTAAAATGACAAAGACAGCAGAGCAGCTAGCGTGTTAGCTGTAAAGACATGCTAATTGCTAACATTAGCGACCAATGCAAAAATTTGTGTTAATGCTAATGACATTAGCCATAAAGAAGAACTAAGAATTAAATACAAGCTTATTGCTAACATGCCAATGCTAACATGCTAAGACCCCTGGCAACAGCCCACTCGTCACTCTGCAGGAATTTTCTAGTAGGTTATTTATATCATGGTCACTTTCTTTTGTAATATTACTTATATTATGGTCACTACTCTTGCAATATTTTTATTATTTGTATCATGGTCATTTTCTTCGCAATATTTCTTACACTATGGTCACTTTACATTACAATACTCTTTTTATATATCATGCCACTTTTATCCCCAGTACTTGTCTGTTCTGAAGGTTGATTGTTTTTCGTGTTTATTGTGTAGGTTATAGATATTTCTGCCTTTTCTATTTTTCTCTAATTCTGTCGTGTATGCTACACTTTCCTCTGCTGCTGTAACAAGTAAATTTCCCCTTGGTGGGATGAATAAAGTATCTAATCTGACACAGCTTTGTGTGGGTTACACTGATTTTATACTTAATAACAAGCAGGGCTGTTTGTCACCACACTCCACCTACACAACCGATGCAAACACAGAAACACTCAACACCAACAATCGTTATTTTATCTTTGCAACATATTTATAATACATGCAGAACATGAACAAATACAAGCAGACACAAGAAGATAAAAGCATCTTCTGTAATCTCTCTGTCTTAAACCTCATGGATAGTATTTTTCCCTCCATGTTTAGAGTTGAATGATTGTTTAATGATTCTGCAAAGCTGCAGTAAAAATAAAAATAACAATAATAATAATAATAAGAAAAAAGTAAGCTGTGCCTAACTGAGCAACATGTCAACATGAGAGCAAACTAACATATTTTTAATTTAGCCTTCATTTATACATTTTTCTGTTAATATATTTTCAACAGTTTCACCATTGTCATCTTTATTTACTGGTACTTATTTAGTTAGCTGTCTGTCTATTTATAAATCTTACCCCCCATATTATGGTTTCCTTTTATGCTGTCACACATTTTAATGGGTTTTATTTTATTATTTTGTTTATTCATTTAATATATTTTAACCTGCCTGTTTTCCTCACTGCAAGACATTAAGATGGTGCTTCCTCAGTTTGTGTTGTGCTTTTGTTTATATATATTCTATACAAATAAAGTCAGGTAAGTTGATTGATTGATTAATACTTTATCTTTTTTAGTTTGTTGATTTATTATCTATTTTTAGTGTTAAACAAGTGGCTGCGAAATGAAGCCAATACGGACGTATGGAAAACTGCAGCTAACTGTACCTTAAGGGTAAGCTGGGCTTGGCTTCGTGGTGTTGGCTTAGTATCATGCAGATAAACAGAGTAACATTAGAAGTAGTAATGTGTAATTTATTTTTCCACTCTGAAACATTCTTGTCTTGTGTTTTTGTGTCATGCATGACATGACTGCAAAAGTCTGTAAGGGATTCTAATATAAAAGTGGAAACAGAAAGAATGATCAGATAATAATCAATAATCCAATAATGAGTCGACCAAGCAAGCAAGACAAAAGACACAAAGAAAGTAGAGTGTAACACCAGACCAGACAACTGGTCGGAGAATTATTGATCAGTCAATTAATAAATCAATAATCCAATCAGTCAGTGATGTAAGAAGTTACAGATTGAGACAATCAATTATAATCAGAATGTCACTGGACTGTAACTGATTACTTGCTGAAAACTCTCGTGCTGTGTTTTGTGTGTGGTGTGAGTGAACGTCTTAATGTCACTAATGGCTAGCGTGGCAAATTTTTTCACCAGCAGCTAATGTGCTTAAAAGCTTTTGCCTTGCTGTGCCTTGTGTATGTGTGTGTGTGTGTATGTGGTGTGAGTGGAGGTACAGATCTGTAAATACTGTATAGGTCATTCGCATTTGTCCATTTATTTTTATATGTGCATTGAACTGGCCCACCCGGCACAGGCCCGGAGCCTTTGTATGTTTAGGATAACTACAAATACCCTCAAAATGACTACAAATAGACCCAAAACAACTACAGAGAGAACCAAAAGGACTACAAATAGACCCAAAACAACTACAGAGAGAACCAAAAGGACTACAAAGAGACCCAAAACAACTACAGAGAGAACCAAAAGGACTACAAATAGACCCAAAACAACTACAGAGAGAACCAAAAGGACTACAAATAGACCCAAAACTACTACAGAGAAAACCAAAATGACTACAAATAGACCCAAAACAACTACAGAGAGAACCAAAAGTACTACAAATAGACATAAAACTACTACAGAGAGAACCAAAAGGACTACAAATAGACCCAAAACTACTACAGAGAGAGCCAGAATGACTACAAATAGACCCAAAACTAATACAGAGAGAACCAAAAGGACTACAAATAGACCCAAAACAACTACAGAGAGAACCAAATGGACTACAAATAGACCCAAAACAACTACAGAGAGAACCAAAAGGACTACAAATAGACCCAAAACAACTACAGAGAGAACCAAAAGGACTACAAATAGACCCAAAACAACTACAGAGAGAACCAAAAGGACTACAAATAGACCCAAAACAACTACAGAGAGAACCAAAACTACTACAGAGAGAACCAAAAGGACTACAAATAGACCCAAAACAACTACAGAGAGACCCAAAACTACTACAGAGAGAACCAAAAGGACTACAAATAGACCCAAAACAACTACAGAGAGAACCAAAAGGACTACAAATAGACCCAAAACAACTACAGAGAGAACCAAAAGGACTACAAATAGACCCAAAACAACTACAGAGAGACCCAAAAGGACTACAAATAGACCCAAAACAACTACAGAGAGAACCAAAAGGACTACAAATAGACCCAAAACTACTACAGAGAGAACCAAAAGGACTACAAATAGACCCAAAACAACTACAAAGAGACCCAAAACTACTACAGAGAGAACCAACAGATACCCTCAAAATTACCATATAAAGATAACAAATGACTACAAATAGACCCAAAGAATATTACTCTTCTTGTGTGAAGAGGAGCTGCTGCCTCTCTGTGCTGTACCTCACTGTAGCAGACACTAGATGGCAGTAAAGACAGCTGGTAGTTTTAATGTGGTGCAGCTCTGCTCTGTGGTTGTGGCTCCTGTGGTTTGATGCTGTTGCAGTGAATCAGTAGTAACACTCTTTATTAGATTTAATTTATACAGCACCTGTCAAAACACAGTTAAAAGGTGCTGTGCCTCATAATGGCATAACTGAACATTTCAAAACTACAACTGTAACAATGAGAAAGTAAAATCAGGAGAAACATGAAGTGAAATAAAAACATTGAATAAGTAAGATGAACAAATAAGACATGACTGAATAAACAAACAGAATCCAAACAACGTTTTATAGAACTGAAGGCTTGTGTACTTTATCCTCAATGGGTTTCTTCCACTTTCTTTGCACGCATGCCATTTCTTCACGACATGACTGTGCATTCAGACGTTTAAACACATGTTCTGCTTGTCATTCATCTGACAACTTAACCAGTTTTGCATGACCCAAATATGTATTTAAATTTAGATCATCATCGTCCTCCGCAGGAAGTGTTTCATCTCAACGTGTTCTACATCTATTTCCGAAAGGTTGATAGTCTATATCAGGAAAAAAAAATACTGCCTGCCCTTAAAGATGTTGCTATTTTAATACAGAGAAGATTTAAAGATGAGTCATAACTTTAACTAAGAGTGAGGAGACTATAACAAGGAGAGAGTAAACCGTGAAACCATTTGACACTGAACATGTCACCCTTTAGTCGACTGGTGTATATATTGTAAAATGTATGTTTTGGTCCTTCAAACTGTTACACGCTATAGGAAACACACTGACGATGGATGAGTAACTCATACATATAAAATATGTGAACTGTCTCTGTAACCCGTGATAACATGACTTTAAAATAACTGATCCTCACACATTGAAAACTTTTCTTCCCCTGTACAGTTTTATCAACACAGTACAGTTCAGTTTTACACAATTATGCAAACAGAAAAAAATCCCCATGCTCAACGCCCAAACACAATGACAAGGACCGAAAATGGACAAAGTAATTAAGTAATTAATAAAGCAGATAATGAAACAAATGATAGAAAACACTTATACTATGAGATTATAAGTAATCTTTGGGACATTATACTAATACTTAGATGAGTCACAGGTGATCAATGGGAAGCATTTTGGCTTTTTGAAATGTGCAACCTCAAAAAAATACATTTTATTTATTTATTTAAAAAATAAAATTAAGCTGAACTGTTCATGTTTGAGAAAAAAACATCAGTACACAAAAAATCTGTGTGAGTATAAATACCTTTTAAAAAGAATAAAAGCAACATAAATATGCATTTTATGTTCTGATTGATTAAACACCTTATTGGGGGGAGACTGATGCAAACAATAATAATTGTATTTTATTAATGTGTAATATGTTTAATGATCAAATTGTGCAGTTTTACAGATGTATGTTAATTCATGATTCCAAGGAAGCTGTAAAATAATAATAAAATCATTAAAAATGAGTCATTAAAGTTTTGTTTTGCATGTGTCTTCACACATGCAAAACAAAACTTTAATGACTCATTTGATATGCATCTGATATGCATCAAAACACTGAATGTCAGTTTGATCATTTTTTATAAAATTCTGCACATATTTGCTATATTTAATATGTTCAATATTGTTTTTGCAGCATTCATTTCCTCAATATCACCAAGACTTGATGCATCATCACTTGCCCTGTAATTCAGCCTGCATAGCTGCTTTCTTTGCACTCAGCCCTGTGGTGTGTGTTTCATCACATTACATTTGCAGTGATGGACCCACGGGCTGATCTTCCATTGCTCACCTGATCGTCTCCAGGTTTACTCTGTGCACCTGCAGGAGAGTGACTGAGAGCTGCCTCGCCTTGATGCAAGCGAGTCCATTCTCTGCAGTCCTCAATCAGGCTGACAGAGTTTTAATCAATATGTTATGAAGTCCTATAACTCAGGTCTTGCTGTGGGGCTCCGAGCAGAAGAAAGATCTACTGAAAATCAATCGAGTCACAGTTTCTCTACACAGCTGTTCGCTGCGAAGGTGACCGCTCTGGAAAATAACGGGAACCAGAACAAGTGAGATGAGGTGGAAGAGATACAGGAAGAGATGAGACAGAATTCATTGTTTATTTACACAGGGCCGCAAAAACAAACAATTATTATAAATATAAACACATTTATATATTTATTTTAATATTAAATCAAATGGTTAAATATTAACTGTTCCAACACGTACTTACCAAGCGGCTGTAAAATGAAGCCAACATGCGAAAAACTGCAGTTCCTCTAACGTCCACTTGAGGCTGGCTCCAGAAGTGAGTCAGTCTCCATAAGTCCCCATGTTTCACAGCAGAAATAAACATGTTTACAGCCTGGTACAAAAAACATATTAAAGGACCAGTGTGTCGGATTTAAGGTAACATATAAGGAATATTATATTCTGCAAACAGAGCCTCCTAAATCTTACACACTGGACCTTTAAGGCATAGTTTTACATAATTACAAGCATGGCCGCTTTGACTGACTGACAGGTGAGTGCTGTTACAGGTGGCTTGTTGTCACCTGGCCTGTGTTATATCAGTAAGATGAACAGCGAAGTAAAGACAGCAGACCACAAATCAGAAAACAGAGACAGAAATGCTCGTTGGTGTTTTATACCATATCTATGTTCTAAAACAGAGGTGCAGTCGTATCTGTGTGTGTGTGTGTGTGAGTGTGTGTGCATGTTGTCAACATGTTGGTTAATGGTCCTCGTCTCTCGTGCTGCAGATTGAATCTCAATCGCGTGTGGGGAAAATCCCAGGAGAATGCAGGTTCAATCCTTCATCCAAGTCTTTTGTCAGCACTATCAGTCACTCTGAGAGAGAGGGAGGGAGGGATGGCAGGCCTGTGTTTCGCCATGTAGGTGTGTGTGTGTGTGTGTGTGTGTGTGTGTGTGTGTGTGTGTGTGTGTGTGTGTGTGTGTGTGCGCTTGAGAGAACGACCAGCTGTCTCCTCACTCTTATCATTCAAGGTCTTTCAAGGTTTGTGTTATAAACTAGACCACTTATATGCAGACAGTATTATTAGACAGTGTCCCAATTTGGTAGACACATTAACTCTAAGCAGCTCTTGTGTTCACACAGTAAAGGCTCAGACACAGTAGCGTGTTATTGTACACAGCTGAAGATGAGGGGGTTACAGGTGACCTGTAGGTGCAAGCGAGCATCTTCCTCCTCCTCCTGCTGCTGCTTGTTTGTCTTAACACATGAGTTAATATTATGGTTCACGTCAGCCGGTGGAGTCATGTGACAAGCTATAAACATATCCACACAGATTACAACTCTAACTCCCCGGCTCTCTGGTCCCTCAAAGGTCAGCACTACCGAAGACTTCTCGCTTGAATGTCAGTAGTGATTCAGCCCCCCGTGACCCTGATAAGGAGAGGCGGTTATGAAAAATGAATGAAAGAATGAAAGTTCACCAGATTTGAACTCTACATTAGAAGTTTCATTCACAAAAACGTTACCTAAGAGCTGCCAAAGACGTGTCATCAGAGCTTATTTCACTCTTAGTGTGTAGATCAGGGGTCTCCAAACTACGGCCCCCGGGCCACATCCGGCCTGCCTAAAACAATTGGAGTGGCCCACTTAACGATCCCAAACAATCCCTCTAAACATGGCCTATTTTTCAAAATTGCATTTTCCTATTATAAAATATCCACACTTAATGATTAACAGGGTTCCCAAGGGCAGCCCCGCCGACAGGGGGGGACGAAAGGGCTTTTTGTCCCGGGCCCTGGGAATTCTGGAATAGAGGGGGGCCCATGACGTCGGGCTCAATTATGATACGTTCACTTCAAAATGTGTTGGTTTTTAGGGTAGAAAAGTGCTTTAATTGCATTCAAACAATGACTTATAGATGTTTGCCTTCATTGCCCTTGAAAAAACGGCCAATAACCCCCTATTACCCCTATTCCAAAATGGTTTGGTCTTTCTAGAAAAAAAGACGACAGCATTCGATAAGTGGTCAGTGTGCGCGAGCCTGTTAGTAAACATGCACAAGTCGGGCGCGGCTGCCGGTGGACGCCCGCGTCTCCGCGCTGACCGCGCCCCAGCTGTGTGCCGGCCCCGGCGGGGAGAGGAGAGAGCCCGCCCAGAGAACCCCTTTCGACTACGACCTCAGATCAGACGAGACAACCCGCTGAATTTAAGCATATTAATAAGCGGAGGAAAAGAAACTAACCAGGATTCCCTCAGTAGCGGCGGGGGGGGGGGCGGCATTGAGAATTTTTTTTGTCCCGGGCCCAGCCAAACCTGTCAGCGGCCCTGCCCAAGGGTGCTTAAATTCCTTGAAAATGCTTGAATTTCAATTCAGTGTTTTCAAGGTTGTGAAAACGCTTGAATTTTTTGTGAAGTGCTTGAAAATGCTTGAAATTTGTGTGATGTCTGTCTCAATAAACCAAGAGAAAACAAAAATGTTTCCTAAGCGGCTACGCGCTTGATCCGATGCCTTTACATGCAGAACTCAGTTATCATACTCGCTTGGTGTTCTGCAGAGAAATAACAGTAGACTACTATCCACACCTGTTGGTCACTGTTATTGCGCTATGGTAGTTACACAATACACCGCTCACAAGCTGAGAATACAAGCCAATTCACAATTAGTTAAAAATCAAAACAGTCAATCTACCACCATATGAAATAATGCTGATTAGACCCATATTATTATGCCATACAGTGGCACCGCTGCGCTTCCCATGACCATCATGGCAAACACAACTAGTAGGCTACCTATTTAAAGGTGCTGGAAACATGGAAAAACTGGTGCTTGAAGGTGCTTGAAAAGTGCTTGAATTTGTTCATGAAAAAGGTGTGGGAACCCTGGATTAAGCTTGGCATTCTAATTCAAATCTACCTTATTTACCAACTATTTACAATACTAGCTAATTTTCGTCCCCTCACACAATGGTATATTCCAACGTGACTTTGCTCGTGATCAACTTCCGCGCAGTCTGCCCGGGGGATTCAACTCGGCGGGTCAGGGGTCGCTCTGGGTCGGCTTGGAAAGGCTCCGGGGGTGAAGGTGGCTCATGGCTCCGGCCGCAGCGCCCTCCTGCCCTGACCTCGCCGCTTCCCGGGACCGTGGACTTAGTGCTCGCTGCGCCATCTCCGCGACTGTCGAATCGCAACGTAACGCAACTTTCACTTCCTCCTGCAACAAAATCGCAACAAAAATGTAAAAAGCAACTTTTACTGCAATTTTTTTCATGCAACATCAGGGATTTTAGGCCGCAACTATTTCAAAAAAGGCGAAAGTGAAATCCTGGTGGGACTGATATCATTACCGGTTATAGACTAACCCTGGCACCCCATCACTGAAAGGCAAGTTGATGTGGCCCACACCAAAAAAAGTTTGGGGACCCCTGGTGTAGATCATCACATTCTTAAGTTAGACTGACTTATTGCTGCGTGAGTCGAGTTGCGGATACGAACATGGCTGACAGTGACAGTGAGGACTATTCGGGGACACTCACATGTCCACATATGATATTCACCAGGACAGAGTGGATGTGAGCACGCTCACTAAAACGTTTAAGGAATGCTGGTGAGGCAGAAACTGTCCTTTGGGCAGCCTGTCTCTGTTTTTATGGCCCCTGCTTGCTTCCTCAGATTAACAAGAACAGAACAGTTATTTATAGAGCGTGCAGAGCGGCGGCTTAGCACTACTCCTGTTGTGTTTTGGATGCTTCTTTGATGACTCAAGGTGCGGAAGTGTGTATTTGTGCATATCACGCATGTCTATGTCTCGTCGGCTCCTTGCACTGTCTGTCGAGTCAGTAGTATTTAAATTTGAGCAAAGTGTTTGTTTACAAGTGTATTTATATGGCGTGAACGTACATTTCTGTTTATGTATTTATAACCTAAATCGCGTGTATTTTTTGTTGTTTAAATGCATGCATGTGTTTGAATTTCTGTCTCTGTAAAGCGTTTTATTGTGTGAATGCGTCAAACACAAGCAGCAGGTTCCTGTTTATTTCGGGATTGGCCGTAAACAGAACCGGGACAGGATATTAAAGAACTCGCATGAGGCCGGCTGGTTGTGGTGGCAGTATAAAAATTGTGTGTTTCTCTGTTTTAAAAATAGCTCCGATGTAATGACACAGACTGATATCAGCCGGGCAGAATCAGCAATGATCCACGTGCATTTTAAAAACAGGACGTAAAAATAGAAACGCTGGAAAATGTTAAATTGTGTTCTTTTTTTGGTTGTTACAAAGACTTACAAAAAAAGACCAGACCAGCTGGGTTATTAAGCACATAAGCACAATATATATGAGGTTTGCTGACAGATGAACTCGAGCTGTAGATGGATGCAAAGAAGCAGCTGAGAAAGCATCGCACTTTTAAAAATGTATATGAAACTTTAATGTATGTAAAGGACAGACATGGGGACTTGAGACTTAGTGACTTGGACTCGAGTCGACTCGAGTCGACTCGAGTCGACGTTTTTATGACTTGTGACTTGACTTGACAAAAATTTTAATACTTGACTCGGACTTGAAAGTTTAAGACTCTGGACTTGACTTGAGACACAATGACTTGAATGACTTGTGTGTTATTAACATCATGTTTTCAGTGTGAATATAAAATGTATCTATTAATATTATTTTTCTAAATTTTAAATAATGTTGATGATTACGCAGCTTGCCCAAGAAAAAAATACTTGGGACTTACTTGTGACTTGAAGGTTAAGACTTGAGACTTGCACATGTGTGACTTGGTCCCATGTCTGGTAAAGGATGCAGATGATTTAAGCAGTTCTATCAAACAAATCTCTCCAGCAGCTTTAGAAATTCATCAATTTAAAGCAAACTTTTATTTTCTGCTGTCAGATGCTACAACAACAAACCAAGATGGAAAGTAAAATCCACAAACCTCAGCTCCATTAAATCAGTTTCTTGCTAGCTTGGTACAACTACAGTGATGATTTGTATCAAATGATGGATTTGACAAAATTCATCCTAAAATCTGATTTAAATCATAAAGCAAGTACAGTCGTCCTTCGATATATTGCGGTTCACTTTTCACGGACTCGCTGTTTCGCAGATTTTTTTGGTGTAATTGTGCATGCTTTTTTTTTACAGCGTACTGTAACAGTATGAACGCGCATTGTGCTCTTTGCCTAAATTGGCTAAGGGAGAACCGCACATGTGTTCTGCGTCCTGATTAAGGGAGTACTGTACAAAATGCCTGTAAAAAGGTGTATAAAAGTGTGTGGTTAGGGGTTTTACGGCCTTAAATCATGTATAATAATTGTAAAACTCACTTCGCGGATTTCGTTTATTGCGGGTTATTTTTAGAACGTATCCCCCGCGATAAACGAGGGACCACTGTAACTCGATACAGCACCTTCAGTTCCACAGTAATGTTACATTGCCCAGCTCCTGTTCTGGCACGACACCGGCATTTGTCTGAAAACCTCTCAGCTTACTGAGAGTTAAGAGGGCAAAACATTTACAAAATATGATCCAGTTTGACCAAAATCAGTCAAATAGTTCATCAATGCATGAAACAAAGCACTGTTCACCTAAACACACGTCAGTGTAGCATCAAATGGTTTAAAATGGGGTATTTATGTTGTTTTAAGGTGTCAGTATTAACAGGGTTTTTCTGAATGACACTTGAAGTGACCTTGACTCTGACTAAACACTAAAATGAAAAAATAATTAACACGATCAAGAAGCAAACATCATCTTTTGCAGAGCTAAACTGCAAGAGAGAGCGATGACATGAGCTAAAAAGATTCACTGATGTTTAATCCCTCCTTGTCAAGAGTGCAGAGTGTCTCTCAGCATCTCTCGAGTGAAGAAGAAAGAAAGCAATAACCACTCTGTTGTGTGCACGTCATCACTTCTCCCTCAAGACAGTCACATCTCCCATTAGAGCTTCTTAATCTCAGGGCAGTGTCAGTGGCCTTCTGGGAAATCTACAGGGCCGAGCGATGGCGAAATACGGCGCTGACGTCCTGTTGACTCAGCAGAATACACTCCTGGAGCAGATGGAGGAAGACTGAATGTGTGTGTGTGTGTGTGTGTGTGTGCGTTTGTGTGTGTGTGTGTGTGTGTGTGTGTGTGTGTGTGTGTGTGTGTGTGTGTGTGTGTTCAGTGATTCTGATTGGTCACACAGGCATTTATCATACTGCTTACTGCTGCTTTCCAAGAAATAGAATCTCGAACCTGCTACATCAATAATGTCTGAAGTATCAGCCATGTAACACGCATGCCAATGAAATGAAAGTAATTTGATACATATGAAAGCTTTACATTAAGAAATGGAAGCTAATGATGGAAAACCAATCATTGTCTCCCTGTATCTTAAATCCAGCATCAGCTGTGTGTAAGATATGATTCTATGGGAGTTTGAAAGACCCAGGGCGAGAACCAGACCATCTTCTTGAGGAAGAAATACTTTGCCGGCACACCAGATTCTGCTTTGACCTGTTGGGTATTTTTAAAAACTCTTTGGGATTAAAAAGTACATTTATTTTCACATCTCCAACCAAGCTGCAGCCTCCAAGAATTAGGGAAATAAAGCCAATGAAAAACTGTAATACCGGGTGTCATTTCGTCCACCTCAGGTCCACAGATGTTCTGCATCTTTGCTGTTTTTTAGATCAGCTGGGAGGCAGAAGAGTCAGGACCAGCATCACATATCCTGAGCTTCAAAACGGCGCCTCGGACACCTATGAGTGACGCTCTATCTATTCTTTATACTGTCATTGATCTCCTGTTTTATTGTAACCATATGTGTTCACTCAGAACTCTGTGGTACTGCTTCATATTTATACAGAGACTGATTGAGTCACACTCCATTCGGAAAACAAGCATTTTTTAAAAGTTGTGTGTTTGTCATTTTGCAGACAGAATGTTTTCCTTGTCCTTGATGGGTATTGTTGGGGAGTGTCAGCTATAGTTACTCATTACTTGTCACTCTCTGCCAGATTGTTCTCTGGACTGATCTCTCGTTGTCGACTCTGTCTGCCTTTGTCTAACCTGTTACCTGTAATCCCGGAAACCGACCCTGCCTTCTGTACCCGACCACGAGTCCAGCTTCTGGCCTCTCTGGATTCTGCCAGCTGGTGTCGGCTCGGCTACCGGCGACTTGTTTCTGGTTCGTCTGCTTCATCGCCTGTTTACCTGCCCTCAGGACTGGTTTCCCCAGCCAGAGCCCCTCGGACTTTCCCCGTGCCCAGAGATACTATTTCCTCATTTCCTTTTGAACTGTGCTATTTCTCATTTACCTGCCAAGTGTAATCAAAGTGACTTTCATTTATTACCTTCGTCCAGTGTGCTGCATTCGGTTTCATTACTCTCAGAATGAGGTGTTGCATTAAAAAACATGATCAGCCTCTTTAGCTTGTAACCCTTTACACAGGGTCCACCACAGGACATTTATCAGTTTAAATAACTGTTCTCAGGCCAAACTAGGTCAAACTATCTATTTTTTATATTATACGTTTCTTCTTATTGTTTCTTTTATAGGAATTAGAAATGAGAAAGTTCTATATTGCGATATTTATCATCGACACGCGACCCCAGTCTTTTGTATTTCACGCTCCTCCACCATACGTGTGCACACAGCGTAATAAATCATATTTTAGAAAACAGGTCAAAAATGGTTCTTTCCAAAGACAACAAAGCTACGAGGACAGAGGAAGCCGGTGGAGGATTGATCAGCCAGATGAAGAGAGAGAGAGAGAGGATGAAGAGGTGATAATTGTGAGTCTGAGCTCTAGTTTCTAGTTTCTATATAAACTGTTTGAGGCCGCGCTCCAATTTCTCTCCAAACTAGGCTAAAATTCCCTAAAAAGAAACGGCTGCTACTCTTCACCCAGCGCAACCGAGTAACTTCAGGTTTGAAAGTCTGGGACACACGTACACATTTGTGGACCTGCGAATGTTGTAAATATGGACAGCTGGACTTGTGTATTTGTTATGATTACATCACCTATGACCAAAAACTAGTGAGTCGACAACTATCTATCTAACTCTATCTCAATCTAACAACCAAACAGCCACAGTTACATTGCGCACTTGCCCAGCTCCTGTTCTGGCACGACACCCCTCCACTCCACATCAGCATTCCCCACAACACACCAAGCCTGAGAACCTCTTCTTCTTCTTCCCTGTGGTTAGCAGTCCATCTCAGAGAAGAGCTGCAGGCTGATACGATTTACTGGGACAAAGCTGCTTGTCCAAAATTAGAAATACCTCATGATCCAAATATCAAAAGCAGAACTTCCCCCATTGGCAGCATTTACCTGATTTTTAGAGCACGGTTAAAAAAAGAAAGTCTGCAAAGTTTTTAAACAAATTACAAAGTAAAGAGGTCAAACATGAAAACTGAGTGACCTCAAAGACAGACATCTTTGTACATTCATTGCAGTACAGTCGATCAAACCCTCGTTGGTTTGCTGTTTGTGTCGGTTCACTCTCTTCTAATTCTTAGTGCATGTCTCTGTTGGGCTGTTGAACCACCATTTTGATCCAGTCTGATCTTAGCAATAGATTTCCATGACATTCATGGTCCCCACAGGATTAATACAGATGATCTGATGTGTCCTCCATTGCAATCAAGAGGTTCATACGTTTGTCTTGCAACTATTGGATGGTTTGCCATTAGATTTCATAGATATTCATGGTCCCAGAGGATGGATCCCACAATATTCTGTCTTGTGCCAACTGCAGGTCAGAGTTTATACTTCTACTACTTGGTTTGAGGCCATTATTTGAATACAGTGGTCCCTTGTTTACCGCGGGGGATACGTTCTAAAAATAACCCGCAATAAACAAAATCCGCGAAGTGAGTTTTACAATTACTATCCATGTCCCAAGCCCCTAACCACACACTTTTATACACTTTTCTTAGACAGACATTAACATTTTCTCACATTTCTCTCTTATTTAAACTCTCAAAGTTCAAACTTTTGCAGATTTAACAAAAATAAGTACAATACTGTTTTAGTAAATGAAACCGTATTTCACAGTTCCTCCTGGTGCCGCTCTGTAACGGCTTTTTCCTCTGAAGGTTTTGGTGCAGGAGTTTTTTTTTAGAGTGCAGAACATACAACGCATTTTGTACAGTACTCCCTTAGCTAATCAGGACGCAGAACACAATGTGCGTCCATACTGTACAGTACGCTGTAAAAAAAAGCAAAATTACACTAAAAAAATCTGCGAAAAAAGTGAACCGTGTTATAGTGAGGGATGACTGTAAAGGCTTTTATTTGAGGGACACATTTATATTATAAAATGCAACACTTGTCTCTGTGCATAAGAATAAGAATCACAGGTTTTAGTCACACATTTCTTTTCCAGTCACACCTGGACACATTCATTAACAGGCCTGCAAAGCTGAAAAATTGTCCATGATCCAAACAGGACATGGTGTGGAGGACTTCCATCTGCAATGTTACATGACAGCAATGTAAAGAGATGGAGAGCAACATCAGGAAGAAGCAATGCAGACACTGTTTTAAACAAACAGTCACAGCAGCCGTATGAGTGCTATTTTCAGGCCAAGTGTGGACATGCAGAGATGTGATTTCAAGAAATCTGATCTCAAGAATCAGATCTTACGAATCGCACCGAAATAACAAGTGTAACCGGAGGCGATGACACAGAACAGCGGAGCATGACAGGCCTCAGCTATGAGAGGAATGCATCCTGCAACATCTGCAACATCTAACCTTTACGATGAAAATGTCACGCCGACAAATGACGACGGCCTGCGAGCTATTTATGGCGCGAAGCCGGAGCCACCTGCATTGTTTCAAGCCACCCGGGGACGATCGTCATCTGTGGAGGAGATATTTATATAGTCACAAAGAAACAGTGACATTAACGAGCCGTGGACACAACGGGAATTCTGAGAAGTGAGCTAGACTCATGTTTAAATAAGTAGGATGTTCTGAAAAATCTATCACCTGCTATTCAGAAGAATATGTAAGGTGACAACAACAACAAGAAATAACAGATGTTGTTCATTTAAAACCACAAATTTTAAACTCATGGTGGCACTGGAGGAAAAGTCAAGGGATTGTTACAGTCAATGGATACATGTAGTGCCAATCCGTCCAGTAGGTGTAGCTATTTCCCAGGATTAGTGTAAACTTTGAGACAGGAAACGAACATCTGTAGGATTCATCGTCTGGGGTCCATGAACTCATGTGCAAAACCTGAAGGCAATCCATCCTATAGATGCTGAGATATTTCAGTCTGGACCAAAGTCTTGAAGATTATGTGATTGGTGGAAACCAACTACAGCTGGACGGATTGGGAATATCAAGGCCTGTATGTTAGAGACTCTGTCTTTATACCAAATTAGCTCTGGTTCTTGATCCAGTTTCATTCAGTGCTATCTAGTGAACTTAGCCCTCATTACCTAAGTAGTCATGATTCATCAGTGGAGGCTGCATGTTATGGAATTTTCTATCCTTAGGTTACTTGAGGCCACGTGTGAGCCTTGAGGTCCTCGGCAGTTGTTTGTCTTTGACTAGGTGCCACCATATCTCCACACTGTGGTGTCCAGGGTCACAGAGACCTGTTGCTGCCTTCATAGACATCATAGATAGCTTGTTGTTGTAAACAGACATGTGTGTCTCCAGACTAGAACATGCTGACAGTTCCCTGTTGGTGGAAACAAGATAATTATGCAAAACTGCAGGAATGTTTCGATGCAGCAGGCGTCTTTTCGATGCTCACATCTGTTCTCACATCTCCTGTTGGTCGCTCACACTACCTTGAGTTTCACATCAACACAACACAGAGTGTTACTGAGCCTCTGTAAGCTCCCAGGGATCATCAGTCATCTGCTGCCCAACATGCACACTTCATGCTTCATACAGATTCAACCTGCAGCTCTTCAGCTCTTCAGTGTGTGTGTGTGTGTGTGTGGAGGGAAATACATTTAGCTGAATCCAATACTGCAGATTTATGTCGTGTTAGGAACACTAGATCACAGTAATGCTGCTTACACACACAAATCGTTCTGGTTCTTTCTCCTCTCAGTTAATTATTTCTGATATGTCCTCTCAACCCGTCCTCACTCCACTCCCTCCCCTTCATCCCGTCAAATCCTCGTCAATGACGACAGCAATAATGATAATAATAAAATCAACTGAAATTAATGTCCTCTCGCGTCTCCTCGTCGTTGCACATGTCAGCATATTGTGAACGGTTCAGCCGGAGAGTGATTTGACCTTCTCGGATTGTCCAATTTGAATAATGTTTAAAAGCCTGGAGGAACGTGATGTTATTATAGAGGAGTAGGAGGTCAGGGTGGATGGATGGGTCAACAAAACATCAGACTTTGACAACAGAGAGTGCAGTTATTGTTTTTCTTAACCCTCCAGAGCCCAAAGCGCTCCACAATGCCCAGCAGCCCAGTCTGTCATTTTAAAATCATCCCTGTGTATCAAAACACAGAAAATAAAGCCCTGAGCTTTCTATTGTAGAAAGTCTAAGTCGTCATCAATAACTGGAATCTCAAATATACATCATTACAGTATGTCGGTATATAGGATTTTTTTAAATCTAAAAATGGCCTTGCCAGCAAAGCACCCTCGGGTTTACAATCTTACGGAAGCTGTCAGTGTTGTGAGAGCGCTGTGCAGAGTGGAAAGAGTTGAAGACGTTGTGAGTTCATGATCACCATCAGTGAACACTGATAGACATTACATTTAACCATCTATCACCGCTGAGTTTTCGGAAGGAAGGGCTGACTGGTGCACCAACTTTTCCAAATTAATTATTTTCTCATTAAAGTTGCCAAAAACACTCCCTGCTACCACATTACTGTTTGTTATGTGGGTTGCTCAAAATTTCATCACAGGATTCCTGGAAGTAAAAATTAGGACATAAACCTAGAGGCTGTTTTCCAGGAGGCTGTTCACCATAGGGTTGGGAGGGAGGACTGACGGGGTCGGTGTAGGAATATAAAGGAAATAAAGGAAATATCTATTTACATCTACAGTTTAGTGTTTTGTTTAAACTAGTGGTGGGCATAGAATAATTTTTTTTAAATCTAGATTATTTCTCACTGTAATCATGGAATTAATCTAGATTAAAGTGGCTCATTCAGAATATGTGTAAGTGTTTGAGAGGTTTCTTAAACCAGGTGGCGCATTAGACCAGGGTCTCACCTCCTGTTTCCAACATGCATCTTGGAAAGTTGTTCTACTTTAATACTTGGTGTCAACTTGCCCGAGCAGTCCGGAGGCAAAACACAGGAGAATGATTCTCCAGGTAGTAATGTATGCGCGTTTATTCCACACATACAAAATGAAACATTTTACAATAATAATGATGATGACAATGATGACAATCCTCAAAATCCAATTCTCCAATCTCCTTCCCATACCAACTGCACAACTTGCTACCCCAACAAACATTTCTCCGTCCCTTTTATCTATTTCCGCTTAATCACCTGACTAATTAGTTCAAACCATTGATAGGGGTTTTTACATATTTACACATATATCAATAAACCATAAATATTTACATAAATACATAAATACAATATAAACACCTATTTACAAACCCATATACCATTAATAAACACCAACAAATACATACACATGAATATATAAGCATGAACCTATTTACATAACCCCACACAAACTCCCACTCCCACTTCCCACTTACTGCTGTCCTCCAGAACCATACATAAGGGCCACGTTCCCCGGGGACCTGTTTGGACGTGACCCCATGTGCAGACAGAGCAGCAGGTTGTGGTAAGTTTACCTTTGTTACGCCCTAGCTCAATCCACAATATACTTTAACACATCTCCTATGCATCCTTCTTACAATATGTGCATGCCTATGGGGGGAACGGCGAGCCCGTCGTTACACTTGGTGATGAATATAATTCACGTTCAATAAGGTGTACTTGTGTTTACAAACTGTTTATTTAGTTAAACATGAATTTTGAACTGTAAGCCTACATAAGAGGTCGTGATGAACTGCAGTCAGTAGCTTGGTGTCTCTATTTCTCCTTCCTCCACCAGCTTGTTCACTTGTTCTGGTGACAGACTAGATCTCCTCTTCTGCACAAACTTCCACTGGTCTGTAGTGTCCCTGTGCAGCCATGTCTCCGTGAAGACATCAGACTGCATTCCTACTCTGCGTGGCTCCGTGTGAGCTCCATTTGTTGCTAAGAGACCGCATATGTCCATAACAACAGAGGGAGACACACAGCCCAGATCCTGTCCTCTCTACAAGCCCGTCCCGTCTACAAACAGAGGCAGCGTGTCCAGGTGGAAGCAGCATTTAAAGAACAGCACGGAGAAAAAACACAAAAACACAACCTGGTTAGAGAGGGCAGGACTCCACAGAGTTACAGTGAAGAAAACAACAACCAACAAAAGAGAAAAAAGTCAAAGAGCGACCTCAAAGGCTGGAGGAGCTTTGAGAAAAGATTAATGGCGATATATTTAAACTAAACTCTGTTCAAAAAGATACGAATACCACATATTTATTATCAAATTAAAGTTTTTTTTTTAAATGAAAAATGAAAACTCATGGTTGTAAATTTTCTTTCTGTTTTGTTATACGAGTCGGTTCGAGAGCTTGAACCTGGTCCAGAGAGTTCAACACGACCACGACTGCTCCCTAATCTTAACCACATGAGTATTGTCGTAACCATGACAACAAAGGTCACCCAAACCATTTTTTTTTTTTTGCCAAACTTCATGATGTGAAACAGTGATTTGTTATAGCAAACAAAGAATGATGATCAGACAGCGCTTGTGTGTCGTTTAATCCGGACGACCTGCAGTTTATTAAGTCTTCATCTTGTTTACTCGACTGTCAATGCAGCAATGCAACCTGCCCCCATCCCCCTCTCTCTTTATCAATAATTTCTCTCTTTCCCATCTCTCTCTCTTTTTTCTCCCCCAGGTCTCCTATTTACCTGTCCTTCATCAATCTCCTCCCTTCCTCCTACAATAACCTCCTTTCCTCCTTCACTCTCATTATCGCTCAGATGTTTGATCTTCTTTCTTTCTTTCTTTCTTTCATTCTTTCTTTCTTTCTTTCTTGCAGGATGCATTAGATAATTTCGCTGCACCTACAAGTACTGACTAAAAATGACCAATACGACCACGATATATATTGTTTGGGCAAACAAAGAAATTCACTGGCACCTAAAAGAAAAGTTCAGTCTGGTTAACCAGGCTCTGCGTCATCAAACGATCATTAAAACCATAATGAGTTTCCAAGTTTCCTCAGACAGTGTTCCTGCACTCGGTAAACCTTCAAACTGTCGGATATGTTACTCAAAGTTTCTTTGTGTTTCAAACATTATGCCTCCATGATTGGGTTTAACACCCAGTGGGTAATCGAGCCTTAAGTTGCATTACAGCAAATTGGCCACATCCTCGCTGTATCACATTAAGTTTTCTTTAATTCCCGTATGAGTCACTAATAGGTTCATATTTCCGTCATTCTTCCTTTGATTCGAGTTACAAAGTCTGGAAAGACCAAAATATCCAGGCACAGCAGCTATTCATGCTCAGTAATGAGAAATCCTGGTTATTGGTCAGGATCAGTGTTTTACGTCAATAGATCAATGGACAAACTAATGAAAGGAAAGAAGAGAAGGAAATGGTTTGTGTGTGTGTAGGTGTGTGTGTGTGTGTGTGTGTGTGTAGGTGTGTGTGAACTCTAGTGTAAGTGGAACAGTTGGGCAGCATCTGTGTCCTTGACAGGATGGTATGTTCCCTCTGCCCCCACGGGACCTGGTGTCCCTTTGTCGCCGAGGTACAGTACACACGCTCATTAACTGAACAAGAGGACAAACAGACAGACAGGTGGACGGATGCACACCTGCCTGCACCTGTACACAGTTAACGAAGCTACACGTGGTCAACATGAAACTTGCGTCAGCACTGGCTGTACCTTTGTTTTCCCCACGGGGAGAGGCAAAGTGCTGCTCTCTGTGGCGGGCGCCACTCGTGTTGCTCAAAGTTCAAATGATTTCAACTTTGACCTTAGTCACTGTGAATAACAGGTGAATGCTGTCTCTGTCACCTGGTCTCACACTGTGTAACCTTGTGTTCAGGGTGCGACCACCCGCGAGAAGCCTGCTTTCCTCCTTGATGCCTGAGTCCTGGTGGACAGTGAAGTAAACTGCTGCCAACTGTAGCTGCTGTTAGCTCAGTTTGTTAGCTGGGCTGCCTGGGCTGTGAGCTCAGAGCACCAGGGGGAGCGTTAGTGTTTGTACCTCAGATGTTTAAGAGGTCTTCAGGCCTGGTGTGCGGGGGATTGCTGAGTTGAGAGAGTTGGGCAAGCGAGCAGTGTAACATCGGCCTCTACAGACATAATGGCAGAGGAGAAGAGACGAAAGAGGACGTTGACGGAGGAAGCTAAGAAGAGAAAAGGAGAGAGTGAGCGAGCAAGAAGCCGCCGGACAAGAGTAAATGTGGGACTGACTTTTAGTGGTTGGTGCCGAGCTGGGCTGACTGCTGCTGGACTAGTCTCTGATATCAGCCGCTGCTGGACTAGTCGCTGATATCAGCCGCTGCTGGACTAGTCGCTGATATCAGCCGCTGCTGGACTAGTCGCTGATATCAGCCGCTGCTGGACATCAGCCGCTGCTGGACTAGTCGCTGATATCAGCCGCTGCTGGACTAGTCGCTGATATCAGCCGCTGCTGGACTAGTCGCTGATATCAGCCGCTGCTGGACTAGTCGCTGATATCAGCCGCTGCTGGACTAGTCGCTGATATCAGCCGCTGCTGGACTAGTCGCTGATATCAGCTGATGCTGATGTCTTGTGTTGTTAGTAACAAATGCAAGTGTACAACTGCCCATACTTACAACACTCTAAAACTGTGGGTGTTAAACCGCAGTAAATTTCTACCCAGTGTCGCTTTGCATCCACTTCCTTATGACCACGACTTCCTGGCCATTAGGTAGGTGAAGAATCACTGTTAAGCTCGTAGTTGTACTTGGCTCCCTGGGTTGGATTTGTAGCGCTGATAAAGTCTGTTGGCATTTAATGACTGCCAAAAAAAAAAGAAAAAAAAAGGCTTCTGGCACAAACAAAACAAACAAACCCTCCGGTCTGGTTTCTCGGCTCCATCTGTGCCTTCCTCTTCCCTCCTGACTGGAAAAGAGACACAGCACACTCTATTTGTCTCTTTAAATATCTCCCTCACACATAAACAGCCATGAACATACATCATAGCCAGTGATTGTGTCTGAGTGATGTCGTATATTCAACGTGTGGGCCGTGACAAGCTGCTATATCAGAGGTGTCATGTTTGTGTGCTGTTTGGTTCATTTTGTTCCTGTTTGAGGAAACTAACCTTTGTAAAGGCTTGTAGTTATTCCAAAATGAACATATTAACATGTCTAATAGGGGACATGGTGGAGTGATGGGCAGCCTTGTATCGCCGTCCTGGAAGCGGTTAGATGTTCGGTACCTTCCTCAAGGGCACCTCTGCAGTACCCACGAGGTGAGCTGGCACCTCTCCAGATACCGGGCGGCACACATACTGAACTGACCACCCTCCAGTTTCCCAAGTCAGGTCCTAGTGGTCCCTGTGGACTGAGCTACTGCTGCACCTTCATTAGTCTGGTTTATGGTGCAGCGCTGCAGAGCCGAGAGTTCTTATTTGTAAAACTGCAACCAAACCCTCAAACTAGACCCTGAAAACCAACATATACATGGATATTTAGTCGTGTTGTTGATGGACTCAGATCCAAATATTGGCATTAGAGTTGCACGATACCCACGGTATACACGGTACCCCGCGGTGCCAAATCATAACCGTCGCTACTATACTAGAAATTTTACACGACGGTACTACCGTGGATTACTATATTACCGGTGCCAGTCTCCGCTACATAGCGGCCGCCACTGCTCTCCTCCCGGCTTCTCACTGCATGCTACTCCTTTGTAAACAAACCAACATGGAACCGAAACCGAACTACACAGCTGCTGAATGATTGGCTGTTTTCCTGTTACTGGTGACGTCCAGGGATATGATAGGCTGTTTCCGCACGCTGGGTCCGCCCGTCTGTTAGCTGATTGGCTGTTTGTGTGTTTCTGCCGGCAAGAACGAACTCCATGAAGACAGCTCCGCTTCGATAGAAACTCGCTTCAAAACAAACAACAAGCTAAAGTTCTGTCTCGCCCAGACACGAGACAACACACTCACCTTGGCAGAAGCACCGGGCCCGAGCAGTGACAGTGGCAACACTAATTTTGCTTAAAAAACAAACATTGTTGTTTCAAACTAACTTGTATAAATACATTGCAGTTTATAAAAATAGAAATAAAAAAAGGCTGCAGTATCGCGATAATACCCCGAACCGCGATACTTTGTCTGGTATAGTATCGTGGTTACTCATTTTAGTATCGTGACAACTCTAATTGGCATATTATAAAAATGCATAGTGGACTCCCCTCTACTGGTTGAAACCCAGCTATTGCAACCGAATTTGGCTATTGGCTGATCTGCAGGCAGGTGATGTACATGGAGGCAACATTCCTCACCAACCACACAGTTCTCAAGTCTTTTTTTTGTTTGTGCATATGCGGCTGAAACTGAAAAAGATGTTACTAATAAACTCATTTCGTGCAATCAACGTGTTTGTGTGTACGTCCGAGCGTCAGTGTGTATGAGTGTGTTTGTGTGGAAGCCCAGCTGAGCGGCGCACAGTGGTATGACTGGTGACGGCATTAGTCATTCACAGAGAGAACCGGCTGCTCTCTGCTAACGTAGTTTCTAAAAACAGGCCTATTCGAACATGATGTACCTGCGAACGTACGTAATACATCATGTATGTACCAGCGCACACAAACAATTGTCCTTTTATGAGGTGATGTAATGAACCTAAAATGTTTCCGTGCACGGGTTTAGACACTGAGAAGATAAACTTTATTGATCCCATGCAGGGAAACTGAAGTGAAGAAAACAAGAACAGATCATTAAAAACTTGAATTAGAATAAGGAGATAGAGTGGGGACGGTCAGTAGCATAGTGGGTTAAGTGGCCGCCCCGTGTGTGGAGGCTGTAGTCCTTGCTGCAGCTGGCTCCGGTTCGAACCCCACATCGGTCACTCCCCCTCTCTCTGCTTCCTGTCTATCTTCAACTGTCCTATCAATGGAGGCATAAAAAGGCCAAAAAAAAAATCTTAAAAGAAAAAAAAAAGAAGATAGAGTGATATATAGCCCAAATAATTTCAGCAAAGGTTGAACAAATATTACATTAGTGTCCAAAAGAAGATCACAGAGAATAAATGTCCCAGCTCCTGTTCTGGCACAACACCAGCTCCACTCTGCTCTTCCCGATAAACGCCTGTGGTACAAACACTGTCCATCAGGAAGCTCTGTAAAGAGAGTTGTGGTCAGAGTAGCATCAACATGATTAAGAATTACAGTGGTGCCTCGTTTATCGCGGGGGATACGTATATGTAAATACGTACGTAAATAACCCGCAATATACGAAATCCACAAAGTGAGTTTTACAATTATTCTACATGTTTTAAGGCCGTAAAACCCCTAACCATACACTTTTATACACCTTTTTACACACATTTTGTACAGTACTCCCTTAGTTAACCAGGACGCAGAACACAATGCATGTTCATACTGTACAGTACACTGTAAAAAAAAAGAAGCAAAATTACACTAAAAAAATCTGCGAAACAGCGAGTCCGCGAAAAGTGAACCGCGTTATAGAGAGGGACGACTGTATTTTAAGGTAGAAAAGTTAGTCAGAAATCAATAGATGCTTTATGGCAGACCATTTTTTTAAATGTATTTAGTGTAGTCTGAAGTCAAAAAGCAATATCAGGCTATGTTAACTCAACTGTTTCCTGTCTGTTGGATTAAATAACACAATCATGATCCCACGGGCAGCCAGTAATCGAGTGAGACTATGCAAAGTAAATGCTCCAGCTTGAGTAAAGCTCAAGGTAATATATGTCGACATAAATAATAGTAACTGTAAAGTGCACTGAGACAAAAAGAGTCACACATAAAGCTGCAATCTGCATGATTTACTCTGACAGCAGCTCCTGGGACTGACCGCCAGACATCCAGATGTATCCTGCAAGAGAAGGGCCGCTGATTCAATGATCTAGATAATAAAACATCTAACTTCAACTCCACTTCAAACAGAGATGATCATGTTTAGTTTGATTCATTCAATGAAAGTCAAAGGAACTTTGTGAATGCTGAGCAGGTGGAGGTGGAGATGGTGTTGATGCTTGAGATAAACTCTCAGTTACGGCCCGGGTTTTTTATATTTCATTTTAAATTGAAGTTTAATGAACACAAACTCCACAGCGCTTGATGATTATTGCTCTGTTTATTTGGTCTGCTGTCATTTTGATTTTAGTGAGCCCAGCAGAATACACAATCAACCTCTGTTGACACGTTTCCTTTCAACTGAACGATCGTACCTTAAATGCAGTCAGGACAGCGACACACCTTCCAGTTACAGTACTGGCTAAAGTGACAGATGGCGACTCGAGCCCTCCTGACACGAGCTGATAAATAAACCATGTGTTTTGTCACATCCACACCTGAAAAACAGATCCTTCAAAACTGTCCCTGAGGTGGAGCTCCATTGACACCATTCACACCTGAGCCCGGGTGTCAACTAAACATGTTTTTCCACTACGGGAACCCGTAACCTGAAGCTTCCTGTCACCATGCACCTTATTTTTATATGTAAAGGGCAGATAAAGAGGAACTTGTTGCAGATATTGATCGGTGTTTACAGTAAGTGTCTGTTACACCTTCACTGCTATGAATTGCAGGTAGTGTCAGCGTCTACTGTCCAGAGAGAGTAGACCAGATGGCTGGAGCGGGGACCAAACACAGCCTCTGAAAGCAGCCGTGGCAGGGAAGGTGACGTCCCGGTGCCAAGTCAATTTAGTTAGCTTCACGGCTTGAAGCTGAGCAGACGGAGGACTTCAGAGGGAAAATCAGCAAATATATTACGTATAAAATCTGATCCAGTTTCACCACAATCACTGAATGATGTTATAAAGTTGTGCCGGGCCATAGACGACTCTCTGCTCCGGCGGGGGCAGAAGAGAGAACAACAACTTTTTTTAAATCGTTTACTAGGAAATTACAAACCATATATATTACGCAAAAATGACGTGACATACAGTGCAGACACATGCGATAAAAACACATGAGTGAACATTAATTTTGATTTCATGGTGACTTTAACAGCCTCTAGATTCAACATTGTGTTTTACAAACCAGAATGTTTCGGATTATGTCTTTGAAATGACGAAACAGCTTCAGATACATAGACAGATCTTCACCAGTGAGTCAGCTGTTGATCCAGCCCGCTATCCTCTTCTTTCTTGGATCTTTTTTCGGGTTCTTTAGCTGAAAAATCAGATTTTAGGATGTAGCTTCGTTTTCTCTGCTGGACAAAATACAGCAAAAGCAGCACAGATTACTTAAGTTTAATATTTTTACTGAGTAACTTTGTGTGCTGAGGCGAAAACTCACTGCTGTCTAATCAAAGCTGTTGCTGTGTCTATAAAGTTGCATAAATCTGAGAATTTACGTGCTGAATTTTATTAAACTGGGTTTGAAACAACACAAATTGATTCATTTATGTTAAATCCTAAATGCTCATCTGAGCAAAGGTGTCGATAAAACAAAATGAATTTATATTAATGAAGTGCGTCACCTGCTTTACCCACTCTGAATCACAACAGGAGACGGAAGCAGCTGGTTCAGGTCCTGTGTCGTACGTTTCCAACATGCAATGCAGCAGCATGTTTTATATAGATTTTATTATTCACACACACACACACACACACACACACACACACACACACACACACACACACACACACACACACACACCTGAGAAAATGTTTCAGGTTCTTCCTGCTGTTTTCTTCCTTTACTCTTCATCCCTCTTTCTTTTTCTGTCATTTCCCTTCCCCCTAAACACACAGTCACAGCAGTCACGTGGCCTCAAAATCATTATTTACATGCACGCACACACACACACACACACACACACACACACACACACACACACACGCAAATGAAAGGCTGGAGCAGGAATTGAACCTGCGCTCTCTTGGGACTTTCACAACATGTGATTGGGATTCAGTCTGCAGCACAGAGAGACCAAGGCCCATTAACTAACATGTTCCAATACACACACACACACACACACACACACACACACACACACACACACACACACACACACACACACACACACACACACACACACACACACCTCCTCAGTTTCTGGGTCAGCAGAGAAACCAAAGCGGTCGATATTTAAAGGATGTAACGTTAAAGTAACGTCAGACAAACGTGATGCATTCTTTATGATTAATGTGTGTTCAGGTGTAATTAACCTGTTGCCTGAGTCTAGTCTTTCAGTCAGCTCATGCACATAAGTAACTGGATCACAGTTCCTCCTGTGAGATGATTTAGCAAACATGATTGGAGGAGAAGTCGATCTGAACTCTCTGGAGAAGGAGACGTTCTCCGTTCATTTGAACGCTCTGGCCTCGGGGCTGCGTTCTGGCTTTCGCTCGATTTCATGCACCCAGATTCTAAATCTGAGTCTGTCTCACATTTTATCTGCAAAATAGTGACACAGAAGAAGTTTGATTTAATTTGTGTCCAATGGTTTGAGAGAGAGAGAGAGACACTGGTTGAGAGACGTAGACAGTGAATGTATAGTTTAATGTATAGTTTGGTTAATGTTCCCATCAAGAGATTATTTATATCCAGTGGTAAAATAAACATGACATTAGTGTTACTGAACCCTATTTAAAAGACAACTTTAATTTTCTTTTAATATAGGTTTGTTGTGAATAATTTAATAGATTGTTGATTTACATTACTTAAATATCTAGATATATTAGAATATCCATATAATACTATGTTTAATAGAAGTCTATATGAGGTCTACATTCTGTAATGGGGTTTAAATATGTTATAAAAGTAAATGTCTGGAAAACAAATAGACATATATTATTGGTTATTTAAACGTCTAAGATTAGACGAGAGGTCTTAGACGTAGTCGTCTTTTAGAGGCTAGTCTAAATTTAGACGTCTAAAAAAACTTTCATTTCTAGACCACATTCAGACCGAGTTTAGCCTGGACGTCTAGGAACCATTTAGACGATTATTAGACTGAAAAATGCTCGGTGGGATCAATGACAATAGATGAATAATAATAATAATAATAATAATAATGGGTGTATTTGAAACAGAAATGTGTTGTGTTATTGTAATGTTCAGACGTTAAGTTGCAGAATAAGAATCTTTTGGTTGCTCGGTAACGGATCAGAGCTTTTTCCTCCTCGTTGTCGCTTTCTTCTTCTTGGTAACAGTGTTTGACGTGTTTAAATCAGTAAATCTAATGAATGAGAAGCAGGCGTAATTGTTTTGTTTAGAAGCTCTAACATTTTACACCTGATGAATAAACCAAACACGTGATCTTTGAAACTTTACTGAAGTGTATATTTACAAAAAAATTAAAATAAAGTTTGAACATTTGGTATCTCGTCTTTATTCTGTATTCAGTTAAAAATAGGGTTACAGATCATCAGATCATAGTGAGTGTGTTTATTTACGTTCTGCATCGTTCAGTATCCTAACTGACACGAGGGCATGAATGTGTGCGAAAGATTTCTTTGGTGGTGCAAACATCATCTCCGTCATCAATAGAACAATCACGTTTTTAAACAATCTGAGCATTTTGAGTCTGTCATTAAATAAAGAACCACCTCCGTCTGATGAACTCCTGCTGTCTCCTGTTCACACAGAGGAGGAGCTCGTTCATGACTAATAATGAGACTTAAAGGAAATGACTCATCGTGTGTTTCAGTGAGATTAAACACATTCGTTGCGATTAGAGATCAGAGAAACGAAGGACGGAGAGAGTCTGAGGAAGGAAAGAGGAAAGACGGGCGAGCTGGACATAAACGATGCTCGGGGAAGAAATGAGGAGGTGGAGGTAGAGGAGGAGTAAAAACAGGAGGGGAGGAGGTTAGAGGTTTGAGAGAGAGAGGGATGAGCCACATGGGAAGGAACGCCTCATCCTCAAAGAGAAATCAATGTCACCTCTATGTTTGCACGCCCACCGACACACACACACACACACACACACACACACACACACACACACACACACACACACACACACACAGCTGCACACACACACACACACACACACACACACACAGCTGCACACATCACGTGCTGCTACAAAGCCGCTCACCTCCCATGATTCAACACAATCTAATCTAATAACAGCTCAGCCACATTCTCTGTTTGCTCTCATTCCTGTGTGTGTGTGTGTGTGTGTGTGTGTGTGTGTGTGTGTGTGTGTGTGTGTGTGTGTGTGTGTGTGTGTGTGTGTGTGTGTGTGTGTGTGTGTGTGTGTGTGTGTTAGTGCTCGTGATCAGGATTATATATAATAGTGCACATACAGAAGTGTGTGTGTGCGCATGGGTGTGTTTGAGCGCTATGTGATGTATGCAGGTGTTTTCTGTGTCCAGTCAGTAAAGTTTCTCTTAAACACATTTTTAAACATGGCATGCAACGTTTGTGTTCAGGTCTTAAGAAACACGACTGCATGTGCCTCAGATGATGTCACTTGAGTCAGCATCAGAGTCAACAAAAACATGATACCTCTGGTTTTGTTGTTCAGCTTTTAAACTTTAAAATATAAAAGCCATGAATATTTTTTAATTGTTTTAATGTTTTGATGCATTATTTAGTGTTATGTTATTTTTGTGTCATTGTTCCTCCCTGCCTAGGGGTGGTGCTACCACCTTAGGGGTCTCTCCCTCTCTCCAGGTGCTGCCTGCCGATTGGTTAATGGACTGGTGGATCAGCTATAAATGGCCGCCGCTGGATTCATTCACCCTCTTCTCTTGACCCGACTCCCAACTGAACCAGGCTGTATTGTTCTGTGAAGTTGTACTGGTCTGCCTTAGCAGACTTTAGCTCAGCAGTCCAGGTATTTGTAGGGGTGAGTAACCCTTTTTGTTTTCTCTTTTTTCTCCTGTTTATTTCATAGGGAGGCAGGTTAGAACCCTGTAATTTGTTTTCTTGTTTTGGTTAGGTAAGTTAGTTTTTGGTTAGATTGTTTTGGGCCATGCTCACCCTGAAGCTTTAAACTACCACTTTTGAAAAAATGACAATAATAATTGAATAAATGATGTTTGGTTGGACTGCAGCTCTGTGGCCTTGGTCGGAGTGGGAGCGTCCTTTTCTTGTCATGTTCGGTTCCCCTAGGCCGGACGTAACGATGCATTCATGATTTCAAGACCGGGTGGGAACTAATTTGTTACCTGTTGAAACGGGTGTAGTAAGAACCCAAATGCAGCACACCGGACAAAAGGTAATAAAGGAAAGCCACTTTTATTACACTTGGCATGGAGATGAAACAGTCCAAAGCAACAGCTGAGGAAATATTTTCTCTGGACAAGCAGGAAAACCGGCGATGAAGCAGACGATAGCCGAGCCGTCACCAGCTGGCAGAATCCAGAGAGACCAGAAGCTGAACTCGTGGTCAGGTACAGAAGGCAGGGTCGGTTTCTAGGATTACAGGTAACAGGTTAGACAAAGGCAGGCAGAGTCAACAACGAGAGATCAGTCCGGAGAAGAGTGCTGGAGAGTCTAAGCATGAAGAACAATCTGGCAGAGAGAGTGAGCAGGGAGGGCTTCAACACTGACTTGACTGGTGATGGGAAGCAGGTGAGTCAGGCAGGTGAGGGGAGTTGGTCTGATGAGGAGGGCGTGGCTGGCAGGTGTGTGGAGAGTGAATGGAAAAGTACTGAGAGGAGCAGACCACAAAGAAAGCAAGCAAGCAAGAAGTTTTATCATCTGTCACGTGATTTTTGTATTTTCAAGTTTAAAGATGTTTCTGCATTGAATGTATGTTTTGTATATTCTTATGTAACAGTTTGATGTTGATTGAAGGTGAAGTGCAATTCACAGAGAAATAAATCCAATCCTTATTCGATAAGAAAATCCATAAATTTCCGAATCGTGTAAGCTGCAAATAGCCCAAACCGGTTTAAGAAGAAATTGTCAAACGTCCTTGATTCTGAAAGACCGAGTCGTTCAATCTCGAGCAACAAAAGACTGAGAGCAACTTCCGCCGTCTCTTGTTGCTCCTGTCTCAACGTTGTTCAGACGTGTTGTGTGATGACACATTTTTATCATTCTGATCATTAATCTTTGTGCTATTCAACTGAAAAAAAAAATCAGATTCATGTTTTTATCTGTTATGAAAATGCATCAACAAGTCCTGAAGACAGTCAAACAGTTTCATCATTTAATACTCAGATTTTGACTTTTGGAAGTATTCCTTCATAAATATTTGATTTCTTTCTTCTGCGTGATCTAAATTTGTTTACACTGAACTAGATCGTCCTGTGAGGACGATGTTTCTGAATCCACACGCACTGACAAAACTACAGAGTGATACAGATGCTCCAGTTTGTATTTTTATATCCTGTACTCATCACATTTCACAATAGTTAGTCTAAAATAACCAAAACGTTGATGGATTCAGAGATTTTTTTTAATACAATCTAAAAAATAATGAGCACTGGGCTCTGATGTAATGAGATTTGTGCTTCCACTTTGTGTCCGTGTAGATTTGCCCGGAGCTTACTATGACAGGTACGCACACACACACCTGCGCGCACACACACAGCACTACCTGGTGATCCATCATGACACGGTTATATAACACCTTCATCTGTCCTCTTCACTCTGCACATGAACACACAGACACAAAAAAATCAGTGTCACAGAAAGACGAGCTCTCTGTGAGTCTTTGTCACACACACACACACACACACACACAGTCACTGTGGTAGCTCAGTGGAGGTCTTTACCTCTGGCTGCTCAGCCTTCTGTCGCTTCCTGGATGGACCCCAGAGCACAGCGAGACTGACGTCAGCGTGTGTGTGTGTGTGTGTGTGACAGCATAACTGAGAAGCACACGATTCCCGGCCTATGCATGGTCTGGAAAGTAAACTCAACTGTCTGCTCGTCTTCAGGAAAATCTGAGACTGAACAGAGAATCTGGTCAATTTTCAAAATAAAACACATCTTGCAAACTTCCAAAACAGCCAAATAAGAAACAATTACAAAAGAACTATGAGAGCAAATTTACATATTTAAAAGAAAATAAACGAGCAAGTTAACCAGAGAGTAAAACACTTCTGAAACACTCCTCGTGGGGTTTGAAGTCGCGTGGAGATTGACACCATTGTGGCTGCAACATGACAGATGTTAGGCCTCAGTGTCCACAGAGACACCGGTGTCCTTAGAAAAGATGTAGGCTCAGTCATATTTACACATCTTTAAAGACGCAAGAAACTGTTTAAAAGGAGTCTGCTTAGGTGACATTAAAACATTAAAATCCTAAATTGCTTAAATCCTTCAATGTTTTACAGATTTCCGATAAGCACGTTAATTCCTCTCAGCGTAAAGACTCGTTGTTTACTGCTTGAAGAAACAACGCTGACGTGCAATTCCTGGGTTCATCAATGCTCACTGGCTCCATTTGTAAAGCTCCATTAGTCCCAGGCGAGCAGGCGAGTCAGAGGAGAATTAGTCGTGGCTGAGAGGTCGAGACAATGAACCAGAAATCCACTGGGCATCTGCCAACGACGGAGACGTCGACTTTACTGTATATGAGAAGTGATGCACACGCATGCATCAATCACAGACTGTAAGAAACATGGATGTTGCACCTGTGACGTCACGTACAGACCGACCTCCAGGCAAAACAAATCAGATGTCAACAAAACGTTTAAATCAGACATCGTTTGGGAAATGTTGACTGAATTTTGAACAATTCGGCAAAAGAAAATGTCTCCATGTTCTGCCTCAAAGAAAGTAAAGCTGTCCACAATCAACACACTAGAGGGCACAAACTTGGATTTCACCGACTTGAACACAAGATTCTGCTTAACAATTCGATTCTTTATCGATTCTCATTTGGGGAAAAAAAGGGGAACAAACAGTTTGATCAGCATCATCTAGAGGAGGTAGTGAACTGGAGCGAGTACTAGTACAGCTGCCAGACTCTCTCGAAGGCATTCGTTTAATGTGAACTGTTACAGCATGTTTTACAAAGCAGCACATGGCGCTAACATGGTCAGCAGTGTGTTATTTACCTTCCGTAGTAACCACAGAGGTCAGAGGTCATAGCCTGGCTGCTGCTGCTGCTGCTAGATTGAGATTCATCTCCAGTCTGAAGCGTGTCAAAAACACGACATTCATTTAAAAATATCACATGTTGTGTGTGCAAATGTTTCTGCATGTTCGTCGTGTTCCCTCCCGACGCTGTTATCTCCACTTTGCATTGATTGCAAGTCGCCCTGTTGACGTCTGTTTTAGTGAAATGCAGCCAAACTTTGGAGCGTTTGAACCGAGTGGATGACATTGTTTACCACTGATTGCAATGCACGCGTAAAACTTGCATAAGTTACGTGCCGTAATTTGTCGTGCTTGCCGGAATCGAGCGTGCATAACTTCTTGCGTAAGTCATGTGCCGTAATTCGTGAGAATCTTTAGATAAACTGTCAAACGATTCCATGATTCCACGATTCCCTCCTGCAGACATTGGCTCCAGAAAACGCCGTTTAAGTCCCGCAACCACCATCAGTTTCTGCTACACACCTAAAAGTGTTAAAGTGAGGATTATTCACCACTGGATGTCACTAAATCCTCCACACACACACACACACACCGGACCTTTAAATGAAAGTGAAATAGACTTCTAAAATAAACTCGAGGAGCGTCAGAAAGAGAGCTGGTGTGTTTTGTTGCTGCAGAGTGACATGGAGTGTGGAGAACATTTCAGACCTGCTGGGTTCTATGAAAGTTTCAGTGTTGACACCGAGCCAGACAGGATTATGATGGAATAACACGCATTCGGTTGCATAATCTCGGTGGACTACATGGTTGTGTGTGTAGTTTATCTAACATCACTTCTTTTCTTCCAGCGTGTCACTGTAACCGTTGTGAAATGGCCTCAGTCTGCTCCTTAATTATTTCTTTCTCTCTCTCCATTCACTCTCTCTCTCCGGGTGGTCTTGTCATCTCACATCAGTGTCAGCTGATCCTGAGGTTGCTGCTGCAACTTGCAGTTGCCTTGGCAACGCCCCGGTTTGGGTAGGCAGGCAGCCAAACAGACAGGCAGCATAGACGTGACCTTCATGCCCTAACTCTGATCACGCCGTCCGGGTCAAGGTTCATTCAGGCTGAGTTTTACTGGTCGATTAAAGTGTGCATTGACTTTAACCTTTAATTTAAAGTTCTCTATGGGATGAGCAGTGTTGATGTGGTGTCACATCTTAAAAAAAACTTTGCAGCGTACTTATTTTGTCTCTTCTCTTAACCTGCCTGAAGTAATGCTGTGACATTTCCATATAAGTAAATGTCAGATCTCTGCTCCCAGTTAATAAAGCAGAACGCTGATTTGACCTTCTGTTCTTAGACTCTGCGCGCATGTGTCTCTGATTTTATGCCAAACAAAATGTATTTACCCTAAAAGAAATGTCGCTCTTGATGATATTGCTGCAAATTGTTTTCCTAGCAGCACAGCTCGAGGAAGTGTTCGGCTTTACAGGTGGAAGAGTAACTGTCAAAGTATCATGGCTGAATTGTTTGTTTGACAGGCGCTCCCAGTAAAAAATAAATGAGCAGTTTACTCTTAGGCAAAAAAGATATAAACAAAAGTCTAGAGAAGAATTTCAATTCATCATGATACTAAATTAAAGTCTGAAATAAACTACAGTCACATCCACTAATCAACTAAAAGTCAGTCATAGATGCTGCTGAGCCTGGTTTACATTATATGCTTACACAGCTCCTGTTCTGGCACGACACTATCTCTGCTCACTGTCAGCATTCATTAATTAAGACGTATAAAGCCAATTAAATGGCAGCAGCACCAGGAAGGCAGATGGAAAAGGTAAACCATAAGACAGGTAGTGTGACAGAGGAGCAGATGGAGGGAAAAAGGCACGGAGGCAGAGAGACGGGCAGCGACATGAAAAAGGCGGAGACAGAGACCGAGGCAGGTGCTTGTAGTAAAAGGTCAACGCTCCTCTGATAAGGTGTGCTTGGACAGCATGCTCACAGCGAGCCGCCCGGGCGCTTGTCAACGCGATATCAGTGCACTTCACTGGCCACGGTACACTCAGCAGAGCACACAAGGACGGAAGCATCGCAGTGTAAAGAGAGCTTTATGAAGCATCGCTGACTGAAACAACATATAAAGGTCTTTACTGTCCACACTGAGCGGAAGAGTTGTTTATAACCAGTTACAGGATTTCATATATTCAAGGTTTCATTCAATATATATTGACTTCATTCTATATATTCAAAGTTTCATTACATATATATTGATGTCATTCAATATATTCAAAGTTTCATTCCATATATTCAGACTTCATTCCATATATTCAAAGTTTCATTCCATATATTCAGACTTCATTCCATATATTCAAGGTTTCATTCCATATATTCAGACTTCATTCCATATATTCAAGGTTTCATTTCATATATTCAGACTTCATTCCATATATTCAAGGTTTCATTCCATATATTCAGACTTTATTCCATATATTCAAGGTTTCATTTCATATATTCAGACTTCATTCCATATATTCAAAGTTTCATTCCATATATTCAGACTCCACTCCATATATTCAAACTTTCATTCCATATATTCAGACTTCATTCCATATATTCAAAGTTTCATTCCATATATTCAGACTTCATTCCATATATATTTAGACTTCATTCCATATATTCAGATTCCATATATTCAGACTTCATTCCATATATTCAGACTTCATTCCATTTATTCAGACTTCATTCCATATATTCAGACTTCATTCCATATATTCAGACTTCATTCTATATATTTAAAGGTTTAATTTCCTAAACGGCATGCCGTAATATATATATATATATACACTGACAGGATTATTGAAGACTGGGGACAGCGAGGAACATGACACAGTTTTTACATAAAATATCATCTCAGCCAGAATAAATGAGTCACAACTGAAAAATAAACACTTGCCCGTGGTCGTGACTCGGATTTTGGACAAAAAAAAATCTGCAAAAATATCTGTCAATCAACAACCTGAACCAGATCTGACCAGCAAACCGCCAACTTTATCCCTCATAGCAGGTCTGGACACCGCTGTGCTCTCCATTCTTCTACTGGGAGCAGCTTGTTTTTTTCTTTCCTCCCCCGCCCACAATACTCCATTAGCGGGAAGATCTCAACTAAATTAACAGACGGACTGCTCGAAACGTGCCCTCATCATCATCATCAAAAACAAGCCTTCTTATGCACACAAACATGCTGACGCCTCGACTAGACTAAAACTCTGAAATGACTCAAATGTGAATAAGATGGAAACATGCTGAACATTACACCTGCTCAGCTTCTGCATGTTATTTTGTTATTGTGACCATGTTAGCAATTAGCTTGCACTTCTGAGCCTCAACCTCTGATTGTGTGTGTGTGTGTGCATGTGTGTGTGTGTGTGTGTCCCCTATGGCTTCTATCTATAGAAGCAAAGAGATGAATGGAGCCCTGCGAAGCACCGTTGATTACACAGACCATTTCCTCCCTGCTTCCCTCTCTGCTTCGCAGAAAACAAGACACAGAAAAACACGGGAGTGCACGCTACGGAAATGATGAAGAGATGCAGAGAGGTGAGAAAGACGAGGCTAGAAAAGACACGGAGGGAACGAAGTCAGACAGATGAACGGTTGTTCAAACGGTCGATGGAAGTCAATCTTTCACGTCGAGTGCAAAGTTGTTTTACGCCATGTTTACTGCCATCACTCACTACTAATTCAAAGAGAAATAACTTCCTGTTGCTGTTCTTTCACAATAAAAGCTCTCCATTGGTTGTGAAGCAGCAATACGAGATGCAAGCTTGAGACATCACCAATCTTGGGACACATTGGACAATGATTTAGTCTGTCAGACAGGAAAATGGTGTTGTACAGTACTAGAGACATTTTATTGAACCGTTTGGGGAAGAGGGAGCTGAACTGGAAGGCAAAGTTCTCAATTTTCTAGTCTATGTTCCAACCCCCCTCACCTATGGTCACGAGCTTTGAATAGAGACAGAAATAATGCGACTGTGGATACAAGAGTGTCCTCCATAGGGAGTAGAACCGCTCCTCTTTTGCCTCTGAATAGGATGCCTAGGGCGCCTTCCTTTGGAGGTGTGCCGGGCAAGTCCAACTGGTAGGAGACCCCACGGCAGAACTTACTGGAGGGACTGTATCACCCATTGGGCTTGGAAAAGTCACGGGATCCCTCAGTTGCTTGAGAGAGAGACATGAGGAACGCTTTGGTAAACCTGGTGCCACTGCGACCCGACTGCAGATAATAAAGGAAATGAATGTATGTATGGATGGAAAATGAAACTGTAAATGGTCATCAGACTGTAGCTGATGGTTCTGAGTTTGCATCTTGTGTTCTGCCTCTTTCGCTCTCCATACAGACTCTTGAAACCAAAGACCGCTCAAACGCGACTGGTCAATACTACTGGGACACGAAAACCAGAATGCTCTCTGGTGCAAAATCATCAGCTCTGAACTACCAACCTGCTGCTTGAGATCTCTTCTAGGTCTTATTTCATGTGTGTCTCTTTTTATCTTGTCAATATACACACAGTTAAACATCCTGCATGGAAAAATAATAAAGAGAGATCATTCTGCCTCTCTTTGGACTCTGATTCATGTTTTTCTGATGATCCATGCCTTGAAAAAATGAGCGAGATACAATGAGAGAGAGAGGGAGAGAGAGAGAGAGACATTGTAAACTTATCCTGCCCTGCATTGCCTCCGCCGTCCCCAAGTCACGCCCATATTCCCTCATCCACATTTTGATTGGTCGGGCTGCCAGCAACAGTCTGCTCTCCATCCCCTCTGTCCCCCCTCCTTCCTCCCTCTCTCTCTCTCTCCCTCTCTCGCTCTCCATACAGCTTGTCAGTGAATGAGTCCAGTCAGACACAAGCTGTTAAACAGCACAGCCTCTCTCTCTCTTTTCTCTTTTCCTTCCTCTCTCATCATCTCTCGCTCTCGCTCTGTCCTTTCCCGTCTCAGGAGCAGACAGTCAGTGGAGCATCGGCGCGGCAACGGAGCGCCACAGGACTGAGGGTGGAAAGAGAGAGGAAGACGGCAAACCTCGCTCACAGCAACACAACATTAAGAACATTTACCCCACAACATCAGCTGCACATCAAAGCAGAAGCAACAGATTGCTACCTCATCTGCAATTGTTGCTGCAACTGATGCTCTCCCAGCTGATCTGGGCTTGGAAACGAAGCATTTTTTGCAACATCTCCTGCAGCTGCATGTCTGCTGGATTTTTGAAAGTCAGTTTATTTGGTGTGAACGCTCTGACAGAGCACGAGAGGATGACAACGCTGAGCAACAGCGAGGAAAACCTTTGATTCAGTCGGGGAGCAATACGTTTCAAGCTGGGCGTCAACATCACCTCTACCACCACCAGCGTCTCCTCCCATCTTCTTTCCTTCACCGGGGATCTGGAGAAGAAGACCAGTCGTCCGATCTGTGAATGCACAAGCAGGAGGGTGTTAGACTGGCATGCAGAGTTCAGAAAGTGAGTAAAGATCAGGTTTATCAGCGTGAAGACTTGCAACCGGTCAACAACAAGTTCATCAGACAATCAGAGGACCAGGAGGGATGAACAGGACGATGGACACCAGCCTGAGAACCGAAGCAAAACAAGATTTCAAAAACTAGAGCAGCAATGACAAGGAGAGAGATTCAATCCTGCTACGCAGCACTGCAGATAGATGTTGAGTTAGAAAGAGCATAAACAAAGATCTCGTTTATCAGAGGACTTCACCTCCACAAGAGTGTGCAACCAACTGAGAGATCTCTCACTTCACGAGGATGATTTTGCACCATCGGGGCTGACAACATCAAAATCTTTCTTTGACGTGAACTTCTGCCGCCGCTAAGTTTCCGCGCCGTCTGTGTTTGGTGTGAGCACCTTTTGGAGGTTCTCGCTCAACTCTTCTGAGGTGGATCTGCCGTGGGGGGCAGCTGACAGCTATCCAAGACGCCGCGAGCCGTACTCCGCGTGAAGAATGCCCAGCCGCGCTTGGCCAAGCCGGCCGACCCGGGCCCGACGCCGGGCCTGTACATGGAAAGATCGCAGAGCCGCATCAGCCTGTCGGCATCCTTTGAGGCCCTCGCCATCTACTTCCCCTGCATGAACTCCTTTGATGAGGACGATGGGGGTGAGTTTGAATGACACACACACACACACACACACATGCAACCACAATAAGATTGATTGAGCCACACATGGCAGATGTTATTTGACACCTGTCTGCTGGAAAACTGATGTTTCCATCCATGCGTCGGGCAGGGTGTTATGTAAATCTGTCAAGGCTCAGAGGACAATCTCATCTCATTCAGTGATTCGCCTCAACATGTGCATGTGCTGCACAATCCTCACACAAATTCATGTTACATGTCAGATTATTAAACGTTAGATCCTGTGTGTGTATATTGTGCACAGATAATAGACATATATCTGCTTACAGTTTATATTGCACTTACAAATGATCTTTATTAGACTAATATATCAGCAGTCCGATTTTATCGCCTGATATCGGTATGAGTGTATATGTTGATACGACAACGTAACACAGGAACTGTTTCCGTGCACTGATGTCATTATTGGACAACAAAGTTTAGAGTTAAACTGAAATATCCAGCTTTGTGGCGAGTGTTTTCTAACTACGTTGGAGGGATCATTGCAAAAAAATATCTTTATTTAAATGCATGAAGGATATCTGCTTGGAATCAGTCCCAAACTCCAGTATGGGTTTGGCTCTAATAGTTGTGGGACACCGAACACATTACTTTTACATCAACGCTAACCTGAACTTGCCGATACGGTTAAAACTGAGCTGATTCATACAGTTATTATTTACCTGTCGAGGTCTTAACTTCTCACCTAGCTGCGGTGATGTAGAACTGTACTGCTGGGTGTGTTAGTACACCGTGACATCACCGCCGGGCGTGGTTACAGGTGCGACAGAGTTCACTTTAAAACCTTGTGGTGCAGCGAACTTTAAAGTTTTGTTCTGTGATTGAAGATTCTTATCCCAGCGTTAAAGCGCAGTCTGTATTTGCTTTGCACTGATGGGAGGCAGCAGCTCATCATAACAGGTATACTCGTGCATCCTTGAGGCTATTTTAAGACCTAAAGCGCTGCATCATTAGCATTTCTATTATACAAAAAAAAAAAAAGAAAAAGCACGAGAGAACAAGCGGCGGCAGCATGGTCAGTAGTATCTCATGGGATTTATTTCACACAGTTGGAACTTGTCGGAGCAGCTGGGACACGACCAAACAGTCTCCTTGGATCAAACCATCTGTTGTAATTATTTATATAACGGATAACAGCCATTTCCAATCCAATACTTGCAGTACCTCGGCCTATCCGGAGCCAAAGCTCGAGAAATATCTGCACACCGTTAACACCTGCTGTTTTACACACACACACACACAAATGTGGGCAACTAATTGCTTTTGTGAAATCCGACATACACACTAAAGGAAGAGTACGCTGAAAATGGATTGAGACCTGTTTTATCGGCACATTGACGTGTGTTAACAGATTATTTTTCCCTGTACTCTCATTGGGCCCGCGTGTCCGTAACGATTAGAGATAACGCTGCTGTGCACGGGACGAACGTCACCTTTAATCAAACTGGTTAAAGTCGATGTCGCACCTGTGCCAGCGAAGCGAATCCACCAGAAACACTGTGGGCTTCGTGTCCTCGGGGGTTAATGTTCTCCGTGATCATTCGCTCTCACTGCGTCGTCCTTTCCAACCATGAATGAAGAGCTACCTCCACTGACCTGTGCTGGATGTCATCCCTCAACTCCGTCCTCTCGGTTGCTCTTTTGTAATAAAGCATAGTGGTTATTATACTACACGTCTGTTAGTTTTAGGTCGAGCTCACGCGTCTACAAGGACCGATCCTCGTTAGACACCAGCCCAAATGTTCACATCTTCTCAGGGTCATTGTCGAGGTCAGCGTGCTCTCATTTATTTGCCACCCTGAGCTCTTGACACAACCTTGAAAAGCGTTATTGTGATCAAACTTATGTGTTTTGTTTTCTTGTGTACCTGTTACTGGGGATTCACAGCGGGGACGTAAGCGCCGTGGCAACGGCTGAGCCGCGATTTTGCTCCGTCATCTGTCCGGTGTCAATCCCTACATATTCACGCAACATCACGAGATCACGCGATAATCCTGAACGTACGCGAGACCCCGCGATAAACTGTGTAGAAATGAAACAACAACAACAAACAGCTGACTTTGCTTCTCCGACGTGGAGGAGATTATAAAAAGCATCTGTTGTGTCATAAATGATTGTGTGTTGTTCCACTTCAACAATCAGTCTCTCATCGTCCATGTTGAGACCCTTTGATCGATCTTTGATCACCTGGTGCCACCGGTCATGACGTAACGTTGATGTGAAGTTGTAAAAAGATACATGAACTGCGTATTGTGTTTTATTTTGAAAGGGGGCGGAAGTTTATTACGTTGATTCTGTGTCGGATTTCCTGTCTGCTGCGATCTATTGAGATTCACGCGGGACGTTCTGGGAATGGTGTTATCGATCAGAGTGTCAGCGATCAGCTTCGGTGATCGCAGCGCTTTAGAATGAGGCTTTAGACAGTAGCGTTATTAATATAATGGTAAATGTCCTGCAGTCCCACATTTACTATTGTCCGGCGGCTTCTTGCTCGCTCACTTTCTCCTTGTTCCTCTTCTTAGCTTCCTCCGTCAGCGTCCTCTTCACTCTCGTCGCCTCTGTCAAGTGCTGAGTTGGTTACATTGCCCACTTTGCCCAAATCCACTTTTCATCGCTGGTCCAACACTAACACAACATAAAATATGAAAAGTGTAGTTGTGTTTGTGCGTCACATAATTACAAAGTGTTGGACAGCATATCTATATTTTCATCTAATTTCCTGAGAGACCAGATCCTCGCTAAGGCTAATTCACACTGTGACGTGCTTCCAACGTGTGTGTGTGTGTGTGTGTGTGTTTACTCTCGGCGACCAAGAACAGTCTGATGTAGGGCGTCATGCTGGGACATCACCTGTATGAAGGTGTGAATAATTTGTTTACACTGAGGAACAGATACCAACGCTGGACACTCACACACACAGGCTCATGCAAACACACATCTGTACGAGTGCTCGATATACGTCTCCACATGCTTAGACACACACACACACAGATATGAAAGCTGTGTGTGTGTGCGGTAATCAGAGCGGAGCGGCAGGCCGTGGTTTGTGGCTCTCAGTCTAATTAAATGCTAATATGGCTGCTGATTGTGGCTGACTACAGCTAAATAGAGACCCGGTTGCAGGTTAATTCTCTCTCTCTCTCTTTGATTCTGTCCTGATGTCTTTCTGTCAAGCTTCACTCTCCTGTTTCACTTGGTGTTTGTAGGTTAACTCTGTCTGTCCACCTTAAATTATCTTTTAATCGCTCTCTTGTTTTCTCTGCCTCTCTTCTCCCGCTCCCCTCACTCATTTTTTTTTCATATTCCATGTTCGGTTGAACTCGACTCACTGACAGGACAGGAAGGAAGTCTGTCCTCACGGCAGCAGAGCATCGAGTGAAGTAATAAAGACAGAACAGTTCACCTGCCTGAACGCTTGTTTGTGAGAGTTTCAAATTGAATCTTGAAACATGAGGTGAGTTTTCTTACTGTGACATGAGCACACATTGGTACAGGTGGAGGTGAGAGGAAAGAGAAACGGTAGAAGTGAACTAGTCACGTTACAGTGTGGTCTAATCTACCAAGAATACAAAACCTGGTGCCTTTATTGCTTTGAATATGGCCTGATGGTGCAAATCTACAAGAGTGGTCTCTACAGGGTAAACATAAATATGCAAGTTAGATTTTCAAAATAAAGCTTGTTGAGAAAGACTTAAATTGAAATGGTTGCAGTTTGGTTAGATTTAAGGCCAACTCACACCAGACGCGGAACGAAAGCGTCTCTCTGCGTCACGGCGCAAGCTTTCCGTAGCATTTCCATTTTTACCGCGACCTCATAAATTTCAACAGAGCACTGCGGACCAGACAGGAAACCCAACACAGAATCAACGTAATAAACTTCCGCCCCCTTTCAAAATAAAACACAATACGCAGTTCATGTATCTTTTTACAACTTCACATCAACGTTACGTCATGACCGGTGGCACCAGGTGATCAAAGATCGATCAAAGGGTCTCAACATGGACGATGAGAGACTGATTGTTGAAGTGGAACAACACACAATCATTTATGACACAACAGATGCTTTTTATAATCTCCTCCACGTCGGAGAAGCAAAGTCAGCTGTTTGTTGTTGTTGTTTTCTTTATACACTGTTTGCCGCGGGGTCTCGCTTACGTCCAGGATTCTCGCGTGATATCGCGTGAAAACGGCCGGCTCGCTCCGCTGCCGTTCCGCGGCTGAAAAGCGTCCGGTGTGAGTTGACGCCGGGCAAAGGACCGCGGCACTACCGTTCCGCCTCCTGTGTGAGTCCCGTGTTAGGCACAATAACTACTCGGTTAGGGTTGGGGAAAGGTCGTAATCAGGCTCAAAGAAATTCGTAGCATACACGATGTATGCAAGGAAGAAACGCAACAATCTCCTGTTTTTGTTTGACTCATCCGACTCACCTCAACCCCGCCCATCGCTCTTTATACTCACCTGCACATTGGAACATCATGCCACCGTCAGCCACGCATAGAAATGATGGTAGGCGGGTTCCTACGCCAAACGGCAAGCATTGGGTCATCGGTCAAGCAGCGATATTTCATGACTTAATGATGGTCTGTTCACTCGGTTACTGCTTTTTTTTTAAAGGTTTAACCACAAACACAACCCAGTGACTGAGTGTAGTTCAAACAAAGTTTATCTAACAAAGCCCGAGGGGTGAACACTGCAGGTGATTTCCAGAGACAGGAGTGGTAAAGCAGTGAGGCTGGACGTGGCAGGTGAGTGGCAGGTGGAGACCCCGAGGCGCAGCGAGAGCAAGGGTTAGCGACAAATCACAAAAACCGGAGTAGACGACGAAAAAGAAGAAGAGCGCTGGGTTTGGCTGCAGCGTGGTGGAGTGGAGATAAACTGACATTAAGTATAGTAGATTATAAAAACTCATTCCACATATTTCATAGTCGATTCTATCAAGCGGCCGTGGTTCAGCCTTTTTGTTTTAGAGGCAGGATGATTTGTCGCCTTAATTATCAGACTGCATTACTTGTAGGTGGAACTAATAAACTGACAACAAGCCCAAATTGAGTAATCATTCTGGTGTTCCCTGAGTGAGTTTACATTGTAAAGATTTATGTCCACTTTTAGAAAGTAAGTAACCTTTAACTCAGGAGAGAGAGAGAGAGAGAGAGAGAGAGAGAGAGAGAGAGAGAGAAATTTTAAAACCACACACGTCTCTGTCTCTGACCTGAATTACAGTCTGATGTTTTTCCTCTCAGATCTGATGTCTTTCCAGCTGATCTACACACACACACACACACACACTTATGCATGTGTTATCTAGCAGCTCAGGTGTTAGATCTCACCGCTCTTGGTGACAGACTGACAGCTGAGCGCAGATTTCCCTCCGTTACAGAGAAAATGTAAAAAAACGTTGGTAAGCTCAGCGTCTCATCGATCCGTCCGCCTCATCACCTGTGAGACGTGAACCAACATCCAGCGTCCTTTCAGCCTCACAGTGTTTACATTAATGAAACCGTCCTTTAAATCCTGCCGTCTTCTAAAGACAGTAATAATTTATTCCCCCAGACTATTGGCGTCTTCTTGTGTGACAGTAGCGGAACAGATTTGAATAAAACATTCAGAGGTTTTCCCAGCAATATGATCTGTTCCTTTTACATTACTACCGGGGTAGATTTGTACTCGCCACATTGGAAAATGTTACTTGTGCTCGTTTCACAGACATATGACTCAGTATGTGACCCACTCGTATGATTCAGCAATCTCTGGTGGGCAGTAGATTCTTCATTTTAAAGGTTATACTGTATATATGACATCCATCCTGCTGCTGCTGCTGCTGCGCCGGCAGCTCCATTGACAAAAGCAGTAATCCTGCGTCACATATAATCGTAGAACATTATTTAACTCGGTGAAAGAGTGAGTGAGCTCCCCCGTCAACGTTCCCTCGTCCCTTCTCGGTCCAAAACAACTGTGCTACAAACACTTAACACTCCTCTGGTGCTCTGAGCTCACAGTCTGGGCAGCCCGGCTAACAAACTGAGCTAACAGCAGCTACAGTACGGCTCCTGACCTTAAACCCTGATCGTACCCGGTGCACAGGTTACGTACAGCAGATGCACAAGTGACAGGAAAATCATTCACATGATTGCATGTCAGCGTGGCATTAAAATGATTTGAGACTTCTTCTTAAGTGGCAGAAAAGTTACTCAGGGTTCCCACGGGTGCTTGAATTCCTTGAAAATGCTTGAATTTCAATTCAGTGTTTTCAAGGTTGTGAAAATGCTTGAATTTTTTTGTGAAGTGCTTGAAAATGCTTGAAATTTGTGTGATGTCTATCTCAATAAACCAAGAGGAAACAAAAATGTTTCCTAAGCGGCTACGCGCTTGATCCGATGCCTTTACATGCAGAACTCAGTTATCATACTCGCTTGGTGTTCTGCAGAGAAATAACAGTAGACTACTATCCACACCTGTTGGTCACTGTTATTGCGCTATGGTAGTTACACAATACACCGCTCACAAGCTGAGAATACAAGCCAATTCACAATTAGTTAAAAATCAAAACAGTCAATCTACCACCATATGAAATAATGCTAATTAGACCCATATTATTATGCCATACAGTGGCACCGCTGCGCTTCCCATGACCATCATGGCAAACACAACTAGTAGGCTACCTATTTAAAGGTGCTGGAAAAATGGAAAAACTGGTGCTTGAAGGTGCTTGAAAAGTGCTTGAATTTGTTCATGAAAAAGGTGTGGGAACCCTGGTTACTGAGTGTTGCTTTAAATTGGCGACAATGGTTGCAGCGTAGTCGTTGACATTGACAGACATTGTTATTCTCCAGCATGGGAAGAATCTCTACAAAGGCAGACCTTCTTGTTGAAGAGTAAGAACCTACAACAGTGTAAACAGTTATATCGTTCTTCATCTTCTCCATGTTATCAAACTGTGACAGATTAAAACTCACCTAAACCGTCTTGGTCAGTTTTCAGTTTGGTCGTTTCTGTCAAAATAAATCCGTAGTTTGCAGAGTTAGAAGTGAAGCAGCTGTTTCTGACGCTCTCCTCATAGCCAACTGTTGCACATGGGGAGTACACAAACGCACGGACCGGACCTGCTCTATAAATCACACACTTTCGGTGCTACTCAGACCAGAACCAGTGCCGCTGCTGCTGCTGCTCGTAGTCGGCTCAGTTCATCTGAAACTGTTGACCCATTCATACTGAGTCAGTGTCGGTTAAAGTGTTTACACAGTGATTCATGTGGTTTATGTGCGGCTCGCTTCTCCAGGCTTTCCATAATAAACATTAAAAGTCAGTACATACACGGTTGTACCTTACTTGTCAATACTTGCTTTACTTGTACTTTTTCAACATTCACGTCGTAGAAATAACTTCAACAAAACACATTTTTTAAAGAAGTGTTTCAGGGAGGATTTTTTCTCCTCTTCTTGTTCTCGTTCATTCGGATCTTTCCATTAATCAGACACAAAAAAATAAAAATCTCTAATATAGAAGCAGAACAGGCTGCTGCTGCTGCTCAGGGAGACTAATTGAGTCTATATTTCTTTTTGTGAGAGTGTCTGCTGCTGTTTTCTCCGCTTGTAGGGACCAAATGTTCTCCCAAGAAGACAAAAATGATCTTTTTTCATCTCCTCGCAGGTCCGGTGTGTGAGATTTATGGGGATCTGTTGGCAGAAATGGAATATAATGTTCAAACGTAAGTGCGTAATCGCCTCAGAAATGTGAACTGTTGAGTTGTTGTTGCCCCTGGAATGAGCTTCCTGGAGTCGATAAACCAAAGATTGGAGTTTCGAGGCAACCGGCAACCGTAGCCTCCCCCTTTTTTCTCTAGCAAGGAGAGGGTGAGGTGAGGGGGTATTCAGTTGGCACTAAATCTTACACAGTGGACCTTTTTTAAAACAGCTCATTTAGGACGCCATAGTAGCAGCTAAAGTAATGAGGGTGGCGGAGGATAAGGAACACTAACCTTTAAAGAATCAGCAGACGGATGGAAAAAGAACGATGTGAAGGAAGGATGAGAGGAAAGGCAATGACGGATGCTGGAGCTGAGGTGGATGGTGTAGGGAAAGAAAGGAGTAGATATGGAGAGAGGAAAGCAGCATTAGTCATGCAACGACAGGTCACATGCATGCATGGAGAAGAGGGGGCGATGGAGGGATGAAGAGGAAGGAGAGAAGAGCGATAGAGGTGAAAGAACAGCAGGGGGAGGGAGGAAGGAAGCGAAAGTTGAAAAATTAAAATGGCCCAGTGGGTCTCGTTTTCCCTCCTCGCTTGTTACCATCGTCTCCCACTCCATCTCTCCGTCTTCATCCCCGCTGTCAAGTCACGAGGACGGATGGACGAAGGAGAGAACGAGGGGGGGGGGGGGTTAAAGTCGGAGTAAACGCTGTGGTGTTTTTTAACGAAGGGACGCGTCGTTAAAAGACGTCTACCTGCAGGAGATAATGTGCAATACCTGGGAAAAAAACAAGGCGGAAAAGATGCACGGAGCTAATGTCAGACATGAGTTATAGAGGAGAAAGAAAGGGAGGGAGCGAGAGGAGGAGAGAGGTCTCTGGTGTGCTGCTGAGCTGGAGAGATGACCCAGAAAAGTCAGGAGTACAAAATGGACTGCCAGGAAAAGGAGGTCTATTCTATAGGGAGGAGGCAGAGGAAGGGAGGAGGAGGAGGAGGAGGAGGCTGCAGGTGTTCATTAGTTATAGCGAGCAGTATGGGAGCAGGGAAGGTGTTCTTCACTGTGTCGTAGTCTAATGCAGGAATAAAAGCTGTGGTGGTTGTTTCCATGCGGCGGATGGAGGCAGGATCAGCAGCGCCACATGTCGGGCTGACGTTTGATTAATTAGTGTTTCATTACTCAGGGTTTATACGGTAACGTGACGTCAGACAATGTGCTCATCTTTTACCAAAGCGAGAGGACAAAGATTTAATGTTGGCACGTTCAGCTCGTTCTGGACTCGCTGCTCTGCTTTTTATTTGTTTTGCTTAATTAGATTAAAACTGACTGCTGGAGTGTTTTTTTTTTTTTATTAGACTCACATTTAATGAACAAAACTACCCAAACTGGACACGCATGGATTCATTTTAAGAAGTTAGACCTGAGCAAAATGTTACTGAAGTGTACTACAACAAGGTTTTTGGCTATGTCGTTATTCATAAAGCCTGTTAACAGGTCGGATGTTTAAAGACGCTCTCAGACGTGCGTGGTTCTGAGGACTGCATCTATGGTCGGGTACAAAAGCACAACTTTCTAACTTTATCCAGTGATTTTGGTGAAACTGGATCAGATTTATACACAATATATTTGCTGCTTTTCCCCACTGACAGTTTAAAGCATGGACACATGGGGACTTATGGAGACTGACTCCGTACGAGGAGCTGCAGTTTTTAGCTCTTCTACGTTGGGATACAGAGGTCGCTGCTTGGTTTTCCATGTGATGTCCTTCAGCTCTATACGTAGCTTCAACGTTATTTGATTTACAGAGTTTCCTGATGGACTGATAGGACTTTAGCCTAACCATTTGCTAAATTAACTGCTGCTAACTGAATCTGCTGTTGGCAGGCAACAGAACCGGGTTCAGCTGCCGGGTCGTGTTCGAGCAACAGCCTCTGAAACCAACATGGGATATTAGTTAGTTAACTGACTCAGGAACCAAACCTGGAAAGAGAACCACCTCGATAGGCTACTGCTGCTGCTTTCGAAGGTTGTGTCCTGGGTCCAACGGTGTTCACTGGCAGTGCTGTTGGCTACTGTAAACGCCAACCACTGACCAGGAAACAGGTAAATATCCTGAAGCCAAGAACATTCTGCTTTCGTGGCAACTTTAACTGAAAAAATGTGAAATAATGGGTAAATAAAGCAAATTTTAGTAAAGTAAAAAGTACAATATTTTGCCGTGTAGAGGAACAGACCTCACATTAGTACGCTGGAACGGTGGCAGCAGCTTGACATCTCACCAATCAAAAAGCAAAGCAGCACATGCCACCAATTTTCCTGCACTCCGAAAAAAATAATTTCACTCCTGTAAAGACGACCACAGCGATGATAATGATGCCGAACACATGCAGATCCAAACAGAGGTGCAGAGCAGAGAATGCAAAGGAGGAACGAGACGCAAAATGCAGGGTTCCCACGGGTGCTTGAATTCCTTGAAAATGCTTGAATTTCAAATCAGTGTTTTTTAAGGTTGTGAAAACGCTTGAATTTTTTGTGAAGTGCTTGAAAATGCTTGAAATTTGTGCGATGTCTATCTCAATAAACCAAGAGAAAACAAAAATGTTTCCTAAGCGGCTACGCGCTTGATCCGATGCCTTTACATGCAGAACTCAGTTATCATACTCGCTTGGTGTTCTGCAGAGAAATAACAGTAGACTACTATCCACACCTGTTGGTCACTGTTATTGCGCTATGGTAGTTACACAATACACCGCTCACAAGCTGAGAATACAAGCCAATTCACAATTAGTTAAAAATCAAAACAGTCAATCTACCACCATATGAAATAATGCTAATTAGAACCATATTATTATGCCATACAGTGGCACCGCTGCGCTTCCCATGACCATCATGGCAAACACAACTAGTAGGCTACCTATTTAAAGGTGCTGGAAAAATGGAAAAACTGGTGCTTGAAGGTGCTTGAAAAGTGCTTGAATTTGTTCATGAAAAAAGGTGTGGGAACCCTGAATCAAAAAGCAAAGCAGCACATGCCACCAATTTTCCTGCACTCCGAAAAAATAATTTCACTCCTGTAAAGACGACCACAGCGATGATAATGATGCCGAACACGTGCGGATCCAAACGGAGGTGCAGAGCAGAGAATGCAAAGGAGGAACGAGACGCAAAAAATGACGGTCGGAAGACAGAAAGTCGCACTCGGAAAAAACAGGCCCGGCCGTCCTGACAGGCTGCATTGTGCCAGACGGGAGAACAGGAAGTCGGGTTGTCATGTGGGCTTCAAGTGCAGACAAAGCCACATGAGACGAGCTCCACGATGCCTCTCCAACCACGGCGTTACATAATGAATGAGCGCATGATTTCATTCTTAGTGCCAGAGCCGGTTAACAGCCGTGCTTTGTGTGGTAATGACAGGAAATCACTGAGAGGCAATTTGAATGTGTTGATCCGTCGAGTTTTGACAGCCACCTCCCATTGTTCCCGATGAAATGAGGTTGAATCCTCCCTTCCGGCTCCGGCAGCTTGTAAATTGTTCTGATACGAGTGTCAATGAAATGGAAATATTAGTTAAGAATCCTTTTTCCCTCACATCTGTCTCTAACTTTGACCTTCCACTTTCCTCTCTTCCTCCTCTGTTTTCACGTTTAATCAGCTCCATTTCTCCCGTGTCCTTCCTCTCCTCTTCATCTTCTTCACGTCTCTGTTTATCTTCCATTTTCCTCTCCACTCCTCTTTAATGTCTAGTCTTTCCTTTTCTTCTCTCCGTTACTTCCTCGCACTCGAAGAGCATCTTGTTTTCTGTGTAATCTTCACTGCTGCGGTCATTGTTTTCATCAGTTGTGGTGTCAGTGTGGCTGCTGAGATCTGGGAGTGGGAATGCGGCAGAGAAATCGACATTTCTCACAGCAGACGAGCACAGATGGAACCAACAACATTAACGGCGACGCTGTTTGAGTCGAGTGTCCCAGGAAGACGTGAACTGTTTCCATTTCGAGCAATCCTTGTCTTCTAAATTTAAATCACACAGCTCGTTTGCAGTTTGTGTCAAGCCAATAAGTTTGGTGGGAAACGTGTTCGTGTGAAATTCAAATTCAGTTTTTATTTTTATTTTATTTTAGAGTCAGTCTTTGAGAGAAAAGACAAAACTTGCTGACTTTTTAAATATTTAAGCAAAAGCAAAAAAATGTTCATCATATGTGACTGTGAAATACATTTATTTGTTTTCTGGTGTAGAGTTTGAAGGTTTATGCCACATACTGTCCATTAAAGACAAAGATAAAGCCAATTAATGTTAGCTTAGCTTAGCATAAAGACTTGAAACAGAGGGAAACAGTTAGCCTGGTCCCCTAAAGGTTTAAATCTCACTATAAACACATCATATGTTGTTTGACATTGACAAGTATCTTACTGTAAGAAATCACAGTAAATAACTGGTAGCCATTGACAAGTAATGTACTGTAAATTTCACAGTAATCAACTGTCAACTATTGACATGTAACCTGCTGTAAGAATCATAGTAAATAACTGGCAGCTATTGACAATTATCTTACTATTAGAAATCACAGTAAATAACTGGCAGCCATTGACAAGTGACTTACAGTAAGAAATCACAGTAATTAACTGGCAGCCATTGACAAGTAACTTACTGTAAGAAATCACAGTAATTAACTGGCAGCCATTGACAAGTAATGTACTGTAAATTTTACAGTAATTAACTGGCAGCCATTGACAAGTAACTTACGGTAAAAAAAGAATCTCATTAATTAACTGGCAGCCATTGACAATTATGTTACTATTAGAAATAACAGTAAATAACTAGCAGACATTGACAAGTAATTTACTGTAAGAAATCACAGTAAATAACTGGCAGCCATTGACAAGTAACTTACTGTAAGAAATCACAGTAATTAACTGGCAGCCATTGACAAGTAACTTACTGTAAGAAATAACCGTAAATAACTGGTAGCCATTGACAAGTAATGTACTGTAAATTTTACAGTAATTAACTGGCAGCTATTAACAAGTAACTTACGGTAAAAAAAGAATCTCATTAATTAACTGGCAGCCATTGACAATTATGTTACTATTAGAAATACCAGTAAATAACTAGCAGCCATTGACAAGTAACTTACAGTAAAACAAATCTTAGTAATTGACTGGCAGCCATTGACAAGTAACTGCAAAAGTCAGTCTGAGCAAGGCGTCATTTCTTGGCCATCCACGGGAGTCTCTGCTTGTTGCCTGGCAACTACTCAAAGTCAAGAAATAGTTCAGCACAAAACCAAACTATAAAAAGTCTTAACACTGTCACTGTCACTGTGTTATACTTACACACAGACAAAGGTGGTTAGAAGGATGTTTTCACCTTCGGACCGAGCCAGGCTAACTGATTCCATCTGTTTTCAGTCTTTATGCTAAGCTAAGCTAGACAGATTTAACTCTAATCAGTGCGATTTCTAAAATGCTTTCTGCTTTAGTGCGAAGGATTTAGTGGCATCTAGCGGTCTAGTTGTGGACTGCAACCTTCTAGCCTAGAATGAAGGAGAAACTACAGTGTCCACAAAGCACGTTAAAATCAGTAAACCTCCAATCCAGAGCCAGTGATTTGTCCCTTCTGGGCTACTGTAGAAACATGTCAGACTCAGTGTACGAGGACTAAATGGATCTGTAGATATAAAAGATATAAGAGGCTTATTTTCACATATATACTAAAGAAAACAGAGTTATGTGCATGATAAAATAGAGCCTACACTCTAGTTTAATGGATGTGATTTCCAGTCTCCAGTCTCTGGTGTTCATACTCCTGTTTCCTGTGACATTTGTGCTAATATAAGGATGTGTCATGCTTCCTTCAAGTATGTAAACGTGATTTGTAAGAGATAGGGTTGAATCCCAGGCACTGTGAACACTCTTATTGGTATGAAATTTGAGTTTCTCACGTATGTTTGGGTTTTTTGACGCACCAGTTTGTGCTCGAAGCCGTGACGGCATAAAAGACCGATGCACCTTACTGTACGACCACTCCTTCACAGAGTGAGCACACATCTGTCAACTTTAATGTTTGTTCCCCGTTTCATATAAAACACCTTTGGTGTCGTGTTGCTAAGCCTTAATGAAATTAAGTTTGTGTAATTATCTGCTTTTTATTAATTCATCTAATTGACTGTAATAGAATTTGCTTACATTACACTCCTGATGCCTAAAGTTACAGAATCATCTTCTCGTTTCTGCAGCTTTGCAAAATAACAGAATGAGAGCGCGCACATTAGCTCTAATTTAATTTTCTGTGTAATTTCTTGATGTGATTATCGTCAAGAAAAGTGCATTCACACTTAATAGAGTTACAAAATCTCTAATGACACCTGCGCACTGCAGATAACATTTCCCTTCTGTATGTTAATTAAACGAATGCGGGGACGTACAGAGTCGCTGTTAAAGGGTCTTTATGATGCATCGACTGAACCGAGACACTTTTCTCCACACGCGGCACTTCACAGCTGAGTGCTGCTTCGTCCAGTTATTATCTGACAAGATGCTGTTTTGAGGAGGCGTTCAGGAGCGCATTGTTACTCTGACTAAAGATAGACTCACTAATTTAGTTATAGTTATCGAACGTGTCACCACATCAGCTCAGTGTTGATATTTCAGATTTTATAGTATTGCAATGGTAATAAAATGAGTACTGAAGTTAGCTTGAGGATATGGAGTGCCTTATTTTACTTTACGGTGACAATTAATCTGAAAGGTCACAAATATAAACAGTTACCTGATATTGAAGATGAGGTGGTTGAGGTGGATGGATAAGGTCAACCAAACTTTGGGATTCAAACACACAAACCCAGTGTTCATTTCTTGTTTCCAACACAGCAAGAAACTCAAATTCACAATAGTTAACTGGCAGCCATTGAGCTGTAACTTGCTATAAACTAAATCACAATAAATAACTGGGAGCCATTCACAAGTAACTTATTGTAAAAAAACAACCAAACACAGTAATTAACTGACAGTTATTGACAAGTATCTTACTGTAAGAAATCACAGTAAATAACTTGTAGCCATTGACAAGTAATTTACTGTACATTTCACAGTAATGAACTGGCAGCCATTGACAAGTAATTTACTGTATATTTCACAGTAATGAACCTGCAGCCATTGACAAGTAACTTACTGTAAGAAATCACAGGGAATAACTGGTAGCCATTGACAAGTAATTTACTGTAAATTTCACAGTAATAAACTGGCAGCCATTGACAAGTATCTTACTGTAAAAATCACAGGGAATAACTGGTAGCCATTGACAAGTAATGTACTGTAAATTTCACAGTAGTGAACTGGCAGCCATTGACAAGTAATTTACTGTATATTTCACAGTAATGAACTGGCAGCTATTGACAAGTAATGTACTGTATATTTCACAGTAATAAACTGGCAGCTATTGACAAGTAACTTACGGTAAAAAAAAATCTCAGTAATCAACTGGCAGCTATTGACAAGTTTCTTACTGTAAAAATCACAGTATTTGACTGGCAGCTATTGACAAGTAACTTACTGTAAGAAATCACAGGGAATAATTGGTAGCCATTGACAGGTAATGTACTGTAAATTTCACAGTAATGAACTGGCAGCCATTGACAAGTAATTTACTGTAAAAAAATTACTGTTAATGTTAGTTTCTTTTATTAACAACAGCAACCTTTTCTTAATCTTTTATTATAGCAGCCATGATGATGATGCACCCCTAACCTTAAAGTTAGGTCGTAGCCTGAGCTGTAGCGTTGTCATATCATCAAACTGGTGTAACTTTTTAAAAACCGTGTTGTTCTGTTGATCCGGGGTGTGTTGCTCTCAGCTGCATGGTCAAACACCATGTTGTGTTGCTATATTTGAAAGACTTCACAACAGAAAAATGCAGCCTACTTTCTTCTAAAAAGTTACTTTTTATTCTACAAAGTGTTTCACAGTGAGCACACTACAAACTCGGGCTCTTTATATCCAGGATGTGTCTGTTTCATCAGTCAGTCTGATTTTTAATTAGTCTTTCTGATTCTGAGGTCGGCTCTAACATTAATACGACCCCGTCCTTCATCAGAGTGCGTCGTGCTTTCCAAATGTTGGGAATCATTTTCCAGTGGAGCGCAGGGCGGATTATCAAAAATCACAGCCAGAGCAACGCGACGTGTTGCCATCTGATACAATAAAATTTTTAAAATTGTAACAGCTGTTAGGCAGTCAGAGTGTATAAAGCACTCAAAGGGAGGGTGGCTCAAGTAAATAAGCTTTGAAAAGAACCGCAGTGATGGTTATTACTAAAATCTTGCAAATATTGCTGATTCTTGAGAGGGTGTGCTTTATTGTTAATATCTACTTGGCTTGAAGAGCTCATTCGGAGCCCTTGACTAATTTCATCAAGTCTTTGTTGTAGCTGAGTGTTCAGAGTGGTCTTTCATTTCTAAAAGTCCTTACTCAGATATTTTCCTCATTTTAAAAAAAGTCTATGTTGGAGCCTCTTCACCCATTTTGGATGAGTTAGTCCACCCTGCTTCGCTGCTGTCTCAATACAGACCTTGGCGGGCAGAAATCCCTGCAGTGCCAGCTGTAATTGAGGATAGAGGACTCTGTGTGTGTGTGTGTGTGTGAGTGCTTTTCATGTGTGTGTGCTCTTGCTCAAAGATCCAGCCAAAATCATGTTAAATTTATTTAATTGGAAGCACCGACAGAATTGGATCTCCTTAAAGTGATTTGTTCACCCTGCAGAAACTGTCCAGTCATTGCCCCAATGCAGAAGACACAAACACCAAGAGATGGTTTTTGTTCTCAGTTTAATGGATTTCACCATCATCCTTTCAGTGTGTCACTCGGTTATTTGTTGATATCATTTAAGGTGTATTTTTGTTTTACTCACCTTTGGAGTTTTGCCATTCATAATGTTCAAGTTCTTAAACATGAGCAAGACCTTTCTCAGTACTGGGGAGGGACGGACTGGGACAAAAAATCGGCCCTGGCATTTTGGACCCCCCGAGGCAAACTTTTTTTTTCTCGTGCGCCATAGATGCGCCGTGCGCCCTAGTCTAACCAGCCCCCACCCGCTTTGGAGCGGCCCACATTGCCCATCGCTAAGCCCAAGAGTGTGTTTGGGGTGTGTGATCTACTCGTTAAATATATATATCGGGTCTTGTCGGGCCACCGGGCAAATGCACGGTATGCCAGATTACCAGTCGGTCCCTGGTACTGGGTGTGCAGAGTTCTCCTTTAAAGCATTTCTCATTGATCAGTAAATAATACATACTGATCTATTTATGTGTCTGCAATTGAGGAAATGCATAAAATACCATAATTTATAAAAAAACACAGCTCCAAACGACTTTATGTTACTCACTGCCATTGTTTGAGAGACTTCATTGAAATCCTGAGCGTGATCTACCTTCATTTGTGATAAACTTCCCATTTAAGACTTTTATCGCTGCCTTTTATCGAGCAGTGAAGAAACACTGATTATTTTATTGGTCTGGTCCGTCACAATGAAGATTAACATCAGCGATTTAATTCTAAATCAGTTTGTTGGATCTCTCCAGCGACGCAGTAGAAATATGTGATCTTTGTTTTTTTACTTCCTCTCTTTCATTATTGCCACTGTCAGCCTCTCATTTTCTCTCTTTCTATCTTTATCTCTTCTTTGTCTCTCTCGTTCACGTCGCTCAAACTCTGTCTCGTTATTTCTAATTCGGCTTCTTTTCTCTTTTGTGTCCTGACAGATCTTTTTTTTTTCCTAGAGTCCCTCCCTCTTTCTTTTCTCTCTCTCTTCTTCCCGTCTGTCGCTCATCGTCTCTGTTATCAGCGTGTAACCGCCCCTTTCACCAAATGCATCAAAGTTTGTTCTAGAAATTTAGTAAAATACTTTTACGGTTTCAGACTGATCACACATCTCTCAAGCTAGCGTATCAACATTTAGATCAGAACACATGTAATACTGTGTGTTTCTCTTGGACTTCAACTCATTTTGAGGCTTTTTTCTGTCTTTGTTTATCCATGTTCCTTTTTTTCAACGTGAACTTCATCAATTTTAATGACTCCATGAACTCAAATAACCGTGTATTGAATAACAGAAACATTTAAACGACCCAGTGAAACCTGTCTCTAAGACAGTTACAATATTCACTGGAGATATTTAAGTGTGTGCGATTAAATAATGTATAAACGGCGTGACGTCAACGTCCTCACATCCTCCCAGCTGACAACGCCGAACAAATCCCAGCTGAGGCTCAACCGACGTCCTCGCACTGTTACAGATTCACGGCTGTTCCGTCACATTTATGTTTCAGCATTAAACTTGAGTAGACTTATTATTATTAATGACAAGATCCATACAACATTTTGTAAGCATTACAAGAGAAGCTTCTGCTTCAGTGAAGCTGACTCGAAATGGAAAATCCAGAAGCAAACTTGAGTGTTGGTTGTGTCTTCATCATGAAGTAATTCTTCCCATCCTAAACATCATAAATAAAGATCCAATCATCCGAGTCCTAAACAAATATCCAAGCCGAGAGGTAACGTCCCTGGTCTCTAGTTTAAAAGTCAACCTGGAATACTTTTTGTAAAATGTTATGAACCTCCCGTCAGAAAGGATTCAGAAATAGGCAAAACCAGAATATATGACAGTGATTTGCCTCGGAGAAACCACCCTGTCTGCAGCAGTTGGAGGATTTGGTATTTTGAAGTGGAGCAATGAAGAATCTGGCGAGGCTTTTCCAACAAAACTGTCTCCATTAAAGCTTGGACGTGAAATTTTCCATCGTAACTCAGATAAATTCTGCCATTCCTCATCTGTTATTCCAGGATAAGTACTCATTCCTTGGCTTTAATGCCTTCAGTTGGTGCTCAGCAGTAAGGTAAAATGATTAAATACATATCTTGTATCGTCAGAGATATTTTAGTAGTTGACCGACAGACTATGAATTGGAGAGATTGAAATCTGGAGCAGACATTCACGGTGTCCAGAGAATGAATCTCAACTACATTTGGCAATTTTATGACTCTTTATACCTCCAGCAGGTATTTTCACATATCCAGTGCCACATCTAGTAGATGATGATCAACTATGAACTTTTTACAGCTTCTGGAGGAGAAGGCACGCCAGAAAAAGTTTGGAGAACAACCATACTTGACGGACTGGAGCAAAAATTTGAGCAGATATCCATTCTCAGACAATATGAGGTTGACATTTCCAACAACTATTGGAGGAATCGTTCAAATGTTCATGTCACCATCAAGAAAAATGATCCCATAACTTCTCTATCATCCCCTAGCGACTCAGTCAGGTCAAAATTCTGATTTTATAGACCAATGTTTTCATCAACTCTGTAAACGGCATGTTAGTGGTTTCATTGTGCAAGTGCTGAAGTCAGACTCTCTACCAGCAATGGCAATTGTGGTACCTAGAAACCTGCCAAAAGCATTGAACATAACATCTTGATTACTCTGATCTGATGTAATCGAGCACTTCCAGCTTGACATTTTCATTTCATACGTAATAAACGAGCCATAACCTTCGCATAACAGATGAAAAGACGTCTTATGTGTCCATAGAATGACCGGATTTACAAGCCACGCCAAACTACAGTACAGCAGGTCAACCGCAGTGCAGCAGGTTAGAAGGTCATTAATGAACCAGTGATGAACGAGGTTTTTTATGACAGAAATGTAGAATCAATACAAAGGTTTAACCAGAGTATTGGCGGCTGCAGGCTCGATCGATACCCCTCCCCGCAGGTCACCGTGAAAACTCCCATTCACCCTGAGTGGAGACGATGGAAAACATCCGCTCCAATTTGCCGGGGCGAAATTTTCCGTGGCAGAGAGGAAGAAAAGACGATCAAGTGATCTCAACCCAAACAAATACACAGAAACCTGCACGGAAACACTTCCCCTTAATCAGAGGAACCTAAATCTTTTTAATATGAACATTCAACGTTCGGAACGTTAACTGTACGTCATTTAAAATATGCTGATTTTAAAATTATTAAATACAAATATTTATTTTATTTTATTTTATATATATTTACATCTTTACGTTTGGACAGAGAGAAACGTAATTTCAATTCTGTGTATGTCTTGTACATTTGCAGTTTTGACAATAAAAGCAACTTGAAACTTGATTATGCAACTTTCTTTCATGATAACCAACGATCTGATCTGTTAGCTCATCTGGTCTAATCTCAATGAACAGATATCTGCATATGAATGTAGGATTTGTAGGGAAGGAACCAAGACTTTGGGACTGGAAGTGTTCTGGTTTCCATTTGCAGTTTTAGCAGCATTGATCAGTCACATTTGTGCAAGCTTTGGTTGCGACATCCCGTGTGGAGAGCAAAAGCATTGGCCCAAATGCCAACCCATGGTTATCATCTGACAATGATTTACTTTTTTATTAACTAGCTGTAAAAAAGTTTGAAGAGATTCGCTGGACAGTGTGTTTCTTATGCTTCCAGATATATCTATATCCAGATAAACACTAGTTACACCAGAAACATTGGTTGTTGCCCCTAGTGGCTAAATCGTCATCAGGCGACAGCTGATTGGTTCTCGGCTCGCGTCTGGCCTGGTTTCTTAGAGTGCTCCACTTTGTGACCTGGTTGACTTGGTTGTCGATCCGTAAAGATGTTTCATCTCTCATCAACTCTGACTGACTGGTGGGGAAACCCAGGTATTTAGTCTTGGTGGGATCATTAACCAGGTCATTGTTTCCACTTGGTTCGTCAGTGCTCTTCGTAGCTTTTGCCTGAGTCATTAAGGTCACCTGAGCTCTGGTGTGGACGGACGTCAGGAAGATACAGTAGGTACTAGTCTGAACCATCATTCAGACATTGACACTTAGTCTTGGTGCTTAAACCTGGATTACTTTTCTGCGTTGGGCATAAATGTTCTGGATGATGATGTCAAGCAGAGGAAAGATGAGACCTGATTGAATCGCTCCACGCTCCTGACAGGCTGCCAGTTTCCCGTCTTTGGCATCAATCTAACTTAATGTGTCCTTGAGCAAGGCATTTAAAAACTTGACTTCCCTGTGCCAACTTTATGAGTCTGCTGCGACTGTAATCGGTACAGTAGCTTCCAGGTGTTCAAAAATAACACGGTGCACTCAGCAAATCCCTTCATTTTGGAGAAAGGTTAAAAAATGCTTATCTACCAATAAAGTAATTAGCTCTGACTCTGTCTTCCGGGCTCGCAACGTTCTGCTTTGCCCGTCGTTTGTCGTGCCAAGAGGTTTTTTTTTCAAAAAGCAGCGTCTTATTCATCTCCAGCCTTAGTCATCACTCGTCATCGGCTAAAATTCCTCTACAGGAAAGTCATTTTTTCAAATAAATGCAACTCTCTCAGCGCCTCCCAGGATCCTCGTTCTCCTCTATCTCGCTCCGACTGGCACCTTGTGCCATATTTTCTCTGACTTCTGTCATAAACGGTCTGTCGGTGACAGAGCAATTTCACTCACTGGATATTACCGTACATCTATTTTATTTTATTTAACAATTTATTCAATCCGTAGGAGGTTTGGATGTGGAGGACTGCCAGGCCCTTTCCCAGCAAAGTGTTGCTTCATTTCGAGGATGGATCAAAAGTTTAAGCCAATGATGATACAAGGATGACTCGCTGGTTAGAGAAATGAAGCAGGGAAATTTAGGAAGAGCAGCGTTGACAAACTATTCCGTATCTCATACCGGGAAGCATTTTTAGATGTCTACTTCTTGGGTGTGTGAAATTAGGCCGAGCTAAAATGCATCATGATGTTTTCATGATTTGTTTTCATCCCATGTCACCCAGAAGAGGAGATGCACCTCGACTGCCTTCATTAGCTTTAGTGATAAACTCAGTGTGGAGGTAGAGGAGGTTGGCTGGGAGCGGGGATATGTCACAAGCTTCTCTGCATGACACAGGAGGCAAATAAAGCCTCAGACGTGTGTGAAGCCGAGAGTTTTGAAACTTTCTAAAGAGACGTCTTGAAGAAAAAGTCAGGGAACCTGTAGGGTGCTGCAGTTTGTCGTATAGAGTGTGACACTGACGGGGTTTGGATTCGTTTGATTCCCACTATGTAACCCCCAACTGTGCTAGAAGTGGATGTATTTGCAGTGCCGTTAGGAGGTTTGGATATAATCCTGCACCAAATGTTTGTTTATGTAGAGAGGTGGAATAAATATAGAAATGTTCACTCTGAGAGAAACGAGGAGGTACAGAACAGCAGCTGACGTTTTCGTTATCCAACATCTCAATCTGCAAATCTTTAGATTCGACTTCATACCTGCCCTTTTCCTCCTTTTCCTCCTCTCAGCAGGTCTGTCTCAGCGAGGACGTTAGACTGTCTCTACAGTTAATGTGACTAAGGCGTGAGTCATTCGTGAGTTGATTAATGCAAATGTCATTGATTGCTTAAGTAGTCCAGACACCGAATGAATCAGGATCTGTTTATGGTCAGGAGAGTTAAAAGTTTATTGGATTTTCTTTTCCATACTGTTTCAATACAGCTCATTTCATTACTAAAATCTGACCAGAAGAAGAGAAGACGACACTTTACTGACAAACTAACAAGAAACAGACGAGAGAGAAAAAAAAATCAATGTCTACCAGAGATCAGGAATGGTGGAAGTGAAGAATGTTCAATGTACAATGAGGAGAAACAAGAGGAGCCTTCACGGACACACTAGATTATTTATGTTAGCTGTGTATTTAATCTTCATTGTAGAGTGCAAACAGCCCAAATGCACAATACTCAACAGCAGCACTGGGATTGTAATATGCCGCTAAAATGAATGTGTGAATATTTAAGATGACACAAATTGTAATAGCACCTACCTGTCAAAGCGTCCACGCTCTTAATCCTGCATAACTTTAATCCTTAATATAATGTGAACAGGTGAGTTGTATATAAATTCACCCTCAGTACAGTTGTCATGAACGGGGAAATTAGCTACAGAGACCAAAACTGTTTTTTGTACCAGGCTGTAAACATGTTTATTTCTGCTGTGAAACATGGGGACTTATGGAGACTGACTCACTGCTGGAGCCAGCCTCATGTGGACGTTAGAGGAACTGAAGTTTTTTGGTACTTCTGCATTGGCTTTACTTCACGACCACGGTAAAAACATGTTAACATGAGCATGTTTCTTGTTTCTTCATTAGGATCCCTGTTAGCGCCAACATAATAATTTGATATTTGCTAAAGAGAGTCAAAATCGCCACAAACTGTCCTCACATCCAGTCTACAATAGGTGAGACTGCAAGGCTATAAGCCGCTGATCGTCAGGCCTCAGGTCTGTCATATTTCCTATTTCTGGTCTCCATGACTTAAAAAAACATTGTTTTACACCTACATGATAAGTTCTCTTTGGCGTTGTAGTCAGCAACTGGAAAAGAAATGCCACGTCTGTAATCAATCATTGGTCATCATTAAATCAATGAAATCTGGTGAGGTCTGCACCCTCATGCAGACTCTTTGGCAGTCTGCAGAAAGTCTGCTTGAGGCCCCCTTAAGGACTGGATGAGTTGTGGCTTTGGACCCAGCTCAGCGTTCGCAGACTTCCTGGGACCGCGCCCGCAAAGTCTGCAAGAGGGGTGAAGTCTGGACCATTGGATTCAACCCAAATATCCTCACTGTGTCACAATAACCCATTTAAAAAGTTTATCTCTGCACAGCGCGCACACGGTGTGTGTTTCTGTGTTTTTGAGTCATTCAGGCCACAAAGGTGTGACCTAGCTTTGCTGTCAGTCTCTCTGTCAGTCCGTGTGTTGGCTGAATGGAGAGCAGCTATTTCTGTGTCTGCTCTGCTTTCATTAACGTCTCTCTGCTGGGAGACAAACTAATGAGTCCGGGCTCTCTGATTGCTACATCACAACTTTTGTGACTCACATCAGACACTTTCTTTGTGCTTCATCACAGTGGGCGCTCCACATCACACGCTGTGAGCCACATTCGCCACAAACACAGTAGCCTGTTTTAGAGGGGAGAGGGATTTTGCTTCAGAGAAGAGACCGGGAGCTCGTGCTCGTATTTAAAAATGGTGTTCACATTTTAATAGTAGTAGTACGATGTTATGATGACGTCATTCCTTGCAGATGTTTGACCTTTAGACCTTCACGGTCACGGATTTGTGGAAGAAATTGGCTTTGACAGACGTGGACAGAGGCCCACTTTGCAATTCCTCTGAGCTACCAGATTTTATAATGGCTGGACCCGACTCAAGACCCCAAACATCTGGAGACAAATAAACAACAACAGCTGGTCACGGAGGGAAACAAGTGGTGCGTCTTGGCTTTCTAAGCAGATGCTGCCTGTCTGAACATCTGTCTCCCTCCACATCGTAAACGTTCATGTCTCAGGGTCATTACCTGTAGCTGGTTGTCGACTGCTCACCGTGAATGCAACACATAGACTGTACTGGTTTCTAAAAGGGATTGACGTCATGTCTTTAATTTTAAAGATTAGCATTTGCATGTATAGTTGGAATTTAGTCAGATTGTGTTTCTTCTCTGGTTATAATTCAAAATATCGCCCGACTTGACTTGATATTCTGATTTAATAAACCATGACCAGCTTTAGAAAACATTAATAATGTGTATTTTGTTCTCTGATGTTGATCTTTATACTGAAATAATTAAAGTTTGAGTGTAATAACAAGCTCTCATTGAGTTTTGACAACCGCGTGAGTCGAAACTTATGGTAGACTTCATCTGTAAAGGATCAGTGTGTATGACTTAGCGCCATCTAGCATGTTACGGCCGCCACTGTTTCACCCCATTAGGTCTCTTGTGTCTATCCCAGTAGGTACATTCAGGTGTGCGGGGGCCGTTAACGGATTGGTTCCTGGAAACCAAGAGGATTGAGATTGGTGCGACGCCCTCTGCATCCTTTTTGTTTTGTGTGTGGTGTAATTTTGTAAGCTCACCTCGTGTTTTGTGTTTTGATTTTAGTTCAAGTCCACAACTGCAGGATGTCATTTAACCGCCTGTGCATTTTCTCATTTATTTGTTTAACTGTTTGGGAGGAGTGATCGCCCAAATCTTCTGAAATAAAATCTGGTTTCACAAACCACAAAGCAGCGTCCAAAAGAATTACTTTAAGGAGCTTAATGACCAAATGTAGCAGCCACATTTCTATTAGCTACCTGAGTAGACTATATACTGCGTGGTCCTGGTCTTGACTCTGTCTGGCAGTACCTTGGTCTTGGTCTTGACTTGGTTTCAGCCCCTCAAAGTCTTGGTCTTGTCCCAGTCTCGATACACTCTGGTCTTGGTCTCGGTTCAGTTGATCCTGACTACAACGCTGGCAGATTGCAGGCCTCTGTAGTCCCTGTCCTGTTCCAAGCATCAAGGACAAACTACTGCAGCCACGGATCATACGAAACACTGAACGTCTAGAAGAAAATATACTTTATTTCTTTTTACACTCTATTTTTATTTACATGCATTTTAACCCAGATACACACATGCAGTACAAGGCATAGAGATGCCTTGCATGTGCAGCCCGCCTGAGGAGCGCCCAGCGGGTGTGCCTTGCTCAAGGGCACAGGAGGTGAACTGGCACCTCTCCAGCTACCAGTCCACCTTGCATATTTGGTCCATGCGGGACTTGAACCGGCCACCCTCCGGTTCCTAAGCCAAGTCCCAATGGACTAAGTGTTAGTGTTGTAAGAATTAAATACATGCTAATGCTAACATGCTAAGACCCCCGACAACAGCCCACTCGTCACTTTCAAAATTTCTGTGGGAATTTTCTAGTTATTATTATTTTCAGGTGATTATACACTAATGGATATTATATTCCATCTTTATTAACAGATCTCCCTAAATCTGACACACTGGAGCTTTAAATAACAATTAAACCCTCGCTGGAGAGAAACAAGAGCAGACTGCTGCGGGAGAAACATGCAGACAGAAAAGTATGGGAGGAAAGAAAGTACAGCAGGTCCACTGCAACAAGAATATGTGTGTGTAACCAATGTGATGATTAGAGATCGAACAGTTCAGCCATCATGAATAAGAAAACAGTACACAGATGTTTCTTCTAGATTGTGCAGACCACATCTGCTTTACCTCCAAACCGAACACAAACTGCTGCAGCGGTCAGCTCGCCGTGTTCCAAAATAATACATGTGCTCTTAAGTTTTCTGACATTTTTGGGACCGACTGGCAGAGGGAATAATAATGCTGACTCCAGCACGAAGCACAGAAATAGAAAGGTGGAGACGGACGGAGAAAGACAGGAAGCATCTCACAGGTTGAGTGTTCTGTGTGCAGAGGTGTTGTCTGTCTGTAACTTCCGAATTTTAATCCTTTATCCTGATTGCCTGGGAAGATTACCGTTCACTCCGCTGCAGATAAAGCATGTTCAGTTGGATTGAACTCAACTGAGATAATATCCCATCAGAGCCATGAAAGAGTGGCAGAGATACAGAGTGGTTGATGCGTCTCCAGCCATTATCCACCTGCTGTATTAGTTATGTAACTCTACTCCACCTCAGTACACCAGAGGTGACACACACACACACACACACACACACACGGCTTTCAGAGGATTGTCACTGCAGGTTTGGATTCCAACGTGGTCTCCGTAGTAACAACATCCACGTCCATGGCAACCGTGTCTGTGTCACACCTGCTGATGACACACGCTGCATCCCAAATCACCCCCCCCCCTTCAGTCCCTCGTGTGATTAACGCTCAGCCGATTAAGATTTCGGACGGCTGTCAGTTATTTTGTGTCATCGCTGACAGCAGCGTCTATATATAATGTGGAGCACTGCATTGTACACACTGCACTCATTCTGTTCAGATGACAGTACACAGTGTGCACATTACAGTCTGCTACAGTAGTGCTCATGCGTGCTCATTTAAAAACATTATTCTGACGATATAATACAATATAAATCAGTTTGAATCCTTGATGCAGTGACCCAGGTTTGACATCCCTTCTCTCTCTTCTCTCTGTTTTCCAGTCTGTCATCAGCTGTTGAATGATGGAAAAAAAACACCCAAGAAAATAATAACGATAATAAATAATAATTTTAAGATCACTGGCATGTGATTGTGCATCGATTCAATTTTATTTATCTAGCAGCAACTTATAACAAAAGTTATCTCATGACACTTTCCATACAGAGCAGGTTTAGACCGTACTACAGCTACAGAAACATCGGGCAGACCCAAGCTCATCGGTGACCGGTTGAGTTGAAAAGAGACAGAGGCAGATTAATTATAAACTGTAATGGAGATATGGCAGCAGTGCAGGACCACAGATCCACGAGAAGCTGCTGGACGAGAGAACACGAAGACTCCGTCTGTTTCGTCAGTAACATGCGTTAATGAGACGTGAATGTTTACCACTGGCTGTAATATCAGCGCGGTGCATAGTAACTGTGGAACTAAGAGTGAATTTCCTCCTTTTTTATTCTCAGATGTATCTATCGTCTATAAAAATATCTTAAAAACAAACAAACAAACAAACAAACACTGTAATTATGGCTCCAAATTGGAAGTGTTGCTCAACATCCAACAATAAATATTCTTTTTTTTCTCAATAGGAATAAACCTCTGGCTCAAATTGTCGCGGCGTTGGCCTACACGATTGTCTTTTAATGGCTGTCAGAAGAATATTTCCTGAGGTGGTAATGCTGTGTAATAAATGTGAGAAACAAACAAAGTTTCTGTAGAATAGACGACTTACATACGATGCTCGGTGCATACCTGCATGAACGTTGTCTTCACCTGCGCCTCATGGATGGCTCTGACACGTCTCAGCCTTGGTGTCGTAATCGTAAAGACTTTTACTGTCTCCAGACTGTGAAGCATGTCATTCTGTTAGATGCACTCATTTATCTTCCACTGGTTTCTTCCATAGTGAGCCTTTTGGTGCTGAAGTGAATCAGGTTCATCTGAGGCCAAGCAGCAAACACAAAAATATATATATATTTAAACCGTTTGAAGGTTTTCTAAAGGTTGACTGAAACATTGAATGTCTGTGACTTCATGCAAACCTTTAAATGTTCAAAAGATGACGGCGACCTTACCACAATAGTGCACACTGGGCTGCTTGTGAATCCAGACACAGGGCAAGATTGGGATTAGGAAGTTTGTTTTACAGCTACAAAACATGGTCGGGTTGTTCACCGGGTCTCACGAGCATTAAAACTGCATTCTGACCCAATTTCATGCCTCTTGTAATCTCAGGAGTTCTGTGGAGCTCATTGTAAATTAGACAGAACATGTATATGTGTGTTATATTAAGTTTATGGACTCCCAGGTAGCTTGTGAGTTGTGATAAAAGTGTTTGATGACCTGATATCAGCCTCGGCTCTGGCCCATATTTGACTTTTTTTTTTTTTTTTTAGCACGAGCTAACTTTGACCCAGTCTGGCTTGAGTCTCTGTTGTTCCACCAGAGTCACGTCGAAATGAAATGTTTCGCTTTATCGCGAGCTCGAGACTCGAGATGAGCTGCTCTTAGCTCACCGCGAACTTAAATGTTAAATCTCTCCCTGCACTGTTTGCATGTCTCGTGTCATGGCTACAACGGCCACTGATCACATGTGCGAAGGCTTTAAAAAAATGTATTTCCTGCAGCTCCAGTCAGGTTTAAATGTAAAAATTGTTTCAGAGATAGAAAACATCATTTTATAGTTTTAGTGTCGAGCCCTCAGAATCAAAAAGACTTCTTCTTTATGAAGCTGCTGTTTCGCAGCTACGTTTGGGAACAAATCCACCAGAGAAGAGGCTCAGACACCAATTTCTATAAACCCACAGGAGACTGAACTGGACACGTCAGGCTTAAGGGCAAAAAGGGGATGAGGTGGTGATCCTGCCATTTATCCCCGTGTCCTGGTGGTCTGCGGTTCATACATGAAAACATCTTCCTTCCCTGTTGCTCTGTTATGATAAAACTGTTCTCTGGAGCCAAAGCTTCAGGTAGAAGAGACATTTTGTCAAACATCTCAGACTGGAGAGATCATAGTTTGCAGTTCTTTAACAGGAAATGATTTAAATAATGTTTATTTGAATGTCTGTCTGTTCATGGACACACTGTGTGATCACGTGGAAGCAGAAGCACTAACCCAAATCTGCCACCGTCCCGTCCCACATGAACGATAGAAATAGCACCAGCGTTCTAGGTCGCTCTTTAATAACTGCAGAACCAACTTCATGGCACCGTGACTGTGTGTGTGTGTGTGTGTGTGTGTGTGTGTGTGTGTGTGTGTGTGTGTGTGTGTGTGTGTCTATTTCCATTATACGGTGGCTTCAACACAGGAACACAAATGTCTCTGGATGGAGGAGGCCTAAAAAAAACATGAATTTTATTTGATTGATTTTTAAATTGAATCCACTTATTTGATGAATTTTAACACTTCAGGAAACACACACTAAAAAACTGTGACACTGTCACATGATCCAGTGTCAGACGTGTGTGTGTGTGTGTGTGTGTGTGTGTGTGTGTGTGCGTGTGTGTGTGTGTCCTTACTATTAACGGAAAACAACTTTCCTGTCCTGTCCTAAAAACAAGGTCAAAGACCTCCTGCAAGAGCACTTCATTACAAACTCAACCCCTCTCCACACACACACACACAGATACACACACACACACACACACACACACACACACACACACACAGGTCCCATAAAGTGCGGCGTGCATCGATTCCCGGGTCTATTTTGCAACAAGATGTATGTCCGTGCTCTGAGGAGGAATCGAGTGCTTTTGTCCTTGGCCTTGTTAAAGTGATTTCTCATCACGCTCGCGCTCGTCCTTTTTCTGACACTGATGAGGTCGCGGCAGGACAAACACATAAACTGCTAACAGCCGAACCGTTTAGACACAGAAGACGACGACGTTCTTTTCAATTATTCAGAAAAGAAATCTGGGTTTTATTTATTTGTTTTGGAATAACGGTGGGGGACAAAATCTTTATGAATCAGACTGTCATACATCCATCTATTTTGCATGGAGGGATGATGGACAGACTTGTCGTCAGTTCATCATTCACACCTACGGCCACATTAACCTGTCATTGGTCTGAGGAAGACGGATGGAGAACATGCAAACTCCACACAGAAGTTATAGTGAAGGTAAAAATGCAAATACCAACCGGAGACCAGACTCAGTTTAAACAGTTAATTTTCGAACACGGTGCAGCTCAGGAGCAGGATGCCTGGAGGTGAGTTAGGATTGGACTCGAGCTGGAGGTGAAGCGGCTTAAACAAGAATTCAAGGTTGGCTGTTAAATGGTCACCGCGGACGAGACTGAACGATCCGGCCGTGTCTGGAAGGTCGAGGCGGCCTTTTATACAGCAGGGGTTGATTTCATGACGAGCAGCAGGTGGTGAGGAGACAATCAGGACCTGTAACACACACACAACCGACAACATGAAACACAACAGACCTGCAGAATGAAGCTACAATATTTATATTTTCTGTGTGTGTAACAGCAGCTGAATGTATTTGTGTCCGTCTGTTTCCCTGCAGTTGATACAGAGGGCAGGAAGTTGAAGGGAGGCATCCAGAGGAGCACAGAGACGGGTCTGGCTGTAGAGATGCCGAGCCGGACCGTCCGCCAGGCCAGCCACGAGTCCATAGAGGACAGCATGAACAGCTACGGCTCCGAGGGCAAGTGAGTAACAATGTTCATCAACACAAACACAATCCAGTTCACGCTGCTGACATAAATGAGCTGAGCCGTAGATGTTGTGATCGTGCATTCAGATTAAATATAAATTAAATATTAAAAATTAAATCTTTCCTCTTCTCCTGCTCGTGTGTTTTTCTATCATCCATCTAACAGGAAACAGTGATAGGACACACACACACACACACACACACACACACACACAGCATGTCCAGTGAAGCCTGGTGGAAAAGTGGCAATGACATCAGCGACACTAGTGTAGTACTACTGAACACACAAACACACGATCACATGCTGATCACTGCCAACCTGGCCACCAGCTCGAGTTCCTACAGTTACATAACGAGACGAGGCAGACGGACAGACTGACTGACTGATGGGGGGATTTAAAGACAAACAGACGAGCGAGGTGGAGGATGATTGCATCATTGAGTGTGTTTGCAGGCGTATTAATATTCCATTTATATCTGGAACGCGTAGATTTTGTGTTTATGAGCTGATGCAGGAAAAGCTTGTAGGCCAAAAAAGAAAAAGGATACATCAGCTGAATTGTAGCAGACACCAGCTGGTTTATTGTGTAATATAAACTCTATATATGATTTATTGTTGTTAAGCAGCAGACTGTTGGCGTCAGAGGTAGTCGGGACCACGTATGCAGCTGTAGAGTAAAAGAAAAAAACATTATTGTTTATTTCTTGTCGAGATTTTTGACTTTTTGTTGCTTCAATAACAAGTCCTCTTTCAGACTAGAGGAAAGAAAACATCCAGAATATACATTTACATGTTTATTTTACTACAGTTTCTCTATTTAGAGTCCAACTTTCGTCCCTCTTTGCTATTTTTGCCTCTGCCATTGTGTCCACAGAGGCCGCTGAGCCCTGTTACATTGCCCCCCGTGCTCAACTCCGGTTCCCTATCAGCGTTCCCTCCGGGGCTTCAATCCTGGTCAAAAACTGAGGTCATAGTCCGGGCAAACCCAGCTAACATGAGCTGACAGCAGCTAACAGACTGAGCTAACATGAGCTAACAGCAGCTACAGCTGTCAGCAGTTTACTTCACTGTCCATCATAAACTCTGTAAATCACAGAGAGTTGAGGCGGAGCAGCCGGAGGACATCAGAGGGAAAACCAGAAAACATTTCCTCCATAAAATATGATCCAGTTTCACCAGAATCAGTGAAATAGTTGCTGCTGTGTGACTTAGTGCCGTAAAGCGTTACGTACTTCTCCCGACCCGGAGCCCAAAGTTACATAGTGTGAGAACAGACGTACGCATGACAGAGACACCGTTCACCTGATCACAGGTGAATCTGTTATTTTATGGTTTCTCTGTCGAAGTAGGCCGAGCCAAAAAAACAAACCAGTCGTCTATTTTGTCCAGTCACAGCCTCAACCGCAACCCCGTCCCTTAGAAATGATGTTTGTAGTTGAAAGTGCAGATATGCTTTGAAGGAAACATAATGAAAGAAGGAAATCTTGTTAATTAATAAAGTGACAAATTGTTGATCCTGACTACATCAGTCAACTGTTGCCAGATGACATATTTAACTAGAAAATTGCTGCAGAAAATTTGAGAGTGACGAGTGGGCTGTTGCCGGGGGTCTTAGCATGTTGGCAATTAGCTTGTATTTAATTCTAAGTGGCTAAAAATGAACGGCTAGCGCTCGTTGTGCTTATTGTAGTAAAGCATTAGCCGCAAATATTAGCAATTATCATGAGTTTACTACAATGAGCAAAGTCTTATTTTAAAGGGACTCTTATTTTGAAAATAACCCCTCCCCCCTCTCTCCTCCTTCAGGCATAGCAATTAGCAATAGCACTAATTTTAGCATTGGCCACTAATGTTAGCAATTAGCATGTCTTTACTGCTCTGCTGTCTCTGTCATTTTAGACAGACGAGTTCAAATTAAGAGCCAATAACTGCTAAAATGGCCGCCGCTGGGCTTCTGCCTGCCGGCCCTAATCAGTAGAGCAGTTACTGAATACACATATAGTCCTTTATTTTGAAGGGACTCTTATTTTAAAAAATAGCTCCTCCCCCATCTCCTTCTTCAGACAGGCTTGAGGTTGCCAAGCAACCAGGACCAACTGCCGGCCCTAATCAGCAGAGCAGTTACTGCACCTGTTAGAATGTCAGTTGGAAATGCTGACAGAGAGAGAGAGAAAATGCTGAGACCACCCCTCGAACAGGAAGGATTTCTGGACAAACCGTATTTCCAATCATTGAACCGAAATCACTGGGAGCATCCTGAGCCCTTCATGAACGTCTACATAGTTATTTTGTGTTGATAAAGTGAAGAAATGTTCCTTTAGAGCGATTCAAAGCTTGCTAGCTATGGGAGAGTTGCCTCGTGTCGTAGGCACTCGGCACTAATAAGCAGGAAGAAACAATGTTGTTCTTCTGCATGTTTCTTTTTTAAAATATTATTATTCATTTTCCGCCCTTTTTCTGCGGGAATTTTTTAGTTAGTTTGCGTATAATATTTGCTCGTAGCAACTACGCCATAATTCGACTTTTTTGTGTCTTGGTTCAGGTCAGAGAATGATCCGACCACACAGAAAATAAATCTGAAATAAAAGCTTAAATCTGAGTTTGTGACCCCGCACGAGATAAGCTGCTGTAGATATGGATACATATTTTAATAACTATGTGTTGATTCTGTGTGACAGGCTACAAACTGCAGCGGAGTCATTAAATCATCCTGCTGCCTGACTGCGTTTCCGTCAGCTGTTTGGCTCGGTCGGCTGATTGAAAAGCTCCGTGCCTGCGCGTGTACGCACGGCCATGAATAAGCACTTTGTTAGCTAACACCGTCCAATCACACTTATGAGCTTATTGATTTATGCCAATTCAGGATGTGTGTGAGTCTGTGTGTGTGTGTGTGTGTGTGTGTGTGTGTGTGTGTGTGTGTGTGTGTGTGCTGATGGGGCTAAATAGGAATGCTTTCTATTGTTTGTGTGAAGGCTGTTACACGTCGTTCGATATAATACATCGTCAATAAAAACATTGTTGACATTTGATTTGGTTTGAATTCTTTGAGAAACAGAAATCGACATGAACCAGTAAATCAGCTGACACATGCTTCATCGGTCCAGCTCATGTTTGCAGCATCGTGCTGAATGATGCATTCATTTCTCACCCTCATGCACGTTAACTAATTCAAACCAGACTTCACGTTAACGCGCAAAACATCTTACGTAACGCGCTGTGTAGAATATGTTATTAATATTCCAGCGTTACGTTACATTAATCGTCTCACACACACACCAATATTATAATCTAACACTCACTGGGCTGATGTTGCATGTCAGCACTCTTTCTACACACACACACACACACGCACACACACACACACACACACACAAACACACACACACACATTAACCTTGTTAGAATAACTCTCAATCTAATTTGCTGATTTATTAATTCCATGTAATTTACTAACTGCAGCACATACATTGGGAATGAAAACACACACACACACACACACACACACATGAACATAAATACACACTACAGCACAAACAAGAGAAATTCGGAGTATGCATGAATATTTCAAATGACCTGTGATAATTTAATGTTTGCTAACGTCGGCATGGATGGCTACTCAAAGCTAAGTGATATTCAGTGTTAATTATATTGAGAGAGAGAGAGACGGGCCTGTAAATTATTTAGTAAGTACTTTGTGTTCGGCTTCTCCCTCCTGACGTTGATATTAAACGTCCGGCCGTGTGCGCCTTTGTCTAGTAAATGTTTCCACACTCCTTCCTTCGTTTAACAAGCAAAGACAAAGCTGTCGGTTAATTTAGGTCCACCTGTTCCCTTAAACGATTAAAAGATCGTTAGAATGAAAAAAGAAAGTGAAGAAAAATGAAGTTTAAGGAGATGTAGAAGAAGCAAAAAAGAAGAAATAAACAAACCCAGCGGGGTTTCGATAGCCCTGATCCGGGCTCGCTCAGGGCCCGGGTGGTCCTCCTGGGTTTCTGGTGATGTTGTGACAACTTGGTTGGTTAGCTCTTTATTTATGGACCCTAACTGTCTGCAGAGCTAGGCTGCTGAATTTACAATCAGTTACAACAGTTTGAAGACACGTTCAACAGTTTATCCTCCCGGAGAGGATAAACGCACACACACCCCGAGCAGGGGAAAATAATTTAAGCTGTCGGATTATTGACCCTCGTAGCTGCAGCTGAGCGCGTCGCTCTGTGGGTGGTCGACCAGCTCGAGTCCAGGACTGCAGACCAAAGTCAAAACAAACAAACAACAACAAAAAAAAGAGCTGACAGCTTCTTTTTATCCGTTTCACTTCCATCTCTCTCCACTGCTGTAACCCAGCGAAGCGATCACTGTTTACATCTGCACTTTATCTGCTGTAATAACCAATTTGAATCTTTCCTCGCTCATCAGAAATGATTGTGATTGAAGACGGCAGCTCTGCTCTCTGAACACTTTTACCTCGCCTGCTTTTATCTGGCTTCCTTCCCCCGAGGAGCTTTAAGGACGTAACACGTGGAAGTACTGTATGAAGGTTACTCCCCGTGTGGGTGGAGCACGGTTGCAGAAACCTTTTACACACACACGACAACACACACGTTAAAATCACAGTGCGAACAGTAATCGGACATGTGGGTTAAAAACGCATGTTCCCTCTTGGATCTCAGGTCTCGTCCTGGTTCAGACAGATTGAGGATCTAAACATGTTCGGGTGGATTTGTCCTTCCATGAAACACACACACACACACACACACACACACACACACACGGTTGTAGTATAGGCGACCTGGCCCGCTGCCACCGAAGCACTCTGAACTGATTCCTTTGCAGAAACACACACGATAAGGACACAGTGGGTCAAACCAGAGTTTTTATAGTTTACCGAAGTGGAAACAGGAGCGATCTCTTTCCTTTCATTCTGTCTTTATCCCCTCATCAAGCCTCTGACTCACTCTCCCTCTAACTGAAGGATAACGAGAAGTGCCTGCTTGTGTTTAACCGTTTATCTCTGTCCGCCTCTTTCACTCTCTCTGCAGCCTCAACTACAGCGGCATGTGTCTGGCATCGGATGCACAGTTCAGCGACTTCCTCGATGGGATGGGACCGGCACAGTTTGTCGGGCGACAGACGCTGGCGACCACATCCATGGGTGAGACAAGACGGCCACAGAAGCCGATTCATTTCATCCAGAGTCAAACGCAAGACTAAAAGTGTAACCTGTCCCTCTTTAAGGAGGAAAGTTATTAAGATTTGAGGGTCACAGCTATCACAGACTGTATATATTTTCTTGAGACACTCTCTGCATGAAAAATAGGTTATTATTTATTTATTATTTCCTCATAAAACTGAACCAAATGACGGCTCACGCTGCTCCATAAATCAGAGCCGTGTCCTACTGCAGAGTTCTTCCCCATCGTCCCCTCCACTTATTCATATCGAGGCTCCGTGTGCTGGATATATTGTATGCAGCCTGTCCTCCACAGCAGTGATCTACTGTAAGTGGGTCAGTTTCCTCGCTGGCAGCCAGACAGTGTCCTTGGCCCGACAACAGTGACACTGACTGGACCGACTCCACTCCCAAAACCCGCCGCCCAGTCCAACATTATATAATATCAGAGGACTCAGAATAACTTGGCCGTCATCTGCTCTCTGTCACTTTCAAACCAATGAGTTTGTCATTCTGGGGACATTTATCTGGAAACTGTTATCCAGGATGACGTCCAATGAGTGAAACGAAGAGAAAGTTTCAGATCGCAGACGGCAATAAAGACAGACTTAGATCTCATGGGGACAGAAAGAAAGTGTCGATATCAGACACTTACCTGCAACCAATGACTATTTTCAACATTAATTAATCTGCTGAACATTTTCTCGATTAATCGATTAGTTATTTGGTCCATAAAATGTTTTCCAATGCCCGAGGTGACTCAAATGAACACTTTCAGTATATATTAGCATATATTTAGGGTTGTGTATGTGTAATATTCAGACTTTTTAGAAAATATTTGGTCCATAGATGATAGACACTTTCTTCTTCTCTGTCATTTAGGGCCGTTTGGTGCTGGTACTGTCAGTTTATTGACCCTCATAATGTCTGATTGCCATACAGCTTTTATCCTCTGGGGTCTAGGGCGAATTAGAGTTGCACGGTACCCGACGGTGCCAAATCGTAACGGTTCCTACTATACTAGAAATTCTACAGGGCGGTCCTACCGTGGATTACTAAACTATACTATACCAGTTTCCGCCTCGGCTTCTAACTGCATGCTGCTCCCTGTAAACAAACAAACACGACAACTACTGCACCCTGTCTGTTAGCTGATTGGCTGTTCGTGTTTCGAACTCCGTGAAGACAGCTCCGCTTCGATAGAAACTCGCTTCAAAACAAACAACAAGCTAAAGTTCTGTCTCGCCCAAACACGAGACGACACACTCACCGTGGCAGAAGCACCGGGCCCGCGCGGCGGCGTCGTCGTCATCAAAAACCAAAATCCGCCTTTTTTCCCTGTTAAAAGTTTTTCCTCACTCGAACCGAGGGTCTAAGGACAGAGGGTGTCACTCCCTGTACAGATTGTAAAGCCTCTGAGGAAAATGTACTTTGTGACTTTGGGCTGTACAAATAAAATCTGATTGGATTTGATTGCAGTTCATAAAAATAATAATAAAAAAAGGCCACAGTGTCGCGATAATACTCGGAACCGTGATACTTTGTCTGGTATAGTATCGTGATTACTCATTTTGGTATCGAGACAACTCTAGGGCCAATAGACCTTGTTCACCTTGCTGAACGTATACCCTGTCTTTCAGTTAACCCTTATGTTGAAGCGAATTTGCTAAAGCAGCTGGTTAAAAAGAGTGGAGAGACTAAATCATACAGTAAAGATGCCGTAAAACCAAAACAATGAGCTAAAACAAGAGTCAGGAGTCATTTCATATTGCTATACCAGATACACAAACAGAGAACTTATTTAAAAATGCATGACAACCAAGAGCTGTCAACCCTCTGACATCTCTGACATGTCTCTGTCAGCAGTTATTGTATTTGCCCTTTACCCTGCTGTCCATCCTAAACGTCTTACGTCTACGAAAAACAATTGGCAAGACTTTACTGAGTCCAAACACTGCCACTCATTACAGGGATGCTGTTAAGTGTTTGCCACCTAATGTCACATGCAGATAGTTTAGAAATCTATAATATCTTTCTTTCTCCTCCATCCTCATTGTGTGTTTCTTCATGGATCCCAGGTGACGTGGAGATCGGCCTAATGGAGAGGAACGGGGGCCTGGAGGTGGAGGTCGTCCAGGCCAGAGGACTCACCATGAAACCAGGTTCAAAGGGACCTCCAGGTCAGTCCGTAGCACTCTGTGAGAAGAATCAAAGCTTTGTGTTTTCTGCAGGATGTTCAGAGCTGGAAACAGAATCTGATGTCTGGGGTCTTTTCCATTAAAAAAAGCTGCTGCTGTCGTGTATTAGAAAGCGGAGACTCCCGCAGCACATGAATGCACCACAAATCAGCAGACAGCCTCGGCTGCACACAGAACAGAACAGAACAGCCTGTAGTGGACTTTTTACCTCTAATGGGATATATCTTTTCAAAAACACAATCATGGTCCTCCAAGATATGAAAGATGCATGAGTGAAGACGAGGAAATGATGTTTCAAGTGTTCAGGGAGTTAACACGCAGAGCGGAGGGAGGAGATCCGCTAAATAAGTAAGGTCTACATTTGCTGCATGTTGCTCTGACTGCAAATGCTGCTCTGTAGCAGCTGTACAGCGAAGAAATGATGGACAATGCAATCAGAGGAGCTACAGCGTCATCAGATGGAAACATCAGTAATACACGTGAAGCACAGCATACACAGAATATGCAGAAATAATGAGGTCATGAGTCCAAAAATGTCCACATTGCAGCCACACCGCCCGGAGAAATCTTATCACGTTTTCTATTTTCTATATCGTCTTCATCTGTGGAGCATCTAGCCGTATGGATAATTTTCTTTATGGGTAACCTGCCCATAAACACATCACGGAGACAATGGTTTATATGGTTCAGCCTCTGCTGCTCAGGTTTTTAGTCTATTGACACTAAAATTACGTTTTTTTGGAAAGACAAATCCGGAGTTGTCTCTTCTCTCTTTGTCTCGGTGCTGATTCGTCCGTCTGGTTTCACCAAAGTTGATCTATAACAACTGAACTTAAACTTTCTCTGTTACAACACGGCCTGCTTTCCATCCATCCACACTACCTTCACCCAAGAAGACTACGCCCACTTAGGAGATCGTAAAGCATCTTCTGTCTTTTGGTAAACATGGATGCAGATTTTAAAATACGTCTGCTGCCTCTGCTCTCACACGTTTTCTACACTTGAAATCTTTTACAGCACAGCCTGAGGATGCTCAGCTTCATGCATAAATGCACCCGAAGTATATCAAAACCGAAACGTACTCGGAGAGCTGTTAATATGAGCTGGCTGCTTCCCAGCTGCTTTGACTGTGTATTAAACAGAGCAATGAATCATCCAAACATTAAAGTGATCGAGCAAAAGGACGGGATAATTAATCAGATCAGCCGACCTCCATCTTTTATATCTTGGACGTGTGTGCGATGCAGAGGAATAGAAACGGAGCTGACACGATGTCAACACGTTTCATTTGTCTCCTTTTAATTCTGCAGTTAGATTGAACTCTTATCGCGCGAGAACAAAACAGCGTCAGCAAATACGGGGAAAACCCAAATCTCATCTACGAGAGAGATAAAAGAGAGAAGGAGGAGACAGAAGGAGGAGAGAGGAGCAAGTGGAGAGCAATTTACTGTGAACGGAGGAAAAACATGATTTGGAGATGAAAGGAAATCCAAATATAGTCGGAAGACAAAGAAGAACCTCGCTCCATATTTCAGCACGCCGAGGTCGAATCTTTGATCTCGTCGTCTAACACGCAGGACGAGGAGCTTTGGAGTGTGTGTGTGTGTGTGTGTGTGCGTGTGTGTGTGTGTGTGTGTGTCTCAGTCAGAGTCAGAGGTCTAGCCTCTCTAATATTGTTTTGGGTTGGGTTACCTAGCAACAAAGTTTCATCCCAGCAAATAAATAAAATTACAACTTGCAGACTGATGTTCGGCGCATCATCAGCTCGTGGACTGGCAGCGTGAAAGCGACACATGACAGACAGATGACAGACAGATGACAGACCGTCAGTCTGTGGGAAACATCTCTGAACCTACGCTCCAGAAGTTTCTTTGTGTCTGCAGAGACAGCTATTGTCTGCATGTGCATGTGTACAGTGTGTTTTTTATTTTTGCTTAATCTGAGTCTTTTCTTATTTTTTGCATACTAAACTAATGTTGTTCAGATGTTGTTTTTCTTGCACGGTGTAGCACATTTCCTCCGCTCTGTTTTTTGTCTACTCGGCTCGACTACTCTAAAAAAAAAAAACTCTCGAGGGATCGCCGGGCTCCTGCAGGGCGAGGGGGGTCACGTGACCAACGGTGTAGATGATCTAAGCTAATCTGCCAACAGGTTTGCTGCCAGCTGTGCGAGAAGTATTATCTTTATGAGCCATAGCCGCCCCCTGCATACATAACATGTATCAGTGTTTTAATTAGAGCTAATTAAAGAGCTCTGTGCACACGACTCAAACATGATCTGAGGGTCAGTTTCAGGAGTTACATCAACTCTTTTTAAATCTTTATTCATCATATGAACAGTTTGAACTTTTCAGCTTAATAGTTGCAAACGAGGAGCTTTAGCATTCAGATCACGTAACTGAGGTGTGCCAAATATGCCCTCCTGTTATTTCCGCTTGTCAGATACGTTCAATGAACAATGCACGTGTTCATGCTCTGGTTCTGTCTCGGCTCATTTTCAGGTCGTAGCTCCAGCGTGTGCGACTCGGATCAGGATAAAGGATAACGGATGTCAATGGGAACATTTCAGCAGGGATTGATCTTTGAAAACGATGTTTGTTTGTCGTGAACGTATCGTTCGATTTGAACTAATTGAATTCGTTCTAATCGTGATTCGTTTATCTTCACGCCGCACGTTCCCTCAGTCAGGACAGGAAACAGAAATGATCAGTTCATGCCTTAACTTCACGTCCTCAGGTTTGAGTCTCTCGTTAAATTGTCACTTTTACTTCGGCCACAAGACTATTAGTTCAATTTACCGTCTTCCCAACACTAGTATTTACAATGACAGGGAGCTGTTTCCTCTCCATGATCTGACGTTATTCAGTGCATTCTGGCCAGAACTGATAGACAGGGTTCCCACACCTTTTTCATGAACAAATTCAAGCACTTTTCAAGCACCTTCAAGCACCAGTTTTTCCATTTTTCCAGCACCTTTAAATAGGTAGCCTACTAGTTGTGTTTGCCATGATGGTCATGGGAAGCGCAGCGGTGCCACTGTATGGCATAATAATATGGGTCTAATTAGCATTATTTCATATGGTGGTAGATTGACTGTTTTGATTTTTAACTAATTGTGAATTGGCTTGTATTCTCAGCTTGTGAGCGGTGTATTGTGTAACTACCATAGCGCAATAACAGTGACCAACAGGTGTGGATAGTAGTCTACTGTTATTTCTCTGCAGAACACCAAGCGAGTATGATAACTGAGTTCTGCATGTAAAGGCATCGGATCAAGCGCGTAGCCGCTTAGGAAACATTTTTGTTTTCTCTTGGTTTATTGAGATAGACGTCACACAAATTTCAAGCATTTTCAAGCACTTCACAAAAAAAATCAAGCATTTTCACAACCTTGAAAACACTGAATTGAAATTCAAGCATTTTCAAGGAATTCAAGCACCCGTGGGAACCCTGGATAGAAGACTTTTGCCAGACAGCAGTGACAATTTAAGGGAAAACCATCGATAATTGAATTTAAACAACGCAGAGCCGAATACAGAATTTATAATAAAAGAGTTCCATGAATGTGGTTTAGTTTAGCAGAGGTTATGTCTGTATGTGACGTAGCAGCGCCGTCACTGACTGCGGCCAGCGCACACACACAAACACACACAGACACACACACACACAAACACAGACACACACAAACACTCTTCTGCTCCGTGCTAAACAGAACATAACAAAACACACATCCCTCTTCCCCTCACCGGACAGCACATCCAAGGGTGCACACTTGGCAGCGCTAATTCAATGTATGCATACACACGCAGGTGATAACTTACCTGTGTGGAAATACACCGCCACCACTTACCTGTGCGCTTCCGGCGGAGAAACAGGGCGTGCGCATCACCGTCATTATAAGGGAGGATGACGCGCGTAATTGGACACCATGTGATGCGGAGAAATATGTGTTTTTAATAATGTTGATGTTATCTGAGTACCCGGCAGTCTTCTATGGAAGATAAACAGTGACCGTACGGATATAATTTTTATACAGTTATTGTCATGATCACTGCATAGGAAATGTCATAATGGAGAAAAGATGTTTATGTTGGTTTTTAGAAAGGTAGTAGTCCGAGTGGGAGGGGCTACCACTATAAGGGGCTGCCTGGGCCTCAATCGGGGAGAGTGTGGTTGGTTACAGAGGAGGTGACAGTGGTTGATGTGTGGTTGATGTGTGGTTGGCGAGCTGAGTTATTGAAGAACTCGTTTTTCTTGTTTTTTCGTTTTTCCTTTCTTTTGTTTATTTGAAATTGTATATAGAGCATTTTTGGTTCATTCACTTTATTTATTTTTGTTTTGTACATATTGGCACTGTTTGCACCTGGTGAGGTGGGGAATAAAAAAAACCCCAGAAAAACCATCATTTTCCGACTAAGCCTGGATTTTTGGACCGAAACTCGAGGTTAGCAGAAGAACCTCGCTACACTGCATGAATATTCATGAAGGTTTGTTGAGTTTACGTTACAAGGGCAGTTGTGTGAGGCGCTCTAATTGACTCTAAACTACAAAAAAAGACGTACAGAAAAATAACCCACTGCCATTGGCCAGCTCCGTTTGTCACATGACCTTCACCTTGCAGGTTGTATCAATACCTTGACTTGAGTCTCATCTACTTTGTCTCATCTACTGTCTTCTTCTCAATCCTTCATCTGTTTGACGCTCTGCTGTGCTGCATCATACTCTGATGATGGTTAATACTGAACTCAGGTTGAACTTTTTCTGTCTGCTGTCGTTTCAGCGGCCTACATCAAAGTTTACCTTCTGGAGAACGGGAGCTGTGTGGCCAAGAAGAAGACCAAGTCAGTGAGGAAGTCTCTGGATCCTCTCTACAACCAGGTCCTGGTCTTCTCTGAAAGCCCGCAGGGGAAAGTGGTGCAGGTGAGAAATATGTTATAAAAGACTGAACTCACCTCCATGTGAAATCCTCATGGTGGCGCTAGAGGAAAGGTCAGGAGGATTCATCCTCTAGGGAACACGAATGTTTGGTTACAGTGGTGGATTGAAATTTAAAGCAATATTATCTAAAGTTTACTGACAGTAAAGTAAACACTGCTGCAAACTGTAGCTGCTGTTAGCTCAGTTTGTTAGCCAGGCTGTGAGCTCAGAACACTGGGGCAGTGTTAGTGTTTGTACCACAGGCGTTTTGGACCACGGGGAAGAAGAAGAGGAGGTTTGTAGGCCTGGGGGAAACCGATCTTGTGCCAGAACCAGAGCTCAGTAGCCTCTATGGACAGAGAGATAAGATGGACATTTTTGGAGGAAGCTAAGGAGAGAGTGAGCGAGCAAGAAGCCGCCGGACAAGAGTAAATGTGGGACTGACTTTTAGTGGTTGGTGAGAGCTTGGTGAAATAAAAGGCTGAAAGACAGACGCCGAGCTGGGCTGACTGCTGCTGGACTAGTCACTGATATCAGCTGCTGCTGGGGACCTGCTTGATGTTTGGCTGTTAGAAAAGCTGTCGACTCTCTCTATAAATATATATATATATATATATATATATATATATATATATATATATATATATATATATATATATATATATATATATATTTATATTTACCACTGTGGTCGCTAAATCACAGTTTCTCATTTCTGCGAGCTCTGGTTGTCTTTTCGTGACTCGGTGAAGAAACAGGTTGAGGAGGTGTGGAGGAGAGACGGCAGAAATAAAACTGGGAGGAAGACTTTGACATTTACAGTGAGAATCTGACCTGAGGGACCAGGCGGAGGTTTGAGCTGATTTTGTTCTTTCGCTTCAGCTGCTTTCAGGATCAGAAATATCAGAGAGAGACACTGATTATTACAGCCGATTCTGAACTCCCACAGTTCCTTTTATCCCCTTTTATTTTGTAATATTTTGCTGTCACTCTTTACTCTTACCTTTTCTCTGCTCTCACTGTTCTCTTTCTGTCTTTTTACCTGCTCATTCCTTATTTCATTCCCTCCTATCTTTCCTGTTCGGTCCTTGTTGTTATATTTGTTTCATTTCACCTTCATAATGGTAAAATAACCAGCGTGCACACACACACGTTTATGTGTGTTTTAACCTGCCGTGCGGCAGCTCTCCTCAGTCATCAGCAGGTGGAAACGGTGGTGCGTTCAGTGGAAAGGCCTGCAGCTCTGCCTCGGGTTGCTCTGCTGCTCTGCTGTCGCTGTGTAATTAGACACTAAACGCCTCCCTCTTAATTATCTGCTGTCTGTGTCGCTGTCCTCAGAGTTTCATCAAACTCATTCACACTGGATAATGAAAATCGCTGAAATCAGCAACGCCTTTTAATTTGACGGCTCCTGGTTTAGCAGAGAAGAGAAGTCCATGCTGAGAATTCATTCAGAATCCTACTAACATGTTTTTTCAAGCCTTGACAGGAGAAACTTTTTCATTCAATGTACATCATTTGCACGTTTATTTAAATGTGTAAACAGCTTGTTTTGTATTCTGACGAATATGCAAGAGTATTTACTTTCGATGTTAAGGATTTACACAAGTTTCCTATACATGACCTCAGAAAATACAGCTGAAATCACTGCTGTGCCAAACCAACAGTTATCTCATGACACTTCTCATACTGAGCAGGTCTAGATGGTCTTTACAGACTCGACAGTTGCCACCAAGAGCAAGCACCTGGTGGCAGTGGCAAGGAAGAATTTCCTCCAACAACAACCCGGAGATTAAAAACTATAAAAACTAATAGTCTGCTACACAAAATCAATTATACATTTTAAATTTCCATTATTATGAAACAAAACAGTGATCCCTAAAAGACACAAGCAACCAATGGTTGGCTGTCATCCGGTATATCTCAAACTAGTTTGGTCCAAGGTTTCCTAATCTGCCGGAGGTGATTAACCCGAACATCTCATCCTACTTAGATCACCCACCAGACTCGTCTAGTCTGATACTGATGTGAAGACTTTTGTATAATTGTTTAAAATTCCCATACTATGACGAGCATCTCTCACATATGGTGTGTTATCAGAGGTCAGGTCAGTTGGTTTTTGAAGGTGACAGGTTTGAAACCTCCGTGTTTTGTGAGTGACGTCGCCTTCAGGACATCCTGAAGCTGCTCTGCTGCCGTAATTAGCCGCCGAACGCCTCCTTTCTAATTATCAGCCGAGCGTTTTTCTTTCTCCTCTGCTCGGCTACAATCCCCCGATCATCTCATTTTCTCTCTTATCTCTGACAATTTGCATGTAATCTTTTATGTTGTTTTGTTCTGCAGATGCTCTCGTGTGTCTGGTTTATGATTCATGGACTCAACACAAGCGAACTGGTTGATGCTAAAGATCTCTATCGGGTTGTTTTCCATTTAAAAATCTTCATGACATCAATGTCAGTCAACAGTTATCAATGAAAAACATGATAATTGTTGATTTGAACTGTTTGATTACCAAAGGTTCAGCTTAAAGGATTTAGTGGCATCTAGTGGTGAGGTTGTAGATTGCAACCAACTGAATACTGCTGGCCTCATCCATAGAAATATATACATGGACGCATAGACATATAGACATAGACATATATACATAGACGCCGCTTTAAGTTAATGCCTCTTATACACCCATTCACACACACACACTAATATATCTGGGAAACAAACAGGCACCAAAAACAACGTATGTAACTTTTAAAGTGATGATTATAAATGTTTACTCATTATGTAAGCACCAAACCAACGTATGTATGTTTCTAATGCTGAGTGTTTACAGCTACTAATGTGTGTAACACTGTTACTGTGATGATAAATATTGAAATATTTATATTTAACATTTAATCTGTGTCTATAATAACCAGGTCCTGAAATGTAGATGTGACATGAGGGTTTTCCGAATAAAGAGCACTAACATGAACATTACACGTGAACACGCTTTATGAAGTTCAGTCCATTTCCTTGTATTAGTTTACGGGCAGATCTGCCACATCCAATATGGCGGCGACGTTGACGTACGATTCAGTGCTCAATGCAGCGTCTATGTTTATATGTCTATGCATGTCTATGTTTATATGTCTATGGCCTCATCCCTCCTTTTCTAAGTGTGAAGAAGAAACTAGAGTGACTTGCAAAACACGCAGTGTTTGGTTTGTTTCTGACTCTCTGTAGATATAAAAGACGTGTTCTAAGGTGTCAAAGATACAAAAAAAAAATCTTATTTTCAAGTGACTTTACACAAATTAAATATTTTTTGTGCCATATTAAGATAACTGTCCTCTATGATCCAGGTTCTGCTCAAAGTGCTTGCTCATTGTGGGAATTGTTGGGTCTCATGAGTGACGTGAGATAACTTCTGGCTATATGAATTAAATTAAATATTCTACCAATAAATTCCACTACATCTTACAGACTGGCAAAAGAAGCAAATGCAGGGTTTATCATATTTTATATTTATATGTATATATAAAGTGTCACTATTTTCTCCCTCTGTCCCGCCTTTATTATTCTGCCTCTTCTAACCAGAGGGAGTTTCTGGTGTCAGACACAGACACACTGAGCATTTGAAGTAATCTCTCTATCTGATTCTGCTCAGTCGCTCCAGCGTGTCTCGACAGAAATCGTTCCATTCAAATGAAATCAATACATTTGCTCCGTGAAATAAATCCGAACAGCGCTTTGCTGAACTCTAAAGTAGCCGAGTCGTTATGTCACAAAGCTTTCCAGGCTCACCTGTGCTGCATAAGTATGTGGAGTTTTTGCACCCACATATCATTTTTTATTCTTATTCCAAATCCATGTGCATTAATCTGCTGCTATAACAGCCTCCACTCTTCTAGTAAAGGCTTTCCACTTCAGGGATTTGCTCCCATTCACGGACAAAAGCATTAGTGAAGCCAGACACTGATGTTAATCCCAAAGGTGTTTGATGTGGTCGACTTCAGGGCTCTGCACGGGTCGGTCAAGTTCTTCCACACCGAAATGAGGAAACTGTACTAACATGGGGAAACAGGAAAGGACCGGTACCACTGACACTAACAGTCCTATTTTCATTATCACGGGACCTCGGAGCACCGAGGAAGTGTTGGTGTTTGTTTAAATTGCTCGGACGGTTGTTGGCACTAGAACTAGAGCTGGGTGAGCGGGCAACAGAACCGGACTCTGCAGCTTCCAGGTTTGAAGTGACAGCAGCTCCGACCAGGACTCTGACTGTGGTGGGATCATGTGAGGACAGGAGAGGCAGGAGAGGGAGGTCAGGCATCGGCCTGAGCAGGGGTTACGTGGGGTCAGCCATCGAGTGCCAGGAGATAAATCAGAAAGAAAACCACCTACGGTGACTCATGACGGCCTGAAGACTGAATTTTGTACATTAAAGTTCACTCTCCATCGAAAACGTCACAAGGTCAAGAAAAGATGTGAAGGAGAAGACTGCACTCACACTACGGCTGTGTCATGATGCAACAGCGGATGTTAGTGATGTGATGATGACTGAAGAGCGTGGTTATTATCTCCTTACCGAAAAGGATAGTCCGGTGTATCCTAAGGAGATAAGAAAGGAAGCATTCAAGCTCCTTTCCTGAACATTGAGAGAATTGGAACAGCTGTTTTGTGCAATTAGAAACCTTCCTAAGCAAAACAGACAATTTGACCTGACGCTTAGATTCTTTCATTTATTCATTCAGCCTTGTAGTTCATGTTCTACCTCCTCCTGTCACTTCAGACTCAGCCACTCCCTCGATCCAAGCCTTGATTGATCTCACCTGCTCACCCTCATTACTCCCCAGTATATGGCCCCGTTTACGCGTACACAGGTATTTATAAAAAACAGAGACATTTCCCTTCGTTTGTATCTTTTACACGCAAACGGTGAATTCGCCTCTGAAAACGAATCTTTCTAAAAACTCCGGCTCGAGTGGAGATTCTGGAAAACTACGGTTTTGCGTTTGTGTGTAAATTCAGATAAACAGAGTTTGAGGCAGCTGATGCGCCAGAAGTGCGACCAGTGTTTACCTGTTGCTATGACGATGATCATGGAAGCATTACTCTGATTGGCTTGCAGAGGATTCTCCTTCTTCCTACACTGCCGCCCAGTGGCTTGGCGTAGTTATGACAGCGCTCGATGGCGTATTTATGCGGGTATATTGATGTAAACGAAAACTTTTTTGAAAACGATGCTATGTGCACGATGTTATTTTGGAAAACGGAGGGAGGGAAATATTTGTTTCTCAACATACCCGGCTATGTGTAAACAAGCCTACATAAACACCACTCCATGAGATCTCTGCCAGATTGTATCCGTGTGCCATGAGTGTGTTTTTGACCTAACACTGAGTATTGGATTTAAATTTTGTTTGCCTGCCTGAGTTTTGCATTCTGCATTTTTGAAGCTGTTGCCACAAATTTGGACAAACTCTATAAACTTGAATATTATTGTACGCTGTAGCAATAATTCATCCTTCATTAGAAGTAGCCCAGCACAGAAGTGCACTTAAATATGTTTGATTATATCGTGTATTTCACAAGAATATGGAAATTAATTTTGCTGGCCGTACTTTCTGGTGTGACCGAGCACTTACACAGTTTTCTTTCCTTCAGTTCGAGTCCATCTGTCTGTTGTCTGTAGACTCTCATCCTCACTTCAATGCTGTTTTTGTCACCGTCACTGCGTCTCTGTGCGAGTTCCACCTCTTAGAAAATGGACCAGAAGACGATCTAGGAAAGTGTATTTTTATCTTCCATACTAAACACTCAGCCGGTCTCTGTTGTTCCGCCGTACATGTCTCTCTCTCCAGATGTGTCTCTCTCTCTTGAGTTGTAGTGGTCGAGGTCAGGACCCTGTTTGGCGAGCTGATCACAGGCAGACAGAAGGAGAGATAGATTCTCCTTCTTTAAAGACGGAGGGGATAGATTGAAGCAGATTTGGCCTCAGTGTCTCTGTGGAAATCACTTGCAGACACACTCACGAGTCACACACACACACACGAAACAAATTGGTATGCCGACATGCACGGACACACAGAACCAACCACATGAGCGCACACATGCACGGAGGGATATTGATTATTTTGTCCGCTGCTTGACAAAGATGTGCAGCCGTCTGGGAGGAGCCATGATGTTATCAAGATTTCAGGAGACAGAGGACACCGAACGCACACACACACACACACACACACACACACACACAGATCTCGAAGCACCATCATCTCTGTCACACACACAATCTCTATGTCTATTTACTTTAATTGAAATCTCGACCTGCTTGCTGCTGCTGCTGTAACAGAGAAACTGTCAAGGTCTAGTGTTGCCTCGGAACAGATTTCCAAACTGTGTGATTGTTGCAAACTAACCTTGCCCTCTTTAACCTTATCGCTTTGTCAATTAATCTGCCTCATCCTCCATTACCGCGCAATGTTTTATGTGCACAACTGAAGGGCCTCTGAACTCATGTTTAGGCTCTAAATCCTTGGAAATAAATTGAATTCTCTTCAATGGGCTGAAAATACCGAGGGGAACATTACGTACGTAGACAGAACTTTGGTGATCGATGCCTTCTATTTAAGATTACGTGATATTAATGACAATACAGGTATAGATAGGAAATAGACTGCGAAAGTACAACACTGGTTAAATTCCAAACTTTTACTCTCTCAGGTAACACTGCTTGTCTCACAGTATGCGCCTGAATTAAGAAGATAAACTACCATCAGTGTTACCGGACTTTTTGGAATTAATTCTGGTGGTAACAAACTGGGAAAAACAAACTTATGGCAGAAATGTAAACCCTAAATTTGCAATAGCAATATATTATGTAGAAAGTATGAAGTAGTATCTATTGTTCCTGCTAAATACCCACTGTCAGTGTATTTCCAGGCTGAAACATCTTCACAACTGTTAGATACAATTCTTGGTCCCTGGAAGATGAAATCCGTCTAACTTTGGTGACTTTTCCTGTTGCTACACTTGAGGCTATTCAATGGGTTTTACAACCAATGTTCAAAGTCCATTGAGGATACATTTGAACATTTTTTGGTGGTCTAAGGTTTCACATATTCCTGCCAAATATCTAAACACCTCCTACAAGAACTGTTGTACCAGGCTGACTTTGAAGATCCCTCGATTCTTCCTCCAGCACCATCACAAGTGAACTTTAGTTCTTTATTGAAATATCTCAACAACTATAGGTTAAGAAATGGCTTTTTTTTTTAAGAAAGAATCATGCCTATAAGTGTTGAATGTATTGGCATGGATTTTACGTGGCTGAGGACAGTAGGACTGAATAAGACATTGTTGATACCCTTATATACCGAGCATCAGTGAGGTAGGGTGCCTGCGCAGAGCCCAAAGAATTTTAAAATCCAGCATCATCCTGCTGCTGCTGCCTGGAAAGTGGTACCACTGTCAGCTTCTTTCCTTAGGCTGTAACTCATCTTCTGCACTTCACCATAAAACAATTTCTTACATAGCATTAAGACAAAACTTAACCAAAGCTAAAGTGTAACCTAACATCGGTTACATAAAATAAACATGTCACACCACGGTGAGGTCAAGTTGGGTTTTTGTCCTGTCTCGTAATTTCCTGTTTTATTTTGATATTTACCTGTCCTCTCGTTTCAGGTCACTTGCTCTTCCTCATGTGTCACCGGTCTGATTGTTTCCACCTGTTCTCCATCACCCTGTGTATATATTGTCTGCGTCTCCCTTTGTCCCGTGCCAAAGTGTTTCGTCTTTTGTAGCGATCACCTAAGCCTTGTTTCCTTGTCCACAGCCATAGCGTTATAGCTCAAGTGTTCTTTTGTTCATTTTTCCTCCTTGTGAGTGATTTTGATTTTGATAATCTTTAATAGAGTAGTTTAGAGTTTTCCTCTTTTAGAGGGTTTTTGTTTTCCCTAGTTTAGGCCGTTTTCATAGCCTCACTCTGTCGAGGGATTTTTGTTATCAATACATAAGCTCATTTTGACACCTCTGCGATTGAGTCCTGTTTTGAGTGCGGCCCTGGTTTGCAATGTCAGTGTCATCCATATGGACGTCTCTGCGATATAGTAATGCCACACATCCTGAAATAGAGAAAACGCTGACGGTCCTCCAAAGAGACTGTACAGTACAAACTGCTGAGTCATACTTCAGTTAGTATATTATGGTCCAGGTATATTTGTGTTTATTTGTCACTACTAATCAACCATCAATGATTGCCTCCTTCCTTTGCAGGTGATTGTTTGGGGAAACTACGGACGGATGGACCGGAAATGCTTCATGGGTGTAGCTCGAATCCTATTGGAGGAGCTGGACCTCAGCACAATGGTGATTGGCTGGTACAAGCTCTTCCCTACCTCCTCCATGGTGGACCCAACGATGGCGCCACTCATCCGCCACTCATCCCAGATGTCCCTGGAAAGCACCATTGGGCCGTGTTGTGAGCGATCCTAAGACTCCCGTTGAAAATATTACAAGGTTTTGTTGTCGCAGCTAAGATTTCAAAACCTTAGGACTCATTTTTATACACCCTGTAGCCCTGCGCCTGGGTCATCCAGGTGGTAACGCCCCTGGAGCAGGTAAGGTATCTTACTCAAGGGCACTTTGCCAGGTCCAACCACACTTGGGACTCAACCACTCCCCTGATTGGGAAATGACTTTACTAACTAGTAGGTCATTTTGGCACTCATTGGTAATTCTTTTGATATTGTATCAGACTGTTTCCCGAGACTCATGGGAAGCACTTTTCTTTTGTTGTTGCTACCGACCGCCCCTCAGACTCACAGGAAAAATGTTGCTCTCTTCAGATCTCTTTGCTGAAGAAACAAAACAAAACCCTTCTAATGAGGATGCTTCAAACGAGGGCTCGGTTGCCGACATTGATCACATCGTATTGGGACCACAATACACGGCGGGCTCAGCTTTGCTTCAGCTACGCATCTTCTTCACAGCCTACATTCGATTCTCATTCCCAGGACTGCTTGTTGTCTTGTGTCCTCATTAAAAAGGGGGGCTGGCCGGCTCCTGAGTGTTATCTGTCAATCCACGAGTCCGGAGACGGAGTGAGACTTGCCCTCAGACTGTTTGAGACACCAGCCTCCCATTTTGCAGGAGCACGGGGACAGCAGAGGAGCAGAGGAATCTGCTTATTTGTTGTTACCAACCAAGACATCTTGGTTTTTGAACACTCTTGACTTGAGCTGTTTTTTTTTCAGTTTTTTTGTGTCACACGTTTGGCCCTTCAATGTTCAGTTCATTTGGTACTTACGAGTAGAGTATAGGCATGAATGAAAGCCCCTTTCGACTTGTGGAAGGATCTAGATCTCTGCTTGGTCTTAGGGATTTAGAGTACCGCTGGGTTTCTGTCCTACCAGTTAGTTCAGACTGCAGATAATAACATTTACATCCAGAGCGGATTCATATGGTTTCAAAGAAGAACTAGCAGGTTCTGAGTTCTATGACCCACGAGCCATTTTTATTACATCAATGATGACATTAGCTGATTATTGCGTCATCTCTTCCTGTCAGATAAATCAGCTTCTGTTCTGTTTGGTAGGAATGAAAACCTTGTAGAAAAAGTGATCTAAGACGACCCATTATACCTGGTTGTTTCTTGAATCTGCAGCAAATTGATTGCATCCGGATTTACAGCTTAAGTTTAAGAACCTGAATCTGATCGCCCAAAACTACTTAATTCCAGCCAGCTGGGATAAAAGTACATCGGTATTTGTTGTGTGTCAGGCACAACCCTCACTGGTGCATAACGTTATGCAACGTTGCCACTGAAGATGCATTTTAAAGTGGACAAAAAGAATATAAAGACATCTGGCACCGCAGCCGAAATAAATTGGATTTAATGCATGCAGTATATTGTTTTAGATCAGGACTGGAATGCAGAGCGGCTATAACCGTACATGCATGAGACTGTCACGTCCAAATGCGGTGTGGTTAAACCTCATCAGGATGAAACAGGCAGGTGCAAATGAGGAAATGAAAATGGTTTGTTTGACTTCGATCGGTTTAATTCTCTTCTGTGCAACCTGTCCGTGCAGGGCTGAGATCTTGCTGTATATGCCATTTTAATTGTAGTTTGGAATGCTCTTTAGCTTAATCTAGAAGTAGATTTTTAAGATTCCTCCTCTCTTTTTTCTTTTTTTAAAAGCTTTGGCTAACAGTTGTCTAATAAGTTTCTACTGTGCCAATTTCTACCAGCAAGTGTCTTCTCCTTCCTCTCCTTCAGTTACCTTGCGGCATGCGCTCTACTGTGAGGGAGGAACAGAAACAAACCACTAACAACATCTGACAACAGCATTCAGGCTGTGCAGAGGAGCGTCCCCTTTATTCTAAATTACAGCCCTAATCCACAGACCGCCGAGGCACCTGGTGATTAGCCATGCTACGACTCAGTGTTGGAGAGAGAGAGAGAGGAAGAGAGGGAGGAAAGAAGGGAAAGAGAGAGGAAGGAAGCATGAAATGTACTTTGCGTCATCCAAACAAAGGAAATGTCTGGACTGATGTCAGGTTTCACAGAGAGACACAAAAATAGGATGAATTCAAAGGGAGCACAATGTGCACATCGTAGAGAAATTCTAGTTTATTAATGAACAAAAAGTATATGTATTTAATTTGGGCACTTTATGATTCTTCTTGTCTTTTTTTAATGTGTAAATATTATGGTTGTTAGTGTGTTTTGGAGTGAGCCAAAGTTAATCTATAAAGACTTAGTTGATTAATGTTAAAAATCTGAGGGAGGGACGGGATATCCTCGCTAGTTACCGTAAGATTGTAGCATTAGCTGGTAGCATCCGCATGACTGATTAAAACTTCTAATTAATTAGCAGACAACTCGATAAGACTAAGCATGAGCTATACGCTACGAAGGAAGAAAAGAGAATGAAACGTAACGTTGTTTTAATCGAGGAATAACACGTATATGTAGCAATTTAATTCAAAGTTTACTGAATTTCAATTTGGGCTTTTTCCGTTCACACAACGAGAAAACTTTATTTTTTAACTTTGAAACAGGATTTCAGAATAAAATCGCTTACACAAATGAACTAATATTTTAAATTAAGAAGAGTAACTTTACTCTGAAATAAACCTTTTGCAAAATAGGCCTCTGTTTTGCCAGTAGCAAAGTGTTGCAGGGATATTAATACTGTATTTATTTCCAAAAAACAAATTAGCAACATTCTGTGAAGCAATAATCAAAAAAAGCATCCAGTCATTGCAGTTTTTCAGTTGTTCTGTAGAAACTGTGGGGAAAGTGACGAGCTCAGCCGGTGATTTGAACCTTTCAAATGTTTGTAAGTCCAAAACGTGTCACTGCTCGGATTTATCGGACAAGAAAAAAAAAATATTTAAAAGAGCTTGAGGTGTTTGGAAATCACCCGCTGAGATCTGTCATCTGAACCCAGCATTCATGTTTTTGTTCCATAACTTATTCCGGGGAGAGCGTCGCGTACGGAAATCTCTGTTTACAGAAGGAGCTGGAATATATCAGCCCGTGTAAGGTTCTGGTTTTGGAAAAATGCAGGATCGTTTTTCCAAAACCTTGAAATGACATTGAATAGCATGGATTTCATTCTAATGAAACTGCCTGGTAGTTAGAAACACAAAAGAGGTGATCATAGAAAAGATGTATAAATAAAATATATACATATACGAGATATAAATATATATTTAAAACAGGTAACTCCTCTTACTGTGACCCAAGGAATGTGTTTTTGTCAGTGTTCTTTTGTGCCAAAATTTCAAACATATTTAGAGGGCTGATTTCCCAATTGAGGACCAACGAAGGAGGAAAGTTTACACACTTGGCATCAAATTTTCTTTCAGCAGGGTACGTCCTGTCCTAAATAAGTAACTTTCGTCCAAGAAGAAGAAACTCTGCGGCCGAAAACAAAAGTAATATTGCATGACGATGATCTAGATTTAGTGAAAATGGATCACAAAGAGAGTCAGAAACAAGTTGCGGTGGTAACCATCATAGAAGTTTCCTGTCTGTCTACATCGAACCTGCAGCAGCTGCCTGTGCGACGTCATTATTAATCAACATTAATCAAGAGCTGATCGTTCACTGTAGCATTTGAAGGATTAAAAAAAGCATTCCTAACAGTTCAGGAGCAGCATGGCAGCATGATGGGTTTTCTATGATGGCTACAGGTGCACATGCAAACATGTATACAGCTGACCCTCGCAAGAAAATGTTCTCTAATTGTTTTTTGGGGGGAGAGACAAAATATATGCCAACGTTTTGCTAGCAGGATTAAGAGTAATTAATGTTTGTTTAATTAAAAACTGATTGTGTGATTTTGCTCATCAGAAAGCTTCTTGTTCACCAGTCCGACTTCTTGTTTGTGACTTTTTTGTAACTCTGAAGGCGAAACGAACGAGCTAACAAACTGTATAGATGTTGTAGTTTAACATATTCAGCACCAAAAATGTACCTTTTTGTTTCATTCGCAGTCGCCCCATTTTTTTGATTGTGTCTGCCACATGGATGTTAATTATGTACTACTATCAATTGTAATGTAAGTAGAGGCCTTAAACACACCGATATACATTTTGTCAGGGCTAAGGACTAAGAAATGTCACATAACGTAAAATCAAAATGACGCAAAAAAAGTTTTACAGTGTCACCATTTCAACCCATTACTTAAAGTAAGTGTCATCTAAGGAAATGATTATATTTGTTCTTAATGAATTTCTGATATACTGATATTTGAACTTGTTGTGTATTCCCCCACTCCTTGGTGTGGGCTTAATTCAACAAACTGAGCAAAAAAAAAAAAAAAAAAGTACAAAAAAAATACATTTTTTGCAGAGTAGATATTCAAACATTCTGACCTGTTTCTTAACAAGACTTATTTTCTAAACTTAGAACTTACACTAGTGTTTCTCTTTTGATGTTTGAATGGTACTTTGTGGTTTCAACCAAGTAGATTTAAAAAAACAAACAAGAACAAGAACATTCGCAATTTAGCCATCGGTAAGAATTGTACTGGAGTCCTGTTGGGGGGTCTTTTACATCAGAGCTACCTTTTTTTTGGTTGATATTCTGCAAAAGCTTCTTGTGGCACCATAAGAACCAATGACCAACATACAGAAAGAGAAAACTTTGGAGGTAACATGACCGTCCCCTAAAATCTTCTCTCAGCCAAATCAATGATATGTTCTTTGGCGATCACTGATGTTAACATTCATTCATCATTATGGGATCCTCACCGTTAAATACGTTATCCATCGCTCAGGCAACACGAAGTTACATGCAAACAAGTCTAAATCGGTGAATTTATAGGTGACCAGAAAATTTTCTTTCGGTCTACAAGAACTCGAAGGTTCCATGAATGTTTTAAGAGAATTTGATACGAGAGGGCATCCCATTATTATTCCATTGAAGTGAATGGAAGTCGCTTGCTTTCGCTTCCACGTTTGCGCCGATAAAACATTGGCAAGTCATGATGAGGCATGAAAAAAGACACTGATGCAGCTTCTCAATACTTTTATTGTTTGTTCTGATAACACAAAAAGTTCATAAGCCCGAAGCTTGCAAACATATTTAAGGTTGAGCCAGTGATTACATATACCGCATGCTCTGACTGGTCATTTTCTTCCATTGTTGCGTACGTCATTTCTGTTATTATTCAATGAGCGACCAGAAAAGATTCTCTCATTAAGTTATTTTATGTCTTTTAGGTGATGACCACAGGTATGTGCTTCTGTTTCCAGGCGGAATGAAAACAGTTCCTCCAGCGTTTGAGTTAACTGCGATATAACAACATTTTTATATTAACTGCGATGCAAAATGTTGGAACTTTTGATTTTGTTGAGTTCAGGGATGGCATATTTAAGATAAACCTGATTATTTGCACAGGCACAGCTGTAAACTTTCTGTCGGTTTTTGCAGAAGATCAACCTAAGAAGTGAATCTGGGTTTTTGAAGTTCTTTTAAAAGAAACCCGTCTCTTACCCGAGCTTAAATTGTCCGTCATATCATTTTCCTTTTTAAGTTCAGGGGTTTTAAAAGAAAGAGACTATTTGTGTCCTTTTTCTTTTAGAGTGACAGTGTGTACATTTCTAGACACATATCACATCATGTTCTGGTGGAGGAGTGGGAGGATGAAAGGCTTGATGCGGCTCCTCTGCGGATGTTATGAAACGGTGGCTGGTGGATCCCAAAAGCAACACATCTCCTCCAGTCTGCTGTGCAGAGGCAGCGACTCCCAAACTTTTCCTCAGAGGCACCCCCAACCCTCATACAAGTGTTCCCCCACATGCCATCTGGATGATCGTTTCGCGATCATTGAGCGAGGACGTTTTTAGGTTGGGTGACCCCAGTGGAAATCAAAGTTCCACTGCAAGTCGTAACTTGTGTTTTCTCAACACCATTTCTTGTTAAATCACCTCTTGCCTTTCTTTACGAGTTCACATTTCAGTCACACACACCGTCATCAACTCATCGCTCAATCTTCTCAACCAATCCTCCTTTTGTTTCTCCAATAACAGTTGATAGAGTCATTTTATCACAGCCTTAAATTCTCGTTTGAGGCCTTTTGAGGACACAAATTTCCAGACATGACGTCCCTAAAAAACACTACATATAACGAGGTGATGTTTTGGTTTTGGGATACGGAGATGAAACAGTTTTACAGGCCTTCTCATGCTGTCAGGAACATGGGATATGGGCAACCGTTGGAAGCAATGCTGATGGAAGAGAAATTCATCCGGGGAAGGTTTTCTAAGCGTGTTGTATATTCTTTCTCTCGGCTACACATTCCTTTAGTTAAACAGATTTAATGAGAGTTCTTTCAGACTTGTTGCATTTGTTGCTCAACGGCAGCTCGGCAGCAGCGTCCCTGTTTTTAAGAATCACCTAGAGCCATTTAAGGATTTCAACTTTCCTTTTTACGAGTATATTGTGATTTTTTCAATACTTTACATCTCGTTTGTGGATTAGCGCCAAGCAAAAAAAACAACTAACGTTAGCAAAGTATTAATGCCCATCTGCATTGCTTTCCATTTGTTGCTCATGTGTTACTGCCTCGAGGACCTGAATGTTATCTGAGTGACAAAGTGGTGTGACTTTAGTTTTCATTCACCGCACTGTCATTTAAAACACGAGTATATTTGCAGATTCTTTGGCAAACTGTTATATTGTTGAGTAAATGCACAATTTGGTGTATTGTTATTCTATTCCAGCTGTCAATAAAAATAGTTTAACTCCATTAAACATTGTGTTTTAATGTTTGTTCTTATTTTTGGATTTGGTTGATTTGTGGTGGTAAAATAATGAAATAGCATACTTATGGCTAAATGTTGTTAAAACAATGAAGTGTCCAAAGTTTACTATCCAGTACAGTCGTCCCTCGCTATATCGCGATTCACTTTTCACAGACTCGCTGTTTTGCAGATTTCTTTTAGTGTCATTTTGCTGCTTTTTTTACAGCGTACTGAACAGTATGAACACGCATTGTGTTCTGCGTCCTGTTTAACTAAGGGAGTACTGTACAAAATGCATGTAAAAAGGTGTATATAAGTGTGTGGTTAGGGGTTTTACGGCCTTAAAACGTAGAATAATTGTAAAACTTACTTTGCGGTTTTTCTTTATTGTGGGTTATTTTTAGAACGTATCCCCCGCGATAAACGAGGGACCACTGTATAGCAAAGGAAACTTAGTTATCTCAGGAATATGGAGATATTAATGACAAATGTCAAATGTCAGATCGTAGATCCCCCAGACCATCAAACTTGATGTATTACTTCAGTAAACAGTTAAGTCAAGAGTTTCAAGTTTTCTTCAATATAGCAAGATGTTTGTTTTGTAAATTATGGTCCCATTTAGAGTAAATCAGACAATAAAGCAGGCTGTGCTTTAGGACACGGTTACCTTATGAATGATTTTCAGTTAGTAGGTCCGGCTCAACACACCAGAAACATATGTTGCATGTGCATTGTTCAGTTCAATTCAAGTTATCTCAGTTATCTATGTGAGCCCGACTCGCAGTACATCACCCAACAGATCTGTGCGATTGTCCAAATAAGATCTCTGCCCCAAAGATGGCAGCTTGTAATCTCTCTGGTTGATGGGTTGTTCCTTTTACACAGTATCTTCATCAATTGGACAAGTAACAGGCTGACCAACCCAAAACTTTCCTGAATCACAATAACCTGCGAACCTCTTAGAGAGAGAGAGAAAGGAAGAGGAAAGAAAGACATGAGGGAGGAGATGAACAACGCAGTAATAAGAAAAATGAAGGAGGAGAATGAGATGTGGAGCTCGAGGGCGAAGCAGAGGAGAGGAGGGATTCACTTTGTTTGACAGTCAGCAGCTAAGGACGAACAAGTACGAAGCTTTCGCCTGTCTGTCTCGATGAAATACCTCCCTTGCTTTTTTGTTTTACCTCCTTCTGTTATCGTTTCTCTTCATATCCATTCTTCTCCTCCCCGTCACTCACTGTTTTCCCTCCCGCTGTCTCTCTCTCCCTCTCTGGCAGACGTCCAGACTCCCTGGCGACCGAACTGATCAGCTTGTATTAAGCTCTCTCTCTTAAACACACACACACACACACACACACACACACACACACACACACACACACACACACAAAGCAATTGCGTGACAGTAAGGCAGGTCACACTAAGCAGACACACACGTACAGGCAAAAGCATGACTTGCATGCACATGCGCAGACTGACAGACGGAAAAGACACTACATCACACACACACACACACACACACACACACACACACACACACACACACACACACACACACACACACACACACACACGTACAAGTGCTAGCGTGACTTGCATACGCAGAGACAGGAAGACGAATCCGCACACTAAATTTGGTGGAACCAGCAGGAGGCCCCCGTCAGATGGTTGCAAATGCAAATTGAGACATAAATCATTTTTCTCCACGGGGGAAATTACAAATTCCAAACAACAGCATGTTTCGCCTCAGTCAGACACAGACGCCACACAGGACAGGAAGCCGTGCTTCAGCACAGACCGTCGGCGTAGTGCCCCCTGCTGCTTCGCTTGTTTGGTAGCGTGACATTTTCTTAAAGGAAATCGCCGAACGCTGAGCCGGTGTCCTGCTCTACTTCACTCTTTTGCACAAATACCGCTAACAAATGAAAAAAAGAACAGATACGTTATTGAGCCCATAGACATGCAAATGTGGAGAGATGGTGGAGTGATGGACAGCCGCACAGAGCGGCACCCTGGAGCAGTTCGGGGTTCAGTACCTCAAGGACACCTCGGCAGAGCCCAGGAGGTGAGCTGGCACCTCTCCAGATCCCAGTCCACCCTCCATACTTCAGTCCATGCTGGATTTGAAGCGGCCACCATCAGGTCCCCAAGCCAAATCCCTACAGGCTGAGCTACTGCCGCCCAAAATGACTTTCTCCTCCTCTACATACACCTCTCATCACCTTTTTTCTCTGCTACTTCATCGTTCTTGGTTCCTGTTTTGTATTTTAGTAAGTTGTTGGGGAAATGAACTACATTCAATCTGTTCAGTTCTCTCTAGGAAACATTGTACAAATAAGCAACCAAACCTTTCTCCCTCAGTTCTTGAGAGGATCTGCTGAAATGTAAAGAATGTCCACAAAGGTTAATGCACCTAAAGGTGATTGCACATGTATGAAACAGACCCATTAAGCTACTCAACGTAGTATAAAGAGAACCATGCCTGCTAGCTATCTGTCTTGCAGTCTGAGTGCAGGCGGACAAAGTTGGAGAGTAGCTGGATAATACAGTGGCACATTCGGCAACTAAACAGATGAGTTAATATTCTACTTACATTCGTCATGTGGCCAGAAACACGAGCGAGTGATTAGTGAGTTTGTTTCATTGCCGCGTTCATTATATCTTCTTAAAGGGTGAACAAGATACGATGTGTTTCTGATTTTGTTTCCACTGCCTCCAAAGTGGATAAAAAAAGTTGTTATTGCAGGTCCTGAGTACACAATTTGCACAATTTGCAAGACTTTTCGTGACATGTCTCTACTTCAGCCTCTGTTACCTAAAGACGAGGCAAAGAGAATACAAGAAGGGATCTCAGTGAAGATACATTGGTTGTACACTCTAAGTAGACTTCAGTAGCTGATGTTCCAGGTCTGGTTTCTACTCGAAACAAAGTTCTCACTTCCAACTTACACGTCAAGAAACGGCACTATAGCATCATCTCTGGACTCGCAGGGCTCTGCAAGAATTAAGTTGTAGTGTAACGTCCAGTTCGACTTTCAAACTTGTGTTTTTTAACGCGGTGAAAGCTGCATACCTGAAGTAGCTTATGTGTGCAGCATGTTGATTAAAAGAAGTCAGCACTGACGTGAACGATCTTCTGGCTTGCGTCTTCACACTGACTTCGATGGCGGTCGCGTCTAGTCTGTTCTACTCCACTACTTTTCTTCCCACGTCTCCTCCGAGGGACACTCTAGCAGCAGAGGGTGGTGTAGTAAATGGTTGGAGGCCCGGGGAGGAAAAGTGAAAAGGCTTTGCGGTTTTGCTAACAGTGTCTGGACTGACAGCCACAGAGTCCACACAGGCTTAAGAGTGTCTCACTGCAGTATCAGCAAGCGCTTAAGGGCTCTGGCATGAACTACTGGAGACTTCCCTAAAGGATTTTTAGCACGTCTGCAACTCTGTAGACTTTCCATAATTCATGGCAACAGTGACATCAGTGAATGAGGACACATCCGTGATCCTTCTCATCTTCAGTTACTTAGAGTATACTATGCATCTTGCAATTTGAATACTTACTGTAATACAAAATAGATGAGAGGTGGCTCCTTCAGTGAGGAGAGGGAGGAAGATCCTCCTTAAAAATTTTAAGAATAAAAAGTTGAAATTGTCTTGACCAATTTAATTAATTGCTGTCCTTGAATATTACTATTTTTAGCCAAAATACATATATAACATGTACATTGTATTAATTTATCTGGGTAAAATTACATGAACACCCCCTATCACTATTAGAAAATACTGCACGCGAATTGGATTGAATAGGAGCCGAAAGGAGGCAGACGGAGAATCTTCCTCCTCTGGGCTTCCATTCACTCCCATTCAAATAGTCTCCGGCACTGGCGGCTCGTGGCTGCCATAGCCTTGTATTGCGAGAGGAGGAAAAACCTCCTTTGGGCGGGTGGGACTAGCGAAGAGATCTGACAAGTGTCACAAAATATGAACCAATAGGCTGCAGTGCTATAGCACGATGAACCAATAAGCAACGTCTTTAGCTGCTTGGGGGGAGGAGTTATCTTATCAAACTTCAGTTGCTAGTAGCACTTCGGCAGTCGAGTCAGATCAGATGAGAACGGCATATGGCAAGCTTGAAGTGTATTGAATGACTTATGACTATATATTCAACTATATATAAATAGTTGTGAAATAATGTTACTGTTGTTCTTTTACTTGTTGACTGTTGCCAGTTGTTTGACACCGTGGAAATGATGTTATTGAATTATTCAGGAAAAAAAACTATTCTCGACTCAACCCGTGCGTACGGTCGCATGGGGTGTGGCCTTCATTACGCAAACCAAACATTTCTTCCTCCCTCACTTTTACAAACGCCAGCCGCCACTGATGTATAGATATCCAAAGCAGCTTTCATTGGTGCCAACATCAGGTTTCAAGCCTAGCAGAGTGTAAACAAGGGATGGAGATTGTGTTTCACTTAACCTGAATTAAAGGTGCTTTCACACCTGACACCCGACCTGTTTGTAAAAACTCTGATGCACCTACCCTGTCTGGTATCGGTTCGTTTGGGCTGTCAGTTGTCTCAAAGGTTACAAGACAAACATGTAAAAGAAAGCAGACTTTTGTTATTTATTCATGAAATTATAAAGATAATTTCTTTCAGATGAGCTCAGTATTCTACTCTGTCGTGTTTAATAAAGAAAAGCCAGTTTGTCCATGTATGCTTACACTCTGATTCCTGTTCTAATGACACTTTCAATAGTAAATGGACCTGTACTGTAATTTCTTTTGCAGCTAACCATTCACACACACAGCTTTGGAAGAGCCTTCGGGAGCACTTCAGGGTTCAGCGTCTTGCTCAAGGACACTTTGACATGCAGACTGGAGGAGCCAGGGTTCGAACCGCCGACCTTCTTATTAGTGTGCAGAGGAGTCACAGTTAAGGTACGCCACACAGATTGTGTACCATAATTCATAATACAATTGTTACACACTTTTACTTTGTTTTTTTTACAACAATAAAAGTCCAAAATGTTAAAATGAGGTAAAATACATTTCACAATAAAATCATTTATGCCAGAACTATCAGACGTTATCACATACGCTCAAGACACAGGAGTTTGTCAAACATACATTCACAGTTAAGATTTCTATTATGAAGCTCGAGCTCATGATTGGCCTGTAGCTCTGCAGACAGAATACCTGCACGCAAAATCCTATTTTAATAAGAATGTACTTAAATTTTTTAAAGTAAAATACAGAATAACCCATCTCAGAGTTAGTGACTCTGCATGTTATTTAACCCTGTTAACTATGTGTGTAAAAGCGGAGTAGAGGTCTAAGGTAGAATAAATAATTAAGCACCTAGAAATCATAAGTTACAGTACTTACTTAAATAAATATACTTAAATCACCTTACATCACTGCAACATACTACTGTGTGTTGTCATCACATACGTCTACAGAGCATTTCTGCATTTCACAGATCGTTGATGCGATCTAGAGAAAGTTACCAGATCTAGAAGTAGTCCAAAAGTCAGCCGTGTTTGTACATCAGTCCTTCTTTCAAACCTGCTTTTAATTCAAACCGAGTAGTCGTCGTCTCTATTCACATGCAAACAGTGGCACTGTTTTAATTTGGGTTCTTTGGTATTTACAAAATGCACATTAAAAAATTAAGCTTTAGCTATTTTTTTCTTTACAAAGAAACACAAAGGGGCGGTCGGTAGCGTAGTGGGTTAGGCGGCCGCCCCGTGTGTGGAGGGTATAGTCCTCACTGCAGCTGGCCCCGGTTCGAATTCCGCATCGGACGCAATCTCTGCCCCCTGCTTCCTGTCTATCTTCAGCTGTACTATCATAAAAAGGCCAAAAAAATAAACTTTAAAGAAACACAAAGTTCAGTTTAAAAGAGAAAAACAAATCTTGGTCACATGTCTGTGTGATTCGTGTCTTTTTGTCCTGTCGCCATGAACTCAAAGCCTGAGAGGACGAAAACACACACTGTGTCTCGCTGTAAATTATAAGATGAAGCTGAAGTTTCTTTAGCCCGTCGTCTGCGTGAAGCTTCCCAGCATGACTGGCATTGTGTCGGACTCTCGAGACTTCCAACGTGTAGCATAGACAGCAAGGCGAGCATAGTGAGCATGCTATAGATAGCTTCCCTTCGGCAGATGATCTGTCAGGTCTGTGAGAAGAACTAATGTCTCTACTGTGTGTGTGTCGTTCATATCCCTTTCAATAATTTATGTACATTAAAATTTAAAACAGACTTTTTCAATGTTTTCACTGATGAAACTATCATTTCCTCCACGTGTCGCCTATCTGCGAAACACGTGTATGAATGTTCGTAAGACGTCTGTCCTCAGTCCCTCAGTGTGATGATCACGTGATCGTCCTGTCCTTTCCACAGCATCTCCCCTTCAAAGTCCAACATCTTGTGTTTGCGGCAGCGCAGCAGGATGCCCACCACCTTATCCGAGATCTTCACGTAGCGGTCAAAGAGCCGCCCGAAGCTGATGACGGTCCTCCCCTCTTTGTCCTTATAGGCCATGTCTCTGATGATCCACACCATTTCCTCCATCTCCCTGTGGATGTGTTTCCGGGCCCTGTCGCCCCTCTCTGCAGTCCTGGAGCCGTCTTTCGGTCGACCGTAGCCGGAGTCGCCCTTGCGGAGGCGCTGGGCCATGGCGTACTCGTAGTCAAACTCCTCGCTGAAGGGGTTGAGCTTCTGCCCTTCCATGTGCTGCTTGGACCACTGCTGCCAGCGGTTTTTGATGTCGTTCTGAGAAGCAATCTTAATCTGGAAACAAATTATAAAATGCGGGCTGGTCAACGTCACAGTTTATCTTATATACATTTCTCTGAAAGAGCACCTTGAATATTTACATAGAAAAATCAGTTTACTGCCCCAACGAGTACAACTTAACCCATTGGAGTTTGAAAAGAAAATATTTGCAAGGCAGGGGGATTCTGATGAACATCGGTGAGTTGCATCATGGGAAATGTAGGATCCGGCATTTCTTGGTGACCCATATGAGAAACTAAAAGTCAGGATATCCTGGACTCTGAACTTATGAACACAAAACAGTATGTCTGTATATAGTATGCCTTTGTGTTTTTTTTAAATATATATTTGGACCACATTTCCCACAATCCCCGCTGTTTCCTGTCATAAATATGTTGCTGCTCATTAAAACTTGCTTGCATGAATCTTTTTAAGATGTGCATTGACCCGGCCCCTCTACATTGATTGATGACCCTCCAATCTTGAAATAAACTCTCCCCTACTTGGTGTAATCGATCCCCATCCACCGGAACATTTGCACCAATGGAAATAACAGGATCCGATATCTGTTTTCTGACGAACAATAAATATAGAAAATCTCTCTGCTCTCCGTATTTAATCTTGACTTTTAACCCCAGTGCTTCGCAAACCTTCTGATTCTATCCTGCTGAAATTAATTTCACTTGGATCTTTCTTTATCGGTCGCTTGCTCCTCCCTGTCGTTGAGGAAATTTGGGGGATGGAGGGTGTTGAACTTTATCCTCTGACAGTAAAGGTTGGAGAGTCACGGCCCTCCCCCCCTCCTCCTCCCCCGTCTCACCCTCTTTCCAGCCTCCCTTGGTATTCCCGTCAGCTTGCCAGGCCTTCAGATCAGTGTCACCGTATCTCTTCGGTATTCGTTCTATGAAAAGTGAGGACCTGTCGCAGAGGGGCCGTCTACAAAATTCTGTGAACCCTTAAAGTGACAACGATACTCGTGCTATTTTTCTTTCTTCTATTTTTTTCTTCGGTTCTCAACATTTGTTGCTGGTGCAATTTTAGTGGCATCTTTCCTTTACTTGGGTGTTTCCATGTTTGCACGTCGACTTCACGACATTTCAGAGAGGAACATTACACTTTACTCTACGTGCACAACTTATCTACCCAGATTAAAACTGTCAACATGTGAATATCTTATAAAATATAATTCATTGTAATAGATTGAAGCACTCAGTGATATTGAAAGTACTTAAATGGGCTTCAGCTTAATGAACCAACCTATTAAAGAGCTGTTTAAATCGTGGCATCAGTATTACTCAATAAATCCATAATAATAAAACTCTATCAAAGGAGCCATCACACGATATGATCTAATAACCTTTACTTTGAATTCTTAATTGCATGTTTATTACATCAATAATGCTAATTTATACTGTCAAATTTTGAACTCGGGACTTGCAGATGTAATATTTTAATCAATGTTTTTATATAAACACAAGGCTGTGTATGTGTGTTTGTGTGTGTGTGTATGTGAGTCACACACACACACACACACACACCAGTGTTTGCAGGTACAATGAGCTTTTTATGCAGCTTTTACTGTTTTGGTTGGTCGACCTTGTTTCCAGAAACTCTTCTAAAAACTGTGTGAACGAACTTTGTGTTTGTGACCAGCTAATGCTCAAGATAAATAAACTAAATGAATCAAATCAAACATCTTCTTTCTCGTGTCCTACGTTCCTCACCTCTCTCCCTTCACCCTGTCCTCACCTCCCCGCCCGCTCCACCTGAAGGTCAGGTTGGAGCGTGACTATTTTTATTTACGTATATTCCACTGCGGCGAGGCCAAGCTTCTGTTTTTATGTGTTGGCAATGCCGCTCGCCGGCTCCTTCGCCTTTTATAGAGAGAGAGAGAGATTAAATGTTGGGAGTTATGCAGCTGTTTGAGTTTCAGGTGACTTCAAAGAGACTTCCGCTCCAACTTGTTTATTCACACTCTGTGGATCTTTATATTTTATAGTATTTGTCCTCCGCCGTGTGGTTGATTCAGAGACATGAGAAATATTTATTGTGTCTCGTATAAATGTCTCGACTTTAAAGGGCAATTATGCAAAATGTAACTTCAGTAATGCTCCTCGTTCGATCTTCTACAAGCCAACAACACTCAAAGACACAAAGAACCAGTTCTCGCATGAGCTCTGTCACAATCAGAGGTTTGGATGTCAGCCAGAGATGAAGTGTTTGGCCTTTGCTTCTTTGTCTTTATGTATTTTCTGATGACAAATTGTGAAAAGTGTCCTATTATTATTTGAGTTATTTGGACGTTCAGTTAAATCTACAACGGATATGAGATGCATGCGACTGCATCACAAACTGCTGATTAACACTGATGACAAATTGAAATCGATGATCGTGAGCAAAAGTAGACGTTTTTAGAAATGATCTCCCGATGTTCGGAGCCTCGACTCTCTGGTTTATGTCCCCCGCAGTTGGTGGACTATCAATAGCACGGCTGTCCTACATGTTTGCATTGAAATCAGCCTAATCCAGGTTAAAGGTCAGCTGACACTGACGTGCACACATCGGTCGGACTCGGTTCAGAGATCACAGAGCTCGTCGTCTATCCGTGAATCAATGGTCGATATTATCTGAATGCTCCATTACTGGCTAGATGGTCATTTGGTTCTGGTGCATTTGGTTTATCAGTTTATTGTCTCCTGTTGATGGTGCAATAAATAAATAAAAGTGCAGAGTCAGAGAATTTGCTGTAAAACCAAAACAAAAAGACAAAAGAGGCTCAAAAGCTCCCTGAGGGCTCATGGAGTCCCACACTATGACAGACACGTCTTTGATCGATTGGTAACTTATAACACATCATCATGTTTCAACATAATTGAACTCTACCTTGGGCCTGTTGGTCGGTTTCTTGACTTCGCTCTGCTCGTTTTTTGTTTCTCCATTGTCGCTCAGTCCGGCCTCCTCTCCCAGCCCGCTGTCCTCTGTGTCCACGCTGCTGCTCCTCGACTCGGGCTTCATCTCCTGGAGCATCTGCTTCCTGTCTTCGATAATCCCTCCACCTCCTCCTCCTGCACTCTGCAGAGCTCTCATCTGGCGCCGCCTTGTCGGCGACTCGTTGCCTAGGAATCTTTTGCTCTCCTCGGGACCCGACTCCATCTTGCCTCGGATGGCGTTGACCAAATCCATGCTGCTGCACTCGCTGCGCTTTGGCTGGACGGTCTTGGTCACAGAACAGGCCCGGATCTTACTCCCGCTGCCGTCGCCGGCGTCGGCCTTGACTACACGCGGGGTGATGCTGAGTTTGACCACGTGTTTCTGCTCTTTTTTGTCTTCCTCTTCAATAGACGAAGGCATCCAGCCAGTTGGGATGCTATCCTGCTTGTCGGAGTGGTCGTTTGCCCAACCCTGCCAGCTTTTGGCCAAGTTGGCCACCATAGCGGCACATCTCACCTTCCGTACCGCTCGTTTGAAAGCCGGTGGCTCCTTTGGTGTTATCGTGGTGGTCCCACTGCTACTCATGGTGACAGGTTACCAGAAGGGATGTGGTATGCTTTAGTTGAAGATCTTGCAGAATGTGTTGTGGCAGTTCCTTGAGTCCGTTTGTGTGTCCAAACTGTTTCCAAAAATGAACAAATAAAAACTTAAAAGTCTTGGACTTTCAGAGTTAAACTGTCCAGATGATTGCAGACAAAAGTGAGTTCAGCCTTCAGCCTTTATAGTCGGGATGGACCTTCAAGGAAACATCCGAAACCTTCCAGATGGCCATTCGGTTAGTGGGTGAGCTGCTGGTGTGAAGGGTGCGAGGGCTTTGACTTTAATCCCCTGATGAAGCCCCTCTGGCTCCGCAGCCGACTTTAAATAGAGGAGGGTCGTAAAGGAAGTGATGTCGCACGGTGTCCACGTGAGACATGAAGGTCCAGTGTCAACTTATTACTGACACACACACACACACACACACACACACACACACACATGCACACACATGCACACACACACACAGTGACTGAGGAGTGGAATTTCTCCCAGTGGGATCCAGGGAACAGGTGCCCAGTGTTTTTAGCTCGGATGTTTCTGTCCTTACACACAAATACACACCGCGACACAAACAGGCTTTCGCTCTGACTCAGCCTGCTATACGTGTGTGTGTGTGTGTGTGTGTGTGTGTGTGTTCATTGTGTATATATAGGGATGTTTTCATTCAAATACACAACTTCCCTTCACGGCACAACAAATAACGGAGTGTGGCTCACACAGAAAGGCATCTGTCTGTCTGCATGTCCGTGCATGCAACGTCTGTGTGTATTTGTGTTAATGTGTAAGTGTGAAATTTTTAGATTCTGATTCATATACTGTATGTGTGTTTAATTAAAGAGCCTCCAGCTTACTCAACTGTCCTCTGCACTCATCTGACTCATAGTGACGGTTGTAATTCTTATTCCGGGGTCATGGAGTGCGGTTGTAGTTAGTTTTTATTTCTGTGTCATGCCAGACATTTGGCTCATCCCACATGGGGATTACATGTGCAGCTATTTATCAAACCCTGAAGCGTCTGCTACCTTTTAATGAACATGTTTACATTTTGAAAGCTGCAGGCGTAAAGTTTTTTCTCGTCTCTCAAAGCAACTCGCTAAAGTAGTAGATCTGAGTAAAAAAAGGACAATCTGGATCATTTAAACTCAACAAATCTGCTTTTTACACTGCGTGCCACCTCGGAAAATATTCATCTTGTCACACCGCGGTGAGGTCAAGTTGTGTTTTTGTCCTGTCTCGTCATTTCCTGTTTTATTTTGATATTTACCTGTCCTCTCGTTTCAGGTTACTTGCTCTTCCTCATGTGTCACCGGTCTGATTGTTCCCACCTGTTCCCCATCACCCTGTGTATATATTGTCTGCGTCTCCCTTTGTCCCGTGCCAAAGTGTTTCGTCTTTTGTAGCGATCACCTAAGCCTTGTTTCCTTATCCACAGCCATAGCGTTATAGCTCAAGTGTTCTTTTGTTCATTTTTCCTCCTTGTGAGTGATTTTGATTTAGATAAACTTTATAGAGTAGTTTAGAGTTTTCCTCCTTTGGAGTGTTTTTGTTTCCCTAGTTTAGGCCGTTTTCATAGCCTCACTCTGTCAAGGGATTTGCTCATTTGACACCTCTGCGATTGAGTCCTGTTTTGAGTCACATCTCTCCAAGTAGCAACATCATGACACGAGTTACAGTCACAGCAACGTCTCTTCACATAGGAGGCAGGTTTATTCTCAATAAGAAGATTTATTTTAAATTTTACTGTGGTTGCTGTTTCCTGAATAAAAAAACGAGATAATCTGGTGTAAAAGTGTTTCTCCTGATCGACGCTGCTCAATCATTGGGCTTTTGTATCGTTCATTCGATCTTATTGTCTTATTAGTTACATTTTAATTCTTATCTAATCATGGATTCATTAGGCACTATCTGCATTAAGGATGTCGACCACCAACAGTACCACAGTTTGGGAACCAGTGTTCTAAAAAACAGTTGGTCACTTAAAGATCTTAGGTCGGACTATGCAGACGTCTCACTGAGATCAGACTCTTAAATACAAACCAGCCGTAACGAACAAAGAAACGAATGAATCCGTTTGTGTTTCAGGACACGTTCCCCCGATGATTTACTCTCATACGTCTTGTAGCATCACACGGAAAACTGCGATATAAGTTTTGATCTTCTTGGAAAAACTCATTAGCGGCAGTCATTTTTAATCCACACAGAGGGAAAGAACATTAAAACCAGCAAAGTGACGGAGTGACTGAAAGATTTATCACGCGATTAATTATAATGATTCATTAGCGGTATCCGGTCATTAGTGTTCATTAAACGGAATTAAATGAGACATTTTACCAAAAGATATCTGAGATGAACTTCAAACTAGTTTGTTTCCATTCGTGCTTTATTGCTGCTGTCGGATCAGAAACATGTTGACGTGACCATGAAGAAGCTTCAGAGCTGTTCAGTGTTTAGTTGAACCTTGTTGCTTCAATACAACGTAAAGATGAGCCACTCAGGTGTTATTAATTCAGTTGACAAACCAGAGTATAATTATTAATCAGCCTGATGCTGTTAGTGAGAGTTAATAACATGTTTGAGTCCTGTTCAAATGTTTCTATTCAGACAAAGACGAACGCGTCTTCTGAATGTCTGCTGACTAAAATAACTAACCGGGGGGCCAAGCCGTCACCAGCTCAGGTTTCTAGCATGTGTGTGTGTGTGTGTGTGTGTGTGTGTGTGTGTGTGTGTGTGTGTGTGTGTGTGTGTGTGTGTGCGCGCTTCAGGCTATCTGGCTTTATGCCGGCAGCTGCCTCACGTGCACGCTCTCAACGCCCACTCTGCACGGCAGGCTCACACAGAAATAGACACGCCTTGGCACTTGAAAGCTACGAGGAAAGGTGTGAGCGTCGCATGTAATGATGCAAAGTTTTTATATACGCGACTTAATCAGGAGGGAAAAAAAAGTTCTTTTTATACCGCGTGTGAACCGTGAGTCACCGGCTGAATAATACTGTGTCGATCCCTGCAGGGAAACTTTTATCTCAGGTTTTTAAACTCGCTGAAATTAGCACATTTTTAAATTTTACATTTGGTAACCAAACAATGATATTAAAGGTCCAGTGTGTAAAATTTAGGCTTAATTTACAGAATATGGCAAAACTGGAATGTGAGAAAATAAGAATAAGACCTTAAAATGAATCTTTTACATCCGCAGACACTCTTCCATGGAGTCCGCCATGTTGAACCACCGTGTTTCTACATGAGTCCAGAAAGGACAAATATCAAGTGTTTAGCGTTTTTGGAACCACCGTGGATTCTCCTTCATGCTTGGAACGGGAGAGCAATCTGCAACTAGATGCCACTAAACCTGCAAACTTCTTCTTCTTCTCCTTTATATTTTCCCTTCAGTGAATCCGTTGCCTCCATCTAACCCTGTCTTCTGCGTCCTCTTCTCTCACACCAGCTACCTTCATGTCCTCTTTCACTGCATCCATAAACCTCCTCTTAGGTCTTCCTCTAGGCCTCATGTCTGGCAGTTCAATACTCAGCATCCTTCTACCAATATATTCACTCTCTCTGAACCATCTCAGTCTAGCCTCTCTGACTTTATCTCCAGAACCTCTAACATGTGCTGTCCCTCTGATGGACTCAGAGAACCTCTGCATCTTCATCTCTGCTACCTCCAGCTCTGCCTCCTGTCTTTTCCTCAGTGTCTCTAGCCCAAACAACATCGTTGTCTCACTTTCCTTTCATTTTAGCTGAAACTCTTCTATCACACATCACACCTGACACTTTTCTCCACCCGTTCCAACCTGCCTGCGCACGCTTCTTCACCTCTTTTCCACACTCTCCATTGTTCTGGACTGTTGAGCCTAAATACTTCAAATCTTCCACCTTCTTTATCTCTTCTCCCTGTAACCTCACTCATTCACACACATGTACTCCGTCTTGCTGCGGCTAACCTTCATTCCTCTCCTTTCTAGGGCGAACCTCCACCTCTCTAGCTTCTCCTCCACCTGCTCTCACTACAGATCACAATGTCATCTGCAAACTAAACCTGCAAAGTGTTGCTTTTGAATCAATAGACAACAAAGTAATATAACCACCAGTAATATAAACAAAGAAAGAAAAAGAGTTTCAAGACAAATTGTTTAAGCATTTCTTCTTTTTTACAAAAAGAAAAAGAACAAATCTAATAAAATACGACAGTTATCAGTGGGACAATGGTACAGTCTACTGGAAATATCGAAGTGCATCATAATTTGAGCAAGTGCATCTAAGAAATGTCTTGATGTTTTTCCACCATGATTCCAGCTTTGAACCAGACTCCGGTCACACGTAGAAGTTTCTGATCTCAGTTTTGCATTTCAAATCCAAGATCTGTATCCCATGGTATGCAGATCTCCACACACTTAGTGATAAAACACACCACTGGCTGTTTTTCCGGTGTAAACACATTTGTTATTTGCTTTTTTAATCAAACCATACACTCAGCTTTATGAATTACGTTGCATATGTTAAGGTTAGATGAGGTTCACACTCACAGAGTCATGATCCACTTCTCTTCTCTCAATCAGTCACAGCTTCACCACAATACGGCCAAAACACTTGTATTATTTTGCTCGTTTTACAGATATAATATATAAATATTGTCGCTTGGTCACACAGGAATTGTTTGAAATCCTTTTTACTTCCATTGACCGAGTTTTCCTCTAATCTCACATAGCCAGGCCTCCATCTGCTCAGACTCGTGATGATAAGCGGCTGGTTCACAGCAAAGGAGCGACAAAGTCAGGACATTTATGTCAAAGCAAACTTTCAAAGTATGAGTCATTCCCTGGAAGTTTGCATGAACTGAGATTGATTGATCCGATGTAATTGGGTTCGCTCGGCATTAATGACAAAATGTTGAGAGTCGGCAAGAGGAAAGATTTACGAGCTGGACTCAGACATGCAGCGATGGAAGGTACGAGCATGTGAACCTGAGAAACTGCAATCTCTGCTCTGCAGACATTTTCATTTCTAAATGTGACAATGTAACTGAACCGATGACAACTTTGACAAAATGTCCCTTTTGCTTTTGTTGACAAGACATTTGAGTTTTCTCCTCCTCCTGGAGCATCCCGAGGTGTTCCCAAGCCTGTTGGGTTATAATGAATAGTCCTTCCAGTAGGTTCTTGGTCTGTCCCAGGGTCTCCTGCCAGGTGGACGTGCCCAGGAGCCATCCTCTGGATGTCCGAGCTCCTCACCTTATCTCTAAGACTGAGCCTGAGCACCCTGTGTCAAAGCTGGTTATGTTTAAGTTCTCTTGTGTCAATGTTGTCTTGTGGTTTCCTGTTTTATTTTGAAATTTTCCCCTCCTCTCGATTCAGATAACTTGCCCCTTCCCTGGTGTGTTTCCCACCTGTCTGATTGTCTTCCCCGCCCTGATTGTTTCCACCTATTCACCATTAACATGTGTATATATATTGTCTGTGTCTCCTTTTGTCTGTTGCCAGTTCGTCTTGTTCCTTGTTCTTGGGAACCAGCTCCTCGCCATAGTGTTGTGTCTTCTTGGTTTTTGTATATTTCTTTGCTACTTTGTAAAGCCTTTGTACTTAAAAGTTTTTTCTCGAAATAGTGGTTTTTCATTTGTTATCTTTATCCTTTATTTTGTAGGTTTTCCTCCCAGTGAGTGATTTTCTGTTGTACTTTCATAATAAAAGATTTTGTTTATTTCACACTTTGTCTCCCGAGTCGTGTGTTTGGGTTCAAGCCATAGTTGCACCCTGCAGAGGAAAAGCTCATTTCAGATACTTGTATCCGCGATCTTGTTCTTTTAAAAGAATAAAATGAATACTTGATCCCTCGTCAAGAAATACAACCACTCATAGATGTAAAAATGTGGAGAGTTTGTAGAGTTATGAAGCAGTTAACTGGCACCTCTCCAGCTACCTAGTCCACCCTTCAACGCTGTTCACGACCCAAAGCTCATGACCACAGGTGAGGGTTGGAACTAGGGCTGGGGGATATGGACTGAAAGTCATATCTCAATATTTTTTAGCAGCAAGAGACCTGGACAGAGCGAGAGGAGAAATAAAAGCGAACTGGTGGCTCAAGGGAAGTAATGTATAATCATTTTAACGCAAAATAAACTAAATCAATATAAATAAAATATATCAATATAGATTAAAATATCTATATATCGCCCAGCCCTAGTTGGAACATGCATAGACTGGAAAATCGAGAGCTTTGCCCTCCGGCTCAGCTCCCCTTTTACCACAACAGTCTGGGAAATTGGCCACATCGCTGCTGACGCTGCACCAACCAGCCAGTCCATTTTCCCATCGCTCAAGAACAAGACCCATAGATGGCCCAACTCTTTTGCTTAGGCCAGCAGCTCCAGGTTACCTCATTGTCTGGCAGAGGAACAAGTACACAAGTACTGAACTAAGTGAAATACTAAAACATGTCCAAATAATTGGAAATTATTTAATAAAACTTTATTTCTGGCGATTTTCTGAGGGCATGGGGTTGCATTAGAGACGAAATCAGGTTTCATTGCACAGTGGCAGCTCTAATTATCCATCCACACCTCAGCAGGAACGAAACGAAGGAGGAGGATGATTTTAAATCCATTTTTAACAAAACAACTGATTATCCCCAAATGTTTTTTTTTCACAAAACATATTTGCACACAGATCACACTTTCTATATTTTTCGTTGTGCGTGTGTCTCTCTTGCATAATGGCTATATTTGTGTCTAATTGGAGGATGTCTTTTTCTGTGTCTGCTGACGCCATCGCTGCATGAACGAGTGCCAGAAGTGAGATCTCATTACTGGTTGGTTCTTCTGGCCGAGCCAAGTGGCAGTCCTGGCAGAGTGAGATACACACTGGGACCGCACAGCTTGTGACACACACACACACACACACACTCACACACATTTGCGCTTCTATACTTGTCAGTGGCCTCAGTGGCATATTGCATTGCCTAACACACAACCCCAAGTGTAATCATCACTTCCACAACCTGTAACAAGTTCTAATATCAACGCCCAAACTAAAGAAAAGAGGTCGTTTTCCAAGAATGTCCACACGTTTCATGCTTAAAACTCTAATTGGTCCTTGAGAAATAAAAGTTTTGGACTAATGTGGAAACACATTCATGCAAGAGACACACACACACACACACACACATGTGCTGTCCAAGTCTCACAGCGAGAAGACAGATTGAAGACAGTGTGAGAAGAGAACGTTTCCCTGGCTGCCCATGACGACGGTGACATCACTGCGCAGCCGTGGCGATGAACAATGTGTTCTGATCCGTCTCTGGTGACTGTTCCTGGCTCTGGATCCACTTCAGTCTGGATCAGCAGAGGAAACTGTTACGGGAACAGTTACAGTGACCGAAAAAACAACAACTCGCACACACTTCAACTCATCCTCTTCTTTTAGTCCAAATCACACTGACTGAAAGGTCTGAATGTTAGACACAACTAGAAAATTCCCGCAGAAATTTTGAGAGTGACGAGTGGGCTGTTGCCGGGGGTCTGTATTCAAACAGCACACCTCAAATAGTCATTTTTAACATTTTTTTATTTTTATTTTGAAGGGACTCTTATTTTGAAAATAGCCCCTCCCCCCTCTCCTTCTCCTTCAGGCAGGCTTGAGGTTGCCAAGCAACCAGGACCAACTGCCGGCCCTAATCAGCAGAGCAGTTACTGCACCTGTTAGAATGTCAGTTGGAAATGCTGACAGAGAGAGAGAGAAAATGCTGAGACCACCCCTCGAACAGGAAGGATTTCTGGACAAACCGTATTTCCAATCATTGAACCGAAATCACTGGGAGCATCCTGAGCCCTTCCTGAACGTCTACATAGTTATTTTGTGTTGATAAAGTGAAGAAATGTGACCTTTAGAGCGATTCAAAGAAACGTTACTTCTGCTTTCCTCCAGAAATGTTCCCGCCTTTTAAACATGGCAGTCTATGGGGCTGTGGATGGGTGTTGGTGGCGCATCTTTGTGTGTTACGCCAAAACTATAAGGCTGACAGCTTTAGCAGATTTTTAATCTTAAACGTGGCGGTATCTTTTCTCTCTGTAAGCGTCGTCACAGCAGATCATCTGTTTCCATCCTCCAACCTGGCATGTAGATTTTACGTCTTCCTGACACAACCATCTACAGTTATCCTGGCTTTGGATTGGCATTTGACCTTTTGACATACAATAGTAAACACTGTGTTACCAATTATACAAATTCAGGTAATTAAGTTGTGCATAGCTGGGGAACAACCTGAGGTCCAGTGTCCCTCCACATCTGGAACTTGAATGATCTCCTTCTGTTACATGTTTTGCTCTGTTGAATCCAGTTATTGTCACATGGTTTCAGGTTTAACTATGACAAAAAATCTGCAAGTTGACCTTTTGAATTGATACTAAAGTGCGGCATGGAAGGTAAGAACCACAGGGTTCCCACGGGTGCTTGAATTCCTTGAAAATGCTTGAATTTCAATTCAGTGTTTTCAAGGTTGTGAAAATGCTTGAATTTTTTGTGAAGTGCTTGAAAATGCTTGAAATTTGTGTGATGTCTATCTCAATAAACCAAGAGAAAACAAAAATGTTTCCTAAGCGGCTACACGCTTGATCCGATGCCTTTACATGCAGAACTCAGTTATCATACTCGCTTGGTGTTCTGCAGAGAAATAACAGTAGACTACTATCCACACCTGTTGGTCACTGTTATTGCGCTATGGTAGTTACACAATACACCGCTCACAAGCTGAGAATACAAGCCAATTCACAATTAGTTAAAAATCAAAACAGTCAATCTACCACCATATGAAATAATGCTAATTAGACCCATATTATTATGCCATACAGTGGCACCGCTGCACTTCCCATGACCATCATGGCAAACACAACTAGTAGGCTACCTATTTAAAGGTGCTGGAAAAATGGAAAAACTGGTGCTTGAAGGTGCTTGAAAAGTGCTTGAATTTGTTCATGAAATAGGTGTGGGAACCCTGGAACCGGTCTGGACTGCAGTCAGCAGTGACGTATGCAGGATTTGTGGATAATCCGTCAAAGTATTAAAAATTTTTTTGTATGATCTGTTCAGTTATTTTATGTTTTTTTTCTGTCTGCCTTACTTTCCAGCTTGCTAAGTTAACCGGCAAACGTGCTATGAGCAGCCTTCTGCCTTTAGTCCGGAGGACAAATTGTTATTTTGAGTTTTTGCAGAGGTTTGGTGGAAGAAGTTGAATGCTGCAGCACACCTCATTTGTTTTTAGTTTTTCTGTTTGTGTTTTTTCTGGAATGCAGAGAGAGAGGACGGGGAAGTGGGACAGCAGCAGATCAGAGCATGAAGCTCCCCGTTCTCAGCCGCACGCCGTCGCCCAGGCAGGAGAGAGCCAGCCCGAGACCGAAATAAACCTGACAGGCGTTCTTTAGTTCTGCACTCCTCGCTCTGTTCCCTCTCTCAGCTGTGAATATGACACAGCTGAGTCACACAACGACGTGTGTGTGTGTGTGTGTGTGTGTGTGTGTGTGTGTGTGTGTGTGTGTGTGTGTGTGTGTGTGTGTGTGTGTGTGTGTGTGTGTGTGTGTGTGAGAGAGTTTGTTCAAGTTCAGTTCATTTGTGTGGAGGCCCGTGTGTGTGTGTGTGTGTGTGTGTGTGTGTGTGAAGCATTTTCAGGTGTGTGTGTTCATGCGTGTGTCAACAGAGAAATCTAATAGGATCAGTCAACTTCAATCTTACGTCTTGACAATACACCAACGCACCTACGCACGTTTCCTCTTTGAAGCGTGTGTGTGTGTGTGTGTGTGTGTGTGTGTGTGTGTGTGTGTGTGTGTGTGTGTTTAATACCCAGCAGCGTGCCCTTATTTCCCGCTATAGGCTATAAGTAAAGCGGATTAAAGCGGTTTACCATCTCACCATTGTCATCTCCAATGCGAGCCACGCACAGACGTAATTGAACAGACAATGCAGTCGGTGATTTGTTCGACATATTTATTCAGCTGTTATTAAATTCCTCTGTTACATTCACAGGCTCGGCACGGGCGTGCTAACACATTTGTTTTGCTATTTCATTCATTTCTCCTCTCCCTCCATCATTTCCTTCTTTTACACTTATTAAAAGGATTTTTTTATTTTGTCCTTATCAGCGTGCAACAATAAACTGCTACATAACTGATTTTTACGCCTCTCGCTGCCTTTTTCTATGCTATGCTCTCGGGTGTACCTCCATGCTGTGGCTAAGAGATTTGTACTGCAATACTGCAAAACTTCCAGCTTGTAATAAAGTGTTACATCACCAGCGAGCTTCCCAACATTTCCCCATCTTTCTCCTTCCTCTACCTCCTCTGCCTCCATCCACATATCTCCTCATTCCTGGTGAGGAGTACCGAGGTGAACAGTTGTGCGGAGGCTCAGTTATTCCTGATTCCTGTCAATATTTTTGTCACACACAACCATGTGCATGTGCATTTGTGTTTTTCGGGGGACTTGGTTGAAACTTTTCAGTAAATTTCCAGAAACTTGCCATGGGAATTATGGAAATATGGGGGAATTTATGGGGAATTAACTGGAAATTGGTAATATAAACAAACTGTATCATATCACACACATCCAAACATAAACAGAAACATTTTGTTTCATCATAAGAAGACATCCATGGGATTTATTTGTAATTAGAACTTCAAGTTCTCTTCAAGTTTGAATTATTTTATTGTACAATATTATGTAGTCCTCGAGCTCAAATGTGTGGCCTCAACAGTCCAGGTACAGGAATCACCTGTGCAGGTAGGGGGCGTGGCCTTAATAGCCCTGCAGTAAGCAGTGTGCTCTGTGCATGTGATAATTACTTACATGAAATCTGGTTGTTTTAGTCAAGATTATGCTCAAATATATTTTCTCCAATTATATTTTAGGTTCCCTGATAAAGGTTCCAACCTTTCAATTCACGATAATTCCCATGGAAAGTTTCCAACAGAATTTTGCAACCCTAATTGCCTCAGTCTTTTGTGTGTCAGCTTTTAATTGCACCACAGATTTTGTGATTTTTGCAGCCTTCGCTCTCGTAAGCAGGAGAAGACAGCTCCACAGCATGGAAGCCTCTGTGGACATAAGATGATTTCCTACTTAGATGCCAGGGAGCGAGGTTTGCATCGTCTCTCAGAGCAACAGTTACTGTTGGCTTCCTTAAAAAAGGCAAACTCCAAGACACACACACACACACACACACACACACACACACACACACACACACACACACACACACACACACACACACTGTATATGCAGAAAGTCTTTTAAGGTTCTGGGTTGCAATTATGTGTACTGAAAAACAAACACGAAGAGTCTGCAGCCATGCCAGCAGCTATTTAAGGCTGCACTTAGGCACAGCAGTGCTTTTAACTAAATATTAATGGCACCATACAAACATGCTCACAATGACAATATACATAATAAACATGCTGATGTGTAGCTGCAGACATGTGACTCAAGTCAGGTCCTTAGTTGAGTCACATTTTCCTCCAAGATACTCCAGGATACTTACCTGCAGTGCCTGGTTTAACGATATTATTGGCCAATACATCTAAAGTGTTAAACAAATATGAAAAATGAATTGAGATTGTTGAGCAGGTCTTGCATTCAGCATGTCTTTTTCTTTTGGAACTCTTGAATCTGAAAATGACTCTTGACACAGGCATGATGATGGCGACAACCGCACTGCGTTCAGCCATGGAGTTCAGTCTGTAAAGTGAAACTCGTAACATTTCGCCAACAAAACATTTCTCTTCCATTTCCCCTCTTCTGTCACCGCTCTGTTGCACCGTCCATTTCCGCTCTTGCTGTTGTGATAACAAGGAAAATGAGTCTGCATTCTTACAATGGAGATTAATAAGTGATATTAGAAACAGTGCTGGCAACATTTATCACTCCCCCCCCCTTCTTTCCTCTCTCATTCCTTTCCTTCTTCCATTGCGATAATCAGCCCAATAAATGAGTCTGTAATGGTGGTAGATATTTGATGACACACAGTGTTGTGGCAGACTTGCTGTAAGTGCAGCAGTGCAGTCATATCCAAACCCATTAGATAATGGAGCTAATATTGTGATGGAGAAGACGCCCTCCTCAGCTCTGCTTTCTCTACACAATGTAAAATATATAGATTTGATACATTTCCTGGACAGCTGCACTCGGTTTTAATTGGCTAGAAAGCATCAATAATAATTCAATGTTATTAGAACTATTTAAAACATCTTACCGTTGCATATTCTTTGGAAATCTCTAAAAAAAAAAAAGAGACTGCTAACTCATCATCTTCACACAGCTGTGTTCCACCCGTTCCTCCTGAATCGTAATGAGACCGTGTTGGCCTAGTGCAGGACAGGCGCAAGACAAATACACAAGGGAGGATGTCTGCAGTGGCTCTCTACAGTGCACAGCACTAATACCAGATAAGATTACACGCATGCCAGATAGTAACAACTGCTCCTGGTCTAACAAGCTGTGTAATAAATGATCCCCTTATTCTGCAACAAGATCCACTGCACAGAAAAATATTGCTGCTGTCAACCACGGTTTTAATGTATTCATCATGTGCAGCCTCTTCTCTCCCCGGTGCTCATTGGTCTCCGGCTCTCTGTTTTGTTTTAATGAGGAGCTCATGTCTGACATGGACAATTACGTCTTGTGGATCAGTGCTCTTTGTCATTGTTTGGTTCTCTGAGATAAATGATGTGTTTTATTTTTACATAGATAGCCTCATATTTGGAAAAATGGCGCCGCTGTCATGAGTTATTTGATGTATCGTTGTTGTTAAATGAAAAGCAAAGACGTTTCTTTTTAGACACAGTAATATTGTGGCTCTACGGATGCTAGCGTCTATTTGTTGGTCCAAACTGAACCACTAAGCGATTGGATGGATTATTGTGTAAATGCGTACGGACCATGGGGACGAATCAGTGAATGCGAAAAAGATGGATGACATGTCAGCTCCCCAAAAGCATCTCCATCGCCCCCTCGTGGCTGCAGCCTGCAATCTTCATGTTAACAGAATGGGACACGTACTCTAGGCACTAGACTTGGTTGTTAATGGCCTCTATCTGTGTTTCATTATTGTAACGCGCACACTAACAGGCTCGGCCAGTCTAGTCATTCTTTTTTCTTGTCAGATTTAATCTCAGTCAAGTTAGTGAAGTTTAGTGAAGTGAAGTTTCTACACCCCATGTCCTCTGCGATCCATTTACTTTGCACAGGGTCAGGAAACTTCGCACAATTAAAGGGTGAGCTAGGGTTTGTGAGATATTCTGTCTAATTGAAACACTGCTGGGTTGATGTTCTTGGACCAACGCTGGAAATAACTGAAGTTTAACAAACTCTACTAATGATAAAGAACGAGAAAGATGCCAGTAAGATGAGAAGATGTATAACCAGACAACACCTCAGTTTGTCTGTTTAAACAATTGGAAGTCATATTAAAGCAACACTGCGTGACCTTTCTACCATAAAATCACAGATTTTAAATCATTTTGATGCTACACTGATGTGTAATCATGTCCCTTCATGCTCCAGTAAAAAAGCAAGTATTTCACTTATTTATGTAGGGGGGCGGAGCCTGTGTTGTGCCAGAACAGGAGCCGTGCAAGCGGACAATGTAACTGAACTCTGTAGCTTCCAGTGATGCGCGGGTTCATCCAAATTAAGCGGGTGCAAGTGAGTCACCAAACAATATTTTTAATGATATTCGGGGTCGCGGTCGCGGTCGGTCGGGTCGTTTGAAATAAAGATGCCGAGTAAAGTTTTGTAATTTATGTAGTAGACAAAATTTTCTGTGAAAATACACTTTAGACTTTATTGGCTGAATAACTGGGGCAAAGATGCCACAAGCTCCACGAGAAAGTATAGACTACTTTTTAAAATGCGGGTCAGGAAGAGGGTTGGGTTCAACATTTCACAATTATTGCGCGTTCGGGCGGGTTCGTTTAAAACGTTGGTCGGTGCAGGTGGATCAAACATGGACCCGCGCATCACTGGTCGCTTCTATGCGCATGATGTCAGAGGTGAAAAGGTCGAAGAGGACGTTGAGGGAGGAAGTTAAGAAGAAAAAAAGGAGAGAGTCACCAAGCAAGAAACCAATGGACAGTAAATGTGGGACTGACTTTTAGTGGTTGGTGAAATAAAAGGCTGAAAGACAGACGCCGAGCTGGACTGACTGCTGCTGGACTAGTCACTGATATCAGCTGCTGCTGGACTAGTCTCTGATATCAGCTGCTGCTGGACTAGTCACTGATATCAGCTGCTGCTGCTATTTCTGCTGTTGTTGATCTTGTTTGATGTTTGGCTGTTCTCAAAGTTGTTGACTCACTAATATTTGATCATAATCGTAACAAACACACATTTACAGCTGTCCATATTCACCACAGTGGAATTACACAATCATCCGAGCAATGTTGCGTTAAAGCCCGCCCTCCCCCATCTCCATTGTTCTGTGAACGTAACATAAAGTCATGTGTGGTATTACACAAAGCTTATAATGTTCAGCACATGAGCGATTCATAAACAACGTTTTCTCTAATGCAACACAAGTGCCCGGTTGAAGCTCGGTGATGAATGAATGCGTGTGCATTAGTTTTCATCGTGTCAGCCTCCTGGCCGGTAACAAATACTGTTTGGTCTCTGCTGTGAGGAGACGCTCCACCAGCTGACACTCTGATATATTAATTGGTCTGGATAACAAGCCTGATTATTACAAGAGACACCTCTCATGTTAACCCAGAGTGTGTGAATGGTCAGTGAATGCATGATTTTAATGAGGGTCTTCACAAGTATAAAAATAGCGTGCGGTGTCTGTGGTCTATGAAATGTATTGTCCCCCTGACTGTTGTCATTTGCTTTGGTCTATTTCTGTGTTCACCTCTGACTGTTTTGGTTTTGACATTGCTGGAGCACATTACAATTACAAAGAGCCAGTTAATGCCTGTGTGTCCTGCTGCTGCTGCTCCTCAGAGATGAGCCCGTGACCCAATAACAAGTCCTCCAAACACTCTCACAGATATTATTAACCTACTGCTGTCTATCATCTGCAGGTGGCTTTGTGTTCACTTTACCACATTTGTAGGCCCCATTTTCAGCATATAGTAGCAGTCAAAAGTCTGGACACATCAAACTGCTGCAAAGAAGCCACAACTAAGGAAGAACAAGAAAAGAAGAGAGTTGCTTGGGCCAAGAAACACAATGAATGGAAATTAGACCAGCTGAAATCGGACTTTAGTCTTATCTGTCCAAATTTGAAGAAGATGAGCCGATGGTATCTGCATGTGTGGTTCCCACCATGAAGCATGGAGGACGAGGGGTGATGGTGCTGGTGAGACTGGCAATTTATTCAAGGGTGCCATGGCTACCATAGAATTGTTCAGCAACATGTCATCCCATCTAGTTTGAGCTTAGTGGGACCATTATTTGTTCTTCAACAGGGCAATGACCCAAAACACACACACAGGCTATGTAAGGACTATTAGTCCAAGATGGAGCATGATGTTGTGATGCATCAGATGACACAGCCTGGCCCTACGATCACCCGACCTAAACCTAGTTAAGATTGTTGCAGAGTAGAAAGGAAAATTAGTTTTATCATCTATTTTTAGTTTTATATCCAAAGATTCTTACATTAGGGATCCCAAGGGATTTCTTGCCCAAATAGGTAACATTGTGGCAGCTCCAGGCCTCCAATATAACGGTTTTCTCCTTTCATCCTGTTTTTCCTTTCCTTTGCTTTTCCATCACTTGTTTGCCTGTAATGTCATCTTTATCTCCACACCCCCCGACACACTTCCATTTCCCTTTATTCCTCTCCTTTTGTCTCCTCGGTAGTACAGGAGATGATAGCAGTCTAACCTCGTGATAGATAGCTATCATTTCTGCCTGCTCTAATTCACACTGCTGCAAATAGCCAGCAGTGGGTCGCAGCCTAAATTGCAACGCTCTTCTCCATAATGGGTTTCTGTCACAGAAAGCAAACGGACGTGGCAAGTTCTGACCAAAGAAACCAGAACTTATTCTGGGGCAGGAAACCAGGCACCACAAAGTCACATGTAGGGTTTCACTGCCTTTGCTTAAACGTTTAATGGAAATGAATGGTGTGTAAATGGATCCAAGAGGAAAAACAAAAGGAAAAATCGCACATTTAATTTGTCCCTCATGCTTCCACTTCATGGTCGGATTAATAGCTATCTGATCATCAAATGCAACCAAGGAGCATTACAGGCACATTAGTATGAGACACATAATGGCCGGGCACTGCTGGATGCAAATACATGTTCTTTTCCAACAAATCCGATCTTTACTTCTTCCGAAGTCTAACCATGGCAGTAAGTCTGTGGAAGTAGTTGCATACAGTTTCTATTCTAGCTGTGTGCGAAATACAGGGGGTCGTGGACCTTCTAATTAACACCTCGGAACGACACACGAAAAGTTGAGCTAATTATTTTCTCTTCATCTGGACTGTGAACTTTACTGTACTTACATGATTGAAATGTTGGAAGGTGAAGAGTAGCACAGAAAATGTGACCAGCAGGAGATTTATAATGGTGCTGCCATGGCAGACGATTGAACACTGGTCCTAGTTATTCTGCAGCAACAGCAAATAGTCTAATAATTACTTTACACCCAGCAATTGTGTTTCTATGCATATTTAAAAAGCCTCATTTATTACTTTGAAGTTACTATGCAAAAAGTTCCGAAACCCGGACAAGGGTCGTTCCTTGTTAAATCTTGGTGTTGGGTTGAATTGCTCATCGATGAATGTATCCACACTTTTCCAGCTGTGCATCGTGTACACGTCATTTCAAAGAGGTCTCATCTGAGTAGAAGGTATAAGATGGTGGTTAGAGTTCATGAGATCCTTGATGAGTGCATGATCTGTGCGGGTAAAAAATCGGTGAGAAATACAAGCAACATTTCTGTCTTTTGTCTCGTCCAATGGTTCGTGTTACTTGGTGGATAGATGGTAGATGTTCTAACTAAATTGCACAAAAAAGTGCACAGTGTCAGGCCGGAACTCAATGAGGACTCAGATGCAGAGTTAGGCTGAGAGTAGTTTTATTCAGGTCTTCAAAAACCCTCAAAAGAGTGAGGCTATAAAAATAGACCTAAACTAAGAGAAACAAAAAATCATTTCGAGGAGGAAAAAACTCTGAACTAAGATTATCAAAGATTACCAAAATCAAAATCACTCACAACAAGGAGAAAACAAAAGGCTATGAAAACACTAACTAAGGACGCTCCTACAAGGGTGACAAAAACACTAAGCTAAACACTAGGAAACCAAAAGGGCTAGACTAAGATGATACAACAAAAAATCACTATTGCGAGAAAGAAAACAAAGGAACTCTAGAGCTATGAAGCTATGGCTGAGGCTATGAAATTACAACGAAAAATCACTCTTGCGAGGAAGAAACAAAAGATCACTTGAGCAAAAGCTATGGCTGTGGGCTAAGGAATTAAGGCTTTGGTGAACACTACATGAGAAAACACTTCGGCACAGGTCAAAGGGAGACGCAGACAATATATACACAGGGTGATGGGGAACAGGTGGAAACAATCAGGGCGGGGAAGACAATCAGACCGGTGACACATGAGGAAGGGCAAGTGACCTGAAACGAGAGGAGAGTTATCTTTCAAAATAAAACATGAAGTGATAAGACAAGACAAAAACCCAGCTTGACCTCACCGCGGTGTGACACACAGGTTGTTCCTCTTCAAAGTGGTTATGCTGTACATTCTGCATAAGCCTTAATATAATGTGAACAGGTGAGTTGTATATAAATTCACCCTCAGTACAGTTGTCATGAACGGGGAAATTAGCTACAGAGACCAAAACATGGCGCTTATGGAGATGAACTCATTTTGGAGCCAGCCTCAAGTGGCCATTTGAGAATTGAACACACTCTTTGGCACTTTCATGTTGGCTTCATTTCACAGCCACGGAAGCTGCCACTTGAGTTGTATTCATATCACGTTCATCTTCTTTTTCTGCACTCCATCTTTACCTGGAAGATATAGCAACTGGAAGTAAGCAAGAAAGAAGCATGAATAAGAAGAATAAAAGGACATATTTCTGTGGACTCAAAAATATAGAAGATTGGTCCAGCATTTATAGACATGTTAATGCATTTATGATATACTGTATATTAAATACATATTCAGCGTTATCTGGATACAACACATCCAACATGATGAAAGAAATGTAAACAGTGCCGGGTGTCTCTTCCTTATAAACAGAAGCTGAGACCTAAACATGCAAATGAATCTATTAAAAAATAAATATTGGAATGATTAATGAAGAGTATGGATGTTAATGGATCATGTGTGTTTTTCCCTGCAGTCCTCGGCCGGCCCCGTCGTCCTCGTCTCCTCCTCAGCTCGTGTTTTAAATAGATCCTGTAGAAATAGCTTCAGAGGAGACAAACTGCTCTGACCGAACTCGCTGAAAAGTGTGTTTGTGACTTTGAATCTTCCTGCATACATATTAGTATCCTGCGTGTAAATTTGTCTGTATTTCAGTTTGCTCCATTGACTTTGGCTTCATCCATAATTAAATCCGTATAAATCAGTCTGTCAGTCACGGCTGCGTTGTGATGGACTGAATGGCATTTTAACGACTGCGGGGCTATTCTAGGGTCAGAGCGACCGAACAGGTACGTCCTTTCATCACTCATTGTGAGCACTGAATTAGTCTTCTATACCATTCCCTCCGTTTTCCCGCTCTCATTTCTTGGCCCTTCCTCGTTCTTTCGTTATATTTTTAGATCCTAGCATAAAATATAAAGATAAAAAATGAGAAGTCAACGTACGGTTAAACAGAAGTCCTCCTCAGATGCTTGTTGTGACATTGTATTTTGACACTGTTCAGCTAAACTCTATAACCATACATCTGCAGAATCTATAATCTAACACTACATAAACATTCCTTACCAGTTCTTTTTAAACTTTAATAATCTAATATAAAGCTGACGATAGCTGATGATCTCCAAGACTGCAGTCTGGCTCCGTCTCTTTTACTTTGCACATCCAATGCAAGCTCTGACATCACTACTCGGATTACAACTGGAAACTAGACTGCTTCTAGTACAAAAGTCCTGCTCCCTTGTCTACAGATTCTGCATTCATATGCAGATATCTGTTTATAGAGATTACAACTGAGCCAATCACTGCTCCGTACGTAAGATTATAAATGATCTCTTCACAAGTGTGAAAGAGATCAATGCAGCTATACATGTTGTTGTAAATCAGCGTACTGAAATAACTGCTTATGCTCCTTGACATGTTTGTACTTACATACATGTAAATATAGGCCACATTCACATCTAGGACTAACATGCTGTATATCCAAGACAAGGGAAATTGGATGTAGGATGTGCATTGTAACTGCTTATGCACTGCAAGTGAATACATTCTTAATACAAAAAATATTTTATTTTTTTTGGCCAAGTAGCCAAGAACTAAAAAAAAACTACAGGTGGTTCACACAGCATGTAGTCATCAGTCTTTACATAATAGGACAGAACACACTCACAACATTTTGGTGGTGAAACAGTGACTTCTTGTTTGGTCCGTTAAAGGTTCTGAGCAGAAGATGACGCAGAACAACAGACTGACTTAAGACTGTGGATCTGTGTCCGGACAGAATTGAAACAGTGACATCAGTCAACAGACAAATGGTGGTGTCAAAACACTTGGACTTGTTGCTGTTTATTTTTAGTTTTGGGGGGTACATGCCAACAGGATTTTGTGGTTGGAAGCTGCCATGTTGTTATGTCATTCGTCTGGACTGCCATCAGGCTGTAATGCTTGAATGAGTGTGAATACTAAAACTGCGAACATATAGCTGAGATAATGAAACAGATAGTTCAGTCATTACTTAAAATAGATTACTGATATTCTAGATTCAGACGATCCAGCCTGTAAATGATTGATTTAGATACCTTCCACATTGCAGTACATGTAAGCTGTTTCCCATACCTGGAGGCTGAGTAACTACATGTCTGTTTCCTCAGACCATTCATTGTGTGTGCTCAGAAATAACAGTGGGGGGCATGACATTCGAAGGAATGGTCGAAAGCTCACAGGCTTCTTCAACAAACATGAGGGAGCTTGTCGAGAAAAGTGACAGGAATAGTGTGAAGAATGAAAAAAGAGAATTCAAGAGAGGTCCGAATCTTGCACATTTTCTCACCTCACTACCTTAACGCTGCGTCATGTTGGAGAGGTGTTTTAGATGATGATCGATGATCCATACAGCACAGCACTTTGGTTTAAACTGGGCAGACCACTGGGTGGTCGTGGAAATATTCTGGTGTTGCTTGGGGATGATTCAACGCTGATCTGCCCCCTTGTGGCTTCAAATACTCTTCAAAGAGTTGTATAGGCGTTGGTGTAAAAGCAACTTGAGGTACACGGAATTGCCCCACTGGAATAGTTGGGGCTCAAGCATCGCAGAGTAGTGCTCCAGTTTCCCAGATTTACCCTGACACTCCAGGTAGTAAAGCACCAACCTTTTTGTCACTGAATCGCTTCATCCTCCTGTAACTGCTGCCCCTGGTTGTCTATTTCTATTAAATCCCAGCTGTCAGCTGAATTAAAAATAGAGAAGAACAATCCATCAACAGTAATTGATACACTCTTGATTTGGCCAATCTGATTAAATGAAATTATGACTTTGGCACTGGACACTGTTGGGAAATCTCCGTTGACAGTTAGTGCTGAATCTAAACAGACAAATCACAAATAGCAGCAGACTCATGAAAATCTTTTGTTCGGTGTTTCTTACTCTTTAACCTTGTTGGTCTTCTTGGCACAAAAACACGACATACTGAATGAATTTCTAAACATCAGTGTGCTGCGTGCACTTTACTGACATCACATTAAATCATTTACACCTTGTAATTTCAAGAATGAAGTTTGCTTACGCAGCTGCAAGTGACCTGATATCCTTTAAAAAAAAAAAAAAAAAAAAAAAACGTCATGTTTAATTATGTCCCATCAATCATTTTGTCATTTTTTAAAATGTGTGTATCTCAGAATTCCTTTAAATTGACCTCTCAGCAGCATTTTGAAGAGACGCGCTGACATACTGTAAATGAGAGTGAAAGTCAAAGTACAGTATATAGAGAATAACAGCACTGCGACTTTTAACTATAACAGCACTGCGACTAACTATGTATCACTCCGCTTTACAGCCGTTACATGAACATTACATTAATGATCTGTCTTAGACTGTGACAGTTTAAAACACACACAAAGAACAACCAAATAGGACTTGAAGAACTGCTGTTTAAAAGCAATATACACTCGACGTTGTACTGTTATACTCAATATCAGCACGGCTGTGACTGAATCACAGTTGTGTATTTGACTACCGTGGCCTCAAATGCCCCACTACAGACATGATTTATACATAGAAACGTAGGAAAATTTGTCTTCTCACTCACATTCGTCTGCTGAAGCTGTCAGCCTTATAGTTTTGGCGTAACACACAAAGATGCGCCACCAACACCCATTCACAGCCCCATAGACTGCCATGTTAAAAAGGCGGGAACATTTCTGGAGGAAAGCAGAAGTAACGTTTCTTTGAATCGCTCTAAAGGTCACATTTCTTCACTTTATCAACACAAAATAACTATGTAGACGTTCAGGAAGGGCTCAGGATGCTCCCAGTGATTTCGGTTCAATGATTGGAAATACAGTTTGGCCAGAAATCCTTCCTGTTCGAGGGGTGGTCTCAGCATTTTTTCTCTCTCTCTGTCAGCATTTCCAACTTCACACGCTGGCAATTAGCATTAATATTGCTTTAATATTATTTATCAGTAGTCATTTCATACAAAAAGCAGGATCATGACTTTAACAGCACTTTAACAATACAAACCTTATTCCATCCAGTATATTTTCATTAAGTATTGTCTGAATTGGGTCAGTGTGAGAACATTACAGTCCATGAAAACACTGATGAGTCGCTGGTGGCAGATTTCTTTAGCTGCTTCTGTCATCTTCCAGATGGAGAAAATGTTATTCATGTAAATGAGTCAGAGTGAGTAATCTTCATGACACAATGCAGATGAGCAGCGCTGGTGATGAGGTGCAAGTCTACTGTATGTGAGTGCTTCAGGCTCAGTGTGCGTTTACAGGATGACAAGCCTGGACAGCTGCAGTTTAGACTCCTATAACTCTTCCCCAATACAATGGACATTATATTTTCCGGTTTGTTGTGGAAAAACTTGACTGGTATGCTCAGAACCTTGACCCTCAACCCGATCCAAACACCTTTGAGATGAACTGGACTGCTGACTGCTGGGCCGACGTCATTGTCCAACCTCAGAGGGCTGGAAGCTGTTATGACACACAGATTAATGTCTGTGGTTTTGGAATGAAAGCATCAATAATAAACCAGTAGTGGTGGTTTATAGTTAATTCTGCCTTGTGGATGTGGTTAAACATTGCACATTTCATCATCAGGTAAATCATTCACTGGGTTTGAACATAACCCATGACCTTTGTCAGATGTTCTCTCTCTCTTCTGAAATATCCTTCAGTGGAGTCGATTACTGACATGTTCGTCACTAAAAGTTATTTTTATTCTTCCACATAACTTTTCAGCGTAGTTAAAATCCATTGGCAGACTCTGTTGAAGACACTGCAGGCAGGGGGACGTTGTGTTTTTGTGGTCCAACACTGACCTGCTGTGGACATTGATGTGATTGCATCTCATGGTCTTTGACAGTAAATCAGTCGTACAAATGTAGATTTTCAAAATAAATTCTGTCTTCATATTGTGTATTTATATCAAGTCTTGTTATGCCATGACACAGCTACTTATTCCAGAGATCCAATTTGTAGCTCAGAGTCATTCTGTGGTGGTCACTGTGTCTCATCAGTTTGTAACACTCTCCGCCTTCATGTTCAGTTTAATCTGTATTCTTGACCCTGTTTTCCCATTTTATCTCATCGGCCTCATTTTATTGCCCTTATTTTATTTCTGTAGCTAACCGTCCTCGCAGTAATCGGCTCAGAACAACCGCAGGCCTTTTTCACAGAACGACATTTTGACGTGTGACTGTAGGAAAGACTCAGGTGTAAATAACAAAATGAATGTTGTTTTTTATTTAGCTGCTCCAGTTTTGGGATCCTGTGGGCTGGTGTCACAATGATGCACTTTGACTGTGGTTAGTCCCAAACTAATAAGATGAGACAGACTTCAGTGATCCTACACTAAGGGGATTTGTAATAGTCACATTTTAGAGCAGTCTGTAGAGTGAGGCCAGTCTTTGAAAATTAGACAGCGTCACCAAATTTCATAACAAAAGGACACGCCTGACATGTTAGCCATTCTAACCCAGGAGACAACCTCAATGTTTCTATGGGAACTGCTGACCTGTGTTTCCATGGTAACAATCAGTGACATCTGCTGACCAGTGTTGGTAATCAGTGACCTGTTGATCAGTGTTTCCATTACACCTGCTGGCTGTTTTTCCTATGGCAGCAGTGAGTGACACCTGCTGACCAGTGTTTCCATGGCAACAACCAGTGACACCTACTGACAAGTGTGTCCATGGTAACAGTGACAGCTGCTGACCAGTGTTTCCATGGTAACTGTGACACCTACTGACAAGTGTGTCCATGGTAACAGTGACACCTGCTGACCAGTGTTTCCATGGTAACAGTGACACCTGCTGACCACTGTCTCCATGGTAACAGTGACACCAGCTGACCACTGTCTCCATGGTAACTGTCTGCAGACAAGGGAAACTTCTGACATCTCCTCCACTTAAAGTGTAGAAATAACACTGAGACACAAAAACAGATGATGGAGTCTGACATAAATATGAAGATATTCTGAATGGGAAAGTGTGATTTAATGCAGAAGAAAAAAAGGAAAAATATATTGTAAAAACTGTATGTGAAAATAGTCAAATTATTAACAGACTTTGATAGTTCCCACAGAGTGATCACAACACTAGATGTGAAAGATGACAGATCAGAGACTGACCTTGAGTTTGAATCTTGAGAGAAGAATCTGTTGGTAATACAATTTGACCAAATACAATAAAAAAATCTGATAATAACTCAATGAAAAGTTCATAAATTAACCAATCTTAAAAACAATAAAGCATAGATTTGGTGTGGTATAACACGTAATGTCTGATTACATATTAATGCCACATTATTTTGTAATATCCTGCATTAATCATGAAAAATCAAAAAGTTAACTTACACATGAGGATGACAAACAACAGGCATCCAGCCATGATGAAGCTGAATGCTGAGACTGTCCACAATCCTCCAAAAAGATACTTGTGTGTTCTCAGACGTTCTCAGAAAAACCACAGGCAGCGTCAGAGGTGCATCACATTAAGAGACAGGCCACAGATACATACACGTGACATCCTTTTTCAAGAACCTAATATATTTGTGTTTTATTTAGACTGAATCAACCACACTGGAGGCTGAACTCGGCTGAACTTGTTTACACAGCAGCTCAGCTTTCAGCTTTATTCATAATAATAGATACACAAACTACAGTCTGCAGAGTCAGAGTGTGTCTGAGTGTAAAATATTGTTCATGTTTATGGTCTACTTAAAGTAAACATGCTTTTATTTCTCATGTTTGTCTTGAAAATTCACCTGTTTGATTTGCATAAATTATGCTGCAGTCTGTAAAATATCAAATTGACTGAAATAATAATTTTAATTAATCTTAAAAATAGTGATTGACTTTATATTTCGCCTTTTCATTGTTTCATTGTTTCAAGGTTTGTGTCGTTAGCTTGTACAGTGACTTGTATTAATTTGTGTTCATGAAAGGTGTAAATCACTCCTTTTGTTTAAGGCACTTTAATAATGTTGTGTGTTTAAACAACTATATAAATAAACATGAAATTGAATTTCTATTTCACAAATTAATAAACCAGTTGTGGAAAATGTTTTATTGTTTAAAGCATTGCAACACACCGTACATGTTATCTTCTGTACTAACTTCTGTTTGAAGCAAAGCAAAAAAAATAATTAAAAAAATGCGAGAAAAGCGACGCTTGTATTTCAAATTGACTTTGGAGTCCTGTACACTGTGTCTCTCAGGGCGGATGTAGCTTCTCTGAGCGGCTGCTGCTGTCACTCTATAAAAAAAAAGAAACACACATGACTTGACTGCCCTCAGTGACATGTAAATGTTTATCAGCATTATGTATTGCATGACTGTATCTGCAATGGCATGTTATGTCTGTTCAAATTCTGGCCAGATTCAAGATTCAAACTCTCTAATAATCTGATTCTACACTGAGGAGGAGAAAAGCAGCTCACCACTCTTGCATTTATAGATGACGATACTGTAGGTTTCATCATAACCGCCCTGTAATTATTTAAGAAAATGATAGAAGGCCTTATCTGAGACAGAATAATTACTGCATGAAGGAAAAAACATTGAGTAGACACAGAAGTTATGAAATCACCACTGTTTCACTGTTGACACTCACCAAATATCCCCTGAGATCTAAAACAGAAACCAAAGCTCAACTTAATAAACTGTAACAAAACACTGTAAATGAAACATTAATGTATAAATAACTGTCAACGGCATGATTATTGCCGTTTGTAAAGCGTCTCGCTCTGAAAATAACAGCAACATTTTGTCACATTTAGCTTAAAACAATGTTTAAAAAACTGGTTTGAATTTTTGAGAGTCACTTTTTTGCACATTTAGAACAATATTTGTGAACTTAGAGATATTTTAAATATTTAAATCCAAATGTTAAATGTAAAATCTAAATGCTAAATCTAAATATAAATGCTAAATCTAAATCTGAATGTTAAATCTAAATCTAAATGTTAAATATAAATCTAAATGTTGGAGCTAAATGTTAAATATATATCTTAATGTTGAATATAGATATAAATGAAAATGTTGAAGCTAAATGTTTCGGGTGAAACTAAATATTTAGCTAAAATGCAAATTCAAATGCCGGTAACCGAAAGTGCCAAAATAAAAGCTCGAGGAGGTCAGAGCGTGTTTATAGTGGCAAATAACGAATAAAACCCATCTTATCCGGGGAAATGGACACTTGGACATGGATTATCGTGATAATAACTAACTAACACTTTGACTGATCTGTCATTTTCGCTTCAATATTTAGATTTATATTTAACATTTATATTTATATTTAACATTTAGATTTATATTTAACATTTAGATTTTACATTTAACATTTATATTTATATTTAACATTTAGATTTATATTTAACATTTAGATTTTACATTTAACATTTAGATTTATATTTAACATTTAACTTTTTTTTTAGCTAAATTTGACAAAATGTTGCTGTTATTTTCAGAGCGAGACTCTTTACAAACGGCACCCCATATTTATGGAAGTAAGTAACATACCTTTTGTTTCACCGGTGAAGCTTACTTGTGGTCTAAATGTCAAAAATAGAAAAAAAAACAGAGTCTTTGAGTCAAAGCACTGAACCTACAGCTGAACGCTGTAAAGCAGTACAGAGGCAGTCAGATGAGGACTGTGACTGTCCTGGTCAGCTGCCAGAATGAATGTAAACCAGAGCAGTGATAGAAAAGGAGATACATGACTGCTACTTATTCAAGTTAACTAATAATCTTTGAGAATTAAGATTTCTTACCTCTTGGAAACACATTTCTCTAGAAAATGAAAAAAAATAGTGTCAATACAAACTAATAAAACAGGGATACTGGATGTAGCAGTTATTTTTTTTACACTTTGGTACCAGAAACGATTGCCCCATCAAAAAATATGGAGTAGGTTTCAGATTTTTGTTGTAAAATTCTGCACTTCATTATGTGTGAATCCTGATATAAAAACAGTAGATCCTGACTTTATGAGATAAAGTTCTCACCAGCTCTTCTTTTGTAACAGAGAATTCCCAAAACCAGCAAGATGACGCCAACAGTTACTCCACAACCAAGCACAACTGCTGCAAACTTCAATATCCGCATGTCTACTGCGAAACAACAGAAGGCATAAACAAGATCAATCAACACTTAATAGTGTAGTGTAACAGTGCAATTTATAAAATGGAAATCAAAGTATCATTTTTTTTCTTTACATTAAGTTACTGAATAAATTAGTTTTAAACATAATTTAAAGTTTGAGGTTTGAGGGAGTCCAGTTGTGGGCATGTTAAGAATTAATATTAATATTACTTGGCTGTGATATTTTCTTTTAATAAAAACACCATGTGACTCTGAAGATGAGAGAGTCATTTTAAACTTTAAAATAAAATCTTCTCTGATGTCACATTTAGCACAAATAACAGCACATCTAACATTTGAGCACTGAGTATCTTGGATAATGTCGACAGCTAAATCAAACGTGTTAAATTTTCAAGAGAAAAAATTCATAACAACCAGATAGTATGTCAATAAAGTGTTAATATCAGAATATGCAGTGCTGTGTGTGAGGAGTCACATATACTCACCTGAAGCTGCGGTTTCTCTGTCTTTAGTGCTTGGCGTGCTAACACTTGAACCTAGGAAGTGCACGGCCACAAATGTTTTTAACATTCACAGCGATGCATGTGAGCATTTTCATAAGAATATAATAATTTTTAGTCTACAGTACCTGTTATTTCATCACCAGACTCTGGATTCATAGAAGTCAGACTAGTATCTGTTTTTTGAAGGCACAAAAACATATTTTCATTTATATGAAAAGATGTATATATTTACTCTTATGCTTGTCAATAAGAGTACAAATAATAAACAGCAAAGTTGTCAGAGTTGCCTGACTTCAGGATAATCACTTATTATAAACATATAAAAATGTTTTACATGTAAATAACATTTTGTACATATCAACATTTTTTGATATATATCATGATAAACATGTCACCTGATGCTGGTTTCACTGGTGTTGGTGATGTAGAGACGACAGTACTACTGTTCGTACCAACAGGCTGACCTGCTGGAAAAACAGAACAAAACAAAAAAAATGTAAATACTGACTACACTGAAACATGTATAATTTGTGATTAATTAATGTCACACCTAAAATATATCGGGTGCCGTTTGTAAAGCGTCTCGTTCTGAAAATAACAGCAACATTTTGTCACATTTAGCTAAAAACAATGTTTAAAAAACTGGTTTGAATTTTTGAGAGTCACTTTTTTGCACATTTAGAACAATATTTGTGAACTTAGAGATATTTTAAATATTTAAATCCAAATGTAAAATCTAAATGCTAAATCTAAATGTTAAATCTAAATCTAAATGTTAAATATAAATATAAATATTAAATATAAATCTAAATGTTAAATCTAAATGTTAAATCTAAATGTTAAATATATATCTAAATGTTAAATATAAATGTTAAATATATATCTAAATGTTAAATATAAATATAAATGTTGAAACTAAATGTTTTGGGTGAAACTAAATATTTAGCAAAAATGCTAATTCAAATGCCGGTAACCGGAAGTGCCAAAATAAAAGCTCAAGGAGGTCAGAGCGTGTTTATAGTGGCAAATAGCGAATAAAACCCATCTTATCCGGGGAAATGGACTCTTGGACATGGATTATCGTGATAAATATGTCTGTTATTTTGTTACCTGATGTAGAAGCATTAGATCTGTCAACGGTCACACCTGGCAAATAAAATACAAAGATCTCCTTAAAATTTGAAACCAATTCAAGCAGAAGTGCATTAATGTTCTGGACTGCTATCTAAAATTTCATACCTGTGGTCATACTAAGTGTTGACATTGTCTGGGTCAGGCTTGACTCTTTTTTCACAATATCTACAGTAAGAGAAGATGGATTAGAGTCTGAAATTTCTAGTGTACAATCAAGTCAATAATAATGAAGACAATTATATGGGACACCCTTATTACTTGTGCATTTGTATTTTGTATATTTTGAGCGAAATTCTTTAAACAATTTATCGTTTTTTGGATACAGAAGAAATACATCAGTAAAACAGATGACCTAAACTTTTGAGCGACATGTGAACATTTTGTACATATCAACATTTTTTAATTAATCAGTGTGAATCAATTAACAATTAATCGTTATAACAGAATAAACTTGCCATGAAAAATTATATGAAATTCAGGAACTGACCTTGTGCTTCCACTTCAGAAAATAAATCTAGTGGAGAACAAAGTGTGTTAAGAGTAAACAGTCAACTCTTAATGTTAATGCCCTAAGACATCATTTTACATCTCAGTGATGATTTAATGTAATCTGGGACCCTGTCAAACTCACAGCCCACATGTGGAAAATCAGTTTTTTATCATTCCGAAAAATATTGTAATAATCTTCAACAAAGGCTAAAGCTCAGCAATCTGCAGTAGCATTTGTTTGGCTTTGGCTGAGAAGACATCAGAGGCTCTGTCTGCAGCTGCCTACAGTTTTAATTAGAAACAAGAGGTTTAACTTACACAGGAGGACGACTAACAGCAGGTGACCAGCCATGATGAAGCTGAATACTGTGAATGTCTAACACTAGACTTGCATGATTGACTACATGGACTTTGACATACAGAAGGGTCTTTTTGCAGAACAGGAAATCCACAGAAGAGAATCACATGAACAGAGTGGTCACAGTATGTGTGAACTGTAAATTACCACAGACATGTATATACATGTGTATATATATACTGTATATATGTACTGTATATATGTGTGTGTATATGTATGTGTGTGTGTTTCTAACTTTATGATACAATCAAAACCAAACAGTTTCAGCTGGATTTAAGTCAAAATACTTAAATACAGTTCAGTTCAGTATTCGACATAGTTCTTCACTAAAAAGAGGTGAACCAGCTGCACCTGCACACATGCGCAAATTAGTATTTATGTTTTATTCGGATACATCTGAATGTTTCCCGTTTTATTGAACACGAGCTGATATCACGGACTGTCTTAAAGGGGTGAAGGCACACTACCTTTTTTTTATGACCACATCAGATACTTTGGGCCAATCTTTGTCAATAGCTTCCTAATTTTTCATCATAGACAATTCAGACCAACTTTAGATCAATCTAGGTCATAATTTACACAAAGTGCATTTTTTAGATTAAAATCATGAAAATATAAAATAATTTTGAATTATTTGATTAACATGTTCATGTTCAAAACCGTCCCCAGGTCTTACTTTTGTGAGTACTGTGTTCTCATGTAAACATGTAAAGAATAGACCCCACTTGTTCAACACAGGTTCACATTTATTATTAGCTTGTGTTTCTCAGGTGAAAAGATAAACAAGAGTGCATCCAATTGAAATTCATACACTGTACAACTTAATATGTGACACAGATGTCTTCTGCAGGAAAAGGCCATGTGGAGTTTGATTGTGTTGTTCAATTAAACTAAAATCATAAAATCATATAGGTTTTATGCAGAATATAAAACATAAAATCAAAATACAGTATATTAGCAGCATAGCAGTAACAGTAAAAGTCAGTAATGCATGTTAATGTATTTCTAGCACATAGTCACATATCACAATAACATAAAATATATCCAATTTCAAAAACTATGTTTAACATTAAACAGAAAACAAAAGAAAAAAACAGGACAGACATGAATTTGCTTTAGTTAGAAATAAAACCCATTTAAAAAACACAAAGCTTTTATTAGTCAGTGACAGTTTGAGAGAGACAGGACAGAGGTTGGAGGTGGAGACATGCAGCAAAGGGCTACAGGGTGAAACTGAAACCGGGTCACTGTCATGAGGACTCAGGCTCAACATATGTGGTCTATGTGGTCCAAGCAAAAATGGAATGCACGCTGAACAATGCTGCATGTCGTGATACCAAAACTTAAAAATTGGAACTAGCTGTAAAACGTTGGTAAAAATTTGGTCGATCTAAAAAAATACATTGCAGGAGCAAAACTAACATAAACATTAGTTTAGATTATACAGGGTCAACTTTACACACAACAGTTTCTTCAGGCTGCTTTCTTTCTCTACACACTGTTTGTGTTTCAGTGCGGCTGCACGGTGCTGTACACCATTTCCTTCAGGTCAAATTCAGCTGGCTCCTCAGAGATGGCGGAGTACAAGTGGTATGTGTCATGCTGGGAAAATAAAATAAAAAACACTGTAGCATCTCATAATATATATTAGAAATATATTTAATATTTGACCTCATGTCAGACTTACATTCTCATGTTGTTGTTCCAGGGTGTTCGTTTCCACAGTGACTGAGACAGACACACGAAGATGACAAGATGAAAGTTTATCATTAAGTTTGACATTTTATTCCAAAGTCTTCATATCAAATAAACATTTCTCTGAGTTAAAATAATATCCTGCACTCCAGCTGATTAAATTCAAGAATTTAACGGTGACAATACACGTGTAATAAAAAACAGTTCAGAGAACAAATATAATCTCTTCTCATCAAATATGTTTTGTTCACACGTGAAAAAGACTCAGACAAGAAAAGGAGATTATTTCTGTCCTGGTGCAGAGATGGTCTACGCGTGGTTACTTTCAGTTACAGATCAGCGGCATGTTCTATGCAAGCTGCTTATTTCCACTCTGGTTATTTTAGTAGCTGTGACCTCTGTAAACGCTTTTCATCTGAGACAATGTGAGACTGTGTCAGAGACTTCTGCAAATTGTATTTAAGATCCAAGAATCTAAAATGTGCCTGTATTTTGTAAATAAATAAATATCAGGAGTCAATGTCTCTCCTCCCAGATGGAGTGTTTCAGATTTTTGTTAAAAAATTCTGCATTTTAATGTTTAATGTGTGTGAACCCTCAGATAACAACAGCACATTATGACTTTATTAGATGAAATTAGTTCTCACCAGCTCTTCTTTTCCTCCGGAGTCTTACTGAAACCAGCAAGATGACAGCGACAGCTGCTCCACAACCAACCACACCTGCTACAAACTTCCATATCCACATTTCTGCTGCGAAATAATAAAAGGCATAAACATGATCAATCAATCAATCATAAATTAGGTTTGAACATAATTTTAAGATCCAGTTGTGGGCATGTTGAGAATTAATAATAATATTACTTGACATTTTGATTTTTCTTTCAGTAAAGCAACATGTGACTACTAAAGATAAAGAATAATTTTAAACTTCAAAATAAAATCTTTTATGATATCACATTTAGCACAAATGACATCACATCTAATATTTGACCCTGAGTATCTTGGGTGATTTAAACAGCTAACTCGAATGTGTTAAATTTCATAACAACCAGATGGTTTGTCAACAAAGTGTTAATATCAGAATGAGCAGTGCTGTGTGTGAGGAGTCACATACACTCACCCGAAGCTGCGGTTCTCTGTCTTTAGTGCTCGGCGTGCTAACACTTGAACCTAGGAAGTGCACGGCCACAAATGTTTTTAACATTCACAGCGATGCATGTGAGCATTTTCATGTAATAATAGTAATAATCTTTAGTCTACAGTACTCTGGGTTTATAGAGGTAGAGGTCATACTGGTACATACAAACACACGATTACTTTACAGAAATCACTTTGACTGAAATTCAGGATAATCAATCATTTTTGCATGTAAACATTTTGTACATATCAACATTTTTTGATATATATCATGATAAACATGTCACCTGATGCTGGTTTCACTGGTGTTGTAGATGTAGAACCAACAGTACTACTGTTTGTACCAACAGGCCGACCTGCTGGAAAAACAGAACAAAACAAAAAATTTCATAATACTGAATACACTGAAACATGTATAATTTGTGATGAACTAATGTCACACCTAATATATATGGGGTGCCGTTTGTAAAGCGTCTCGCTCTGAAAATAACAGCAACATTTTGTCACATTTAGCTAAAAACAATGTTTAAAAAAAAACGGGTTTAAATTTTTGAGAGTCACTTTTTTGCACATTTAGAACAATATTTGTGAACTTAGAGATATTTTAAATATTTAAATCCAAATGTTAAATGTAAAATCTAAATGCTAAATCTAAATCTAAATGCTAAATCTAAATGTTAAATCTAGATGTTTAATATAAATCTAAATGTTTAATATAAATTTAAATGGTAAATGTAAATCTAAATCTAAATGTTTAATATAAATCTAAATGGTAAATGTAAATCTAAATCTAAATGTTGAAGCTAAATGTTTCGGGTAAAACTAAATATTTAGCTCAAATTCAAATGGCGGTAACCGGAAGTGTCAAAATAAAAGCTCGAGGAGGTCAGAGCGTGTTTATAGTAGCAAATAACGAATGAAACCCATCTTATCCGGGGAAATGGACTCTTGGACATGAATTATCGTGATAAATATGTCTGTTATTTTGTTACCTGATGTAGAAGCATTAGATCTGTCAACGGTCACACCTGGCAAATAAAATACAAAGACCTCCTTAAAATTTGAAACCAATTTAAGCAGAGGTGCATTAATGTTCTGGACTGCTATCTAAAATTTCATACCTGTGGTCATACTAAGTGTTGACATTGTCTGGGTCAAGCTTGGCTCTTTTTTCACAATATCTACAGTAAGAGAAGATGGATTAGAGTCAAGAAATTTCTAGTGTACAATCAAGTCAATATTAATGAAGACAGTTATATGGGACACCCTTATTACTTGTGCATTTGTATTTTGTATATTTCTAGCGATTTTTTTTTAAACAATTCATCGTTTTTGAGATACAGAAGAAAAACATCAGGAAAACAGATGACCTAAACTTTTGAGCGATAATGTCTGATTTACACATTCACATTGATTGATGATTGATGTCATACAGTATAGAGTAAAGTCAGTGTAGCATGTGTGTTCATGTCTTCTCTGACTCACCAGTCAAGCTGTATCCATCACTACGAGGAGACAAAGAGCTGGGTTCACTTCTCAAAGTGTAATCACAGCTGGCATCACTTTGTTGAACTGAACTTAGACGTCTCAGCAAATCTTCGATTGTGACAAAAAACTGGCAGAACCACTGATTCTTTGAGGATCTTTTCTTCCCGATGGTTTTTGTTTGAACTGGACGACTTGATTCTCCAAAGTACAGGTTACATGTCGTATCATGATCAGCAGATCCAGGCAGAGAGCAAGTAAAGAAAACGAGTTCACCAGGAAAATGTTCAAGATTAATTATTGGTGTTTGACCTGCAAAAAGATTAATGATAAATCATTAACTACAAAGAACTATTCTGCTAGTTAAGATTATAATGTGCCTGTGATGTGAAAAACAGCGAGCAAACAAACAACAACTAACTGTAAAACATATTATGACACGTATCACCTTTACCCACAGGGGGCACTGTGATGGGAACAAAGGTTGATAAATCAATATTTCTTTCTGCTAGTCATGATATCGTAGTGAGATATAATAACATCAGGACAAAGAATCACTCACGGTGTATGATGATGGAGGATGTGTCACTGTGTGGAGATGGAGAATCTATATCTCCAAGCTTTACAGTATAAAAACAAATCACTTTAACCTCAGCAGGTGAACTCTGATGTGACGTCTTCAGCAGCTCAGTTCCTGTCAGTGTCTGCAGACAAGAGGAGCCTCTGATATTTCCTCCACTTAAAATGTAGAAATGACACTGAGGCACAGAAACAGATGATGGAGTCTGACAGTTCAGTGTGACTGAGTCTGTCTCTGTGATCACCGGTGGATTCACTGTCAGTTTAGGTGGAAGAAAAGCTGTAAATGTAAGTGTACAGTGTATGTTAGAACGAATTACTAAAAATCACTCTGTTCATGAATTTCTAGGGTTAAACATTAGACAATGTCATCAGGCTGATGTGTTACTTTTTTTGAATGATTAAATCTGGTGCTCTTTCCAAATCATCCAACACTTCTTCTAAAGACCCGACCCCCATGTTTTGAGCCACATTGTGGTTTGTGCTGACACTATATGAAGATCTCCTAATATTAGTTCATAGCAGCAGTGTTCACTCACTTCGAATGATGATGGAGGACACGTCACTGTCAGGAGATTGATACACATAAACATAAAAGCATGTCACTTTAACCTCAGCAGGTGAACTCTGACGTGACATCTTCAGCAGCTCAGTTCCTGTCAGTGTCTGCACACAAGGGAAGCTTTTAACACGTCCTCCTCTAACAAAGCGAAAATGACACTGAGACACAGAAACAGACGATGGAGTCTGACAGTTCAGTGTGACTGAGTCTGTCTCTGTGATCACCGGTGGATTCACTGTCAGTTTAGGTCGATCGAGAGCTGAAAATGTAGAGGTACACATGTCACATATCTAATTAATTCAATAACATTCTTAATGTGACATTTGTTTGTGTTTACTGTGTGTAAATTAAGTCATCAAATCATAAACAGAAAATCATCTCAGTAAGATAACAGGTCAGAGACTGACCTTGTGTTTGAATCTTTAGAGGAGAATCTGTTGGAAATAAAATGTGTTAACGAGACTTCATTACTTAAGCGACCATGAACAAACATAAAATATAAGTTAAGTGCTTTCATATACTAAAGAATATATAACGGCTACATATTAATGTCCGGTTTGTAAGTGTGAATCTACATTTTTAGTGAAAAATCAGTAAAAGGTTTAACTTACACATGAGGATGACAAACAACAGGCATCCAGCCATGATGAAGCCGAATGCTGAGATCCAAAAAGATTATTGTGTGTCTGACTACACCGAGACTTCGACGTACTGAACTGTCTTCTTGTACTCAGGAAAAGCATCAGAGACAATTGTAACAGCCAGGTCACGCATGAACATGTGACATCCGTTATTTTATTTAGATAGAATCAACCACATTAGAGGCGAGACGTCTTTCATACTACTTCCCCTTTTCATTGTTTCATTGTATTACGTTTTTTTTTGTAGCTGGTTTTTACTGCGTTTTAAGTGAATGTGAGTTGTATTAATGTGTGACTCACTCCCCACACAACAAGTTTTTTATTTAAAGAAGATGTTTTTATTATTTAAAGCATTGCAACATACAGTTCATGTTATCTTCAGTCCTAACTTCTGTTTGAAGCAAAGCTAAAAAAAAAAAAAAGATGCAAGAAAAGTGACGCTTGTATTTTAAACTGACTTTGAAGTCCTGTGCGCTGCGTCTCTGGCGGATGTAGCGTCTCTGAGTGGCTGCTGCTGTCACTATAAAAAGAAAGAGACACACACAGCATTTCACTGACCTTTCACTACATTAAGAAAAAAAAGCAGCTCACCATTCTTGAATTTATAGGTGACGATACTGTGCTGTAGGTTTCAGCTATCTTTATGTATAATTTACCTGTGTCAAAAAGTGTCTGCCTACAGTGTTATTACAAAGGACTGAAGAGGGTCGATACCTGCATGCACGTACAAAACTGGTCAGTTTTAGAGACAGTACAAACATTTATAAAAGTTTTGTTTGTTACCGGAGTGGAAGAATGAGGCGGGCTGGTTCTGGATAACATTTCCTACCTGTGGTCACAGTGAATGTCGCAACATTTTCCATAATGGACATTGTGTTGCTGCCACTGTAACAAGATAAGTCATCCAAATAGTCGTACTCATGGTGGTGGTCGTAGTAATTTAATATTTGTACCTCTCTCTCTCTCTTCACTCTGTGGGCGTCCACACCTCCAACACGCCCATAACACGCCTCCAACACACCCATAACACGCCTCCAACACGCCCATAACACGCCTCCAACACACCCATAACACGCCTCCAACACGCCCATAACATGCCTCCAACACACCCATAACACGCCTCCAACACACCCATAACACACCTATAACACGCCTCCAACACACCCATAACACGCCTCCAACACGCCCATAACATGCCTCCAACACACCCATAACACGCCCATAACACGCCTCCAACACGCCCATAACACGCCCATAACACGCCTCCAACACGCCATAACACGCCCATAACACGCCCATAACACGCCTCCAACACGCCCATAACACGCCCATAACACGCCTCCAACACGCCCATAATACGCCTCCAACACGCCCATAACACGCCTCCAACACGCCCATAACACGCCTCCACACGCCCATAACACGCCCATAACACACGCCTCCAACACGCCCATACACCCCTACACGCCCATAACACACACATAACACGTCTCCAACACGCCCATAACACGCCTCCAACACGCCCATAACACGCCCATAACACGCCTCCAACACGCCCATAACACGCCCATAACACGCCTCCAACACGCCCATAACACGCCTCCAACACACCCATAACACACCCATAACACGCCTCCAACACGCCCATAACACGCCTCCAACACGCCCATAACACACCCATAACACGCCTCCAACACACCCATAACACGCCTCCAACACGCCCATAACACGCCTCCAACACGCCCATAACACGCCTCCAACACACCCATAACACGCCTCCAACACACCCATAACACACCCATAACACGCCTCCAACACGCCCATAACACGCCTCCAACACGCCCATAACACACCCATAACACTCTCCAACACGCCCATAACACACCCATAACACGCCTCCAACGCGCCCATAACACGCCTCCAACACGCCCATAACATGCCTCCAACACACCCATAACACGCCTCCAACACACCCATAACATGCCTCTAACACACCCATAACATGCCTCCAACACACCCATAACACGCCCATAACACGCCTCCAACACGCCCATAACACACCCATAACACGCCTCCAACACGCCCATAACACGTCCATAACACGTCTCCAACACGCCCATAACACACCTCCAACACACCCATAACACGCCTCCAACACGCCATAACACGCCTCCAACACGCCCATAACACGCCTCCAACACGCCCATAACAGCACCCTCCAACACCCATAACACACCCATAACACGCCTCCAACACACCCATAACACGCCTCCAACACCCGCCCATAACACCCCACCTAACACGCCTCCAACACGCCCATAACACGCCTCCAACACGCCCATAACACGCCTCCAACACGCCCATAACACGCCCATAACACGCCTCCAACACACCCATAACACGCCTCCAACACACCCATAACACGTCTCCAACACGCCCATAACACGCCTCCAACACGCCCATAACACGCCTCCAACACGCCCATAACACGTCTCCAACACGCCCATAACACGTCTCCAACACGCCCATAACACGCCTCCAACACACCCATAACACGCCCATAACACGCCCATAACACGCCCATAACACGCCTCCAACACGCCCATAACATGCCTCCAACACACCCATAACACGCCTCCAACACACCCATAACATGCCTCCAACACACCCATAACACACCCATAACACACCCATGACACGCCTCCAACACGCCCATAACACGCCTCCAACATGCCCATAACACGCCTCCAACACGCCGATAACACGCCCATAACACGCCTTCAACACACCCATAACACGCCTCCAACACACCATAACACGCCTCCAACACACCCATAACACACCCATAACACGCCTCCAACACGCCCATAACACGCCTCCAACACGCCCATAACACACCATAACACGCCTCCAACACGCCCATAACACGCCTCCAACACGCCCATAACACGTCTCCAACACGCCCATAACACACCTCCAACACACCCATAACACGCCTCCAACACGCCTCCAACACGCCCATAACACGTCTCCAACACGCCCATAACACACCTCCAACACACCCATAACACGCCTCCAACATGCCCATAACACGCCTCCAACACGCCGTAAACACGCCTCCAACACACCCATAACACGCCTCCAACACACCCATAACACGCCTCCAACACACCCATAACACACCCATAACACGCCTCCAACACGCCCATAACACGCCTCCAACACGCCCATAACACACCCATAACACGCCTCCAACACGCCCATAACACGCCTCCAACGCCCATAACACCCTCCTCAACACGCCCATAACACGCCTCCAACACACCCATAACACGCCTCCAACACACCCATAACACGCCTCCAACACACCCATGACACGCCTCCAACACGCCCATAACACGCCTCCAACATGCCCATAACACGCCTCCAACACGCCGATAACACGCCTCCAACACACCCATAACACGCCTCCAACACACCCATAACACGCCTCCAACACACCCATAACACACCCATAACACGCCTCCAACACGCCCATAACACGCCTCCAACACGCCCATAACACACCCATAACACGCCTCCAACACGCCCATAACACGCCTCCAACACGCCCATAACACGTCTCCAACACGCCCATAACACGCCTCCAACACACCCATAACACGCCTCCAACACACCCATAACACGCCTCCAACACGCCTCCAACACGCCCATAACACGTCTCCAACACGCCCATAACACACCTCCAACACACCCATAACACGCCTCCAACACGCCCATAACACGCCTCCAACACGCCCATAACACGTCTCCAACACGCCCATAACACACCCATAACACGTCTCCAACACGCCCATAACACGCCCATAACACGCCTCCAACACGTCTCCAACACGCCCATAACACGCCTCCAACACGCCCATAACACGCCTCCAACACGCCCATAACACGCCTCCAACACGCCCATAACACGCCTCCAACACGCCCATAATACGCCCATAACACGCCCATAACACGCCTCCAACACACCCATAACACGCCTCCAACACGCCCATAACACACCCATAACACGTCTCCAACACGCCCATAACACGCCTCCAACACGCCCATAACACGCCCATAACACGCCCATAACACGCCTCCAACACGCCCATAACACGCCTCCAACACGCCCATAACACGCCTCCAACACGCCCATAACACGCCTCCAACACACCCATAACACGCCTCCAACACGCCCATAACACGCCTCCAACACAACCATAACACGCCTCCAACACGCCCATAACACGCCCATAACACGCCTCCAACACGCCCATAACACGCCCATAACACGCCCATAACACGCCCATAACACGCCTCCAACACGCCCATAACACCCCATAACACGCCCATAACACGCCTCCAACACACCCATAACACGCCTCCAACCCCCATAACACACCCATAACACCCATAACACGCCTCCAACACGCCCATAACACGTCTCCAACACGCCCATAACACGCCTCCAACACACCCATAACACGCCTACAACACGCCTCCAACACGCCCATAACATGCCTCCAACACACCCATAACACGCCTCCAACACACCCATAACACGCCTCCAACACGCCCATAACACACCCATAACACGCCTCCAACACGCCCATAACACGCCTCCAACACGCCCATAACACGCCTCCAACACGCCAATAACACGCCCATAACACGCCTCCAACACACCCATAACACGCCTCCAACACACCCATAACACGCCTCCAACACGCCCATAACACGCCCATAACACGCCTCCAACACGCCCATAACACACCCATAACACGTCTCCAACACGCTCATACTACGCCTCCAACACGCCCATAACACTCCAACACGCCCATAACACGCCCATAACACGCCCATAACACGCCTCCAACACACCCATAACACGCCTCCAACACGCCCATAACACGTCTCCAACACGCCCATAACACGCCTCCAACACGCCGATAACACGCCCATAACACGCCTCCAACACGCCCATAACACGCCCATAACACGCCTCCAACACGCCCATAACACGCCCATAACACGCCTCCAACACGCCCATAACACGCCTCCAACACACCCATAACACGCCTCCAACACGCCCATAACACACCCATAACACGCCTCCAACACGCCCATAACACGCCTCCAACACGCCCATAACACGTCTCCAACACGCCCATAACACGCCTCCAACACGCCCATAACACGCCTCCAACACACCCATAACACGCCTCCAACACACCCATAACACGCCTCCAACACACCCATGACACGCCTCCAACACGCCCATAACACGCCTCCAACATGCCCATAACACGCCTCCAACACGCCCATAACACGCCTCCAACATGCCCATAACACGCCTCCAACATGCCCATAACACGCCTCCAACACACCCATAACACGCCTCCAACACACCCATGACACGCCTCCAACACGCCCATAACACGCCTCCAACACGCCCATAACACGCCTCCAACATGCCCATAACACGCCTCCAACACACCCATAACACGCCTCCAACACACCCATGACACGCCTCCAACACGCCCATAACACGCCTCCAACATGCCCATAACACGCCTCCAACACGCCCATAACACGCCTCCAACACGCCCATAACACGCCTCCAACACACCCATAACACGCCTCCAACACACCCATAACACGCCTCCAACACACCCTAACACACCCATAACCCCCTCCAACACGCCCATACACGCCTCCAAACACGCCCATAACACACCCATACACAACAGCCTCCAACACGCCCATAACACGCCTCCAACACGCCCATAACCTCTCCAACACGCCCATACACGCCTCCCACACACCCATAAACACGCCTCCAACACACCCATAACACGCCTCCAACACGCCTCCAACACGCCCATAACACGTCTCCAACACACACGCCCATAACACACCTCCAACACACCCATAACACGCCTCCAACACGCCCATAACACGCCTCCAACACACCCATAACACGTCTCCAACGACGCCCCTAACACACCCATAACACGTCTCCAACACGCCCATAACACGCCATAACACGCCTCCAACACGTCTCCAACACACACGCCCATAACCGCCTCCAACACGCCCATAACACGCCCATAACACGCCTCCAACACGCCCATAACACGCCTCCAACACGCCCATAACACGCCCATAACACGCCCATAACACGCCTCCAACACACCCATAACACGCCTCCAACACGCCCATAACACACCCATAACACGTCTCCAACACGCCCATAACACGCCTCCAAACGCCCATAACACGCCATAACACGCCCATAAAACGCTCCTCCACACACAACCCATAACACGCCTCCAACACACCCCATAACACGCCCCAACACGCCCATAACACGCCTCCAACACACCCATAACACGCCTCCACACACAACCATAACACGCCTCCAACACCCATAACACGCCCATAACACGCCTCCAACACGCCCATAACACGCCCATAACACGCCCATAACACGCCATAACACGCCTCCAACACGCCCATACACGCCCATAACACGCCCATAACACGCCTCCAACACACCCATAAAAGCCTCCAACACACCCATAACACGCCTCCAACACGCCCATAACACCCATAACACACCCATAACACCGCCTCCAACACGCCCATAACACGTCTCCAACACGCCCATAACACGCCTCCAACACACCCATAACACGCCTCCAACACGCCTCCAACACGCCTCCAACACGCCCATAACATGCCTCCAACACACCCATAACACGCCTCCAACACACCCATAACACGCCTCCAACACGCCCATAACACACCCATAACACGCCCCAACACGCCATAACAACGCCTCCAACACGCCCATAACACGCCTCCAACACGCCAATAACACGCCCATAACACGCCTCCAACACACCCTAACACGCCTCCAACACACCCATAACACGCCTCCACACCCCATAACACGCCCATAACACGCCTCCAACACGCCCATAACACACCCATAACACGTCTCCAACACGCCCATACTACGCCTCCAACACGCCCATAACACGCCTCCAACACACCCATAACACGCCTCCAACACACCCATACACGCCTCCAACACGCCTCCAACACGCCCATAACACGTCTCCAACACGCCCATAACACACCTCCAACACACCCATAACACGCCTCCAACACGCCCATAACACGCCTCCAACACGCCCATAACACGTCTCCAACCGCCCATAACACACCCATAACACGTCTCCACACGCCATAACACGCCCATAACACGCCTCCAACACGTCTCCAACACGCCCATAACACGCCTCCAACACGCCCATAACACGCCCATAACACGCCTCCAACACGCCATAACGCCTCCAACACGCCCATAACACGCCCATAACACGCCCATAACACGCCTCCAACACACCCATAACACGCCTCCAACACGCCCATAACACACCCATAACACGTCTCCAACACGCCCATAACACGCCTCCAACACGCCCATAACACGCCCATAACACGCCCATAACACGCCTCCAACACACCCATAACACACCCGCCTCCAACACACCATAACACGCCTCCAACACGCCCATAACACGCCTCCAACACACCCATAACACGCCTCCAACACAACCATAACACGCCTCCAACACGCCCATAACACGCCCATAACACGCCTCCAACACGCCCATAACACGCCCATAACACGCCCATAACACGCCCATAACACGCCTCCAACACGCCCATAACACGCCCATAACACGCCCATAACACGCCTCCAACACACCCATAACACGCCTCCAACACACCCATAACACGCCTCCAACACGCCCATAACACACCCATAACACACCCATAACACGCCTCCAACACGCCCATAACACGTCTCCAACACGCCCATAACACGCCTCCAACACACCCATAACACGCCTCCAACACGCCTCCAACACGCCTCCAACACGCCCATAACATGCCTCCAACACACCCATAACACGCCTCCAACACGCCCATAACACGCCCATAACACGCCTCCAACACGCCCTAACACGCCCATAACACGCCTCCAACACGCCCATAACACGCCCATAACACGCCTCCAACACGCCCATAACACGCCTCCAACACGCCCATAACACGCCTCCAACACGCCCATAACACGCCGCCAACACGCCCATAACACGCCCATAACACGCCGCCAACACGCCCATAACACGCCTCCGACATTCAAATCAAATGTAAGGACTACAGTGTTGCATGTCCCTTTGTTGCTGAGGGCCAACACAAAATTTTATGTTAAAGTTGAGTTAAGTTAAAGTGTAAAGTTGTTGTTAAATTTTAATGTCGTTTTAGGGCGTAGTTGTCGAGTAATGGTGTGAGGAATATTCTTTGTCTGTCCCATCTGTGGGCCAGTATTTATTTCACAATCTATGCCTTTTGTGTGGCTTATGTCAATATGCAAGAGTTGTTTCAAATCATCAATCCAACACCTGGACAATCAGTATTGTCGCCCCCCAGAGGTGTGTTAAACTCCTGCAAATGGTCATCCGTCTCATCCAGGATAGTAGGAGTGTGTGTACAGATGAGAGGCTGAACGCTGGTCCTGGAACAACCTAGTGCTGCTTGAAACTGTAGAGATGACAGCGGACTTTAGGAGGAGCCGCCCTTACCCTGCTGCCCATCATCATACTCAACAACACTGTGTCTGCTGTGGAAACACTCAGGTTTCTGGGATCCACAACCTCCTTTAGTGGAAGTCCAACCCAGACACCATCTTTAAAAAAGTTTCAGAAGCTGCTGATCCAGTTCTACACTGACATTATGCAGTCTGTCCCCTGCTCATCCATCAGTGTCTGGTTTGGATCTGCCACCAAACAGCACAGGAGCAGTCAGGACTGCACAGAGAATCATTTTTACTAACCTGCTGTCCAAAAGTTTCTTTCTTATTTAACCTGTTTGAATGTCAAACTTTTAGTTAAAGGAAACTGCAGTTGATATTTATATCTGTTCATGTGAGAAAGAGAAGTGCATGTGTTAGTATGAGAATAAGAAACCTACTTTGATCCTCTGTGGTTTCATCATCTCCTGTGGTTCTGTTGAACGTGCTTTCTGTCACGCTCAGCTCAGAGTTCTCGCGGTAAAACCACCACTGTTTGTCGCACGGCAGATTCACCAGCAGCAACCACATTCAGGCTAAATGAGTGTGCATGTTCTTACGCTTAAACCGAGGTCCTGATAATATAGTTACACCCCTGACACCTTTAACTCAGTGAGTCACTAAAATGTGTCAAATGAAGATGTCAGATCCACAGAAAGAAGTCTAATCCTTTCCATCCTGAAGTATTACTGTTTGTTCCTGTGCAAAAACCAGAAGGAATAAAATGTTTACTGGCAGTGGGCTCTTGCAGAGGGCATGCATATACCTTGTGCATCCCAAATGCATCCTCCATGTTAAGTATCAGGGACCGGATGTACAGCTGAATAGTTTCAGACTACATCTATAGTATGGGGGGTATTCATAGTGACGTAGCCTTCATTCATAGTTTTTAACTTGCACAATTGACCCCACCTGTGTGTGAAGGAGGTTATACTGAGTGTAACAGTGGCCTTCATGGCAAAGTGAAAATTTTGGATCACACATGGCAAAGTGAAAAGTTGTTAAAGTAAACAGTTAAACTTCAGCAATGGTGGCCATAATTTAATAATGCGAATATTGATGAGACGAATAGTTAGAGTGTCATGGCAACCTTCATTCAGTGGAAACCTGCAATCAATATCCTCTTCACTTAGCTCAGACAGTAATAACTTACACCCCATGCACTACTACAGCAGAGTTGATTGTTGAGATGTTTGAATAGATGAGTATAGGTAGCCATATATTATAAGCCACATCATCAAGAGCACCTGCAAAACAGTCCAAGTTAAAATTCAAAAGTCAGATCTATGTTTTATGAGTCTGATGATACACTGCATCAGAAAACATTATGTATGTTTATGAGTGTAGTAATGAAGCATAATGAATGCATTATAATTCACTAAAGATGCATAACACACTATAGATGGCCCTGATTGTTATGGATTTTTTTATCCTTAGGTTACACAGGGTCACGCATAGTCCTTGAGGTTGTAGACGGTGACAGCACTAAATCATATCAGAGAAGGCACGCTTTCTTTGATATGCAAATGTTTATTATGCAAATGATGTGCCTCTTTTAGCTTATGTCCTCCTCTGTAAGTCGCTTTGGATAAAAGCGTCTGCTAAATGTAATGTAATGTAATATGCAAGACCGCTGTTTGGATTGCTGAAGGGGAGAGCAGGTTGCCTGGTGACCTGGATCGAATAAAACTGAATGTTGGCTTCCTAGACATAATAGATAGCTAGCTGTTGACGTCCCGTTAACACAGTGTTTCTCAAACTTTTTCAGACCAAGGACCACTTTGTCAAAAAAAAATTTTTCAGGGACCACCTGACCCCGTCTTCAGCCACCTATCCATCATTGTTTCCCATCCTCTCCGTGCCTTGTTTTAGTTAAAGTTCACAGCTTTTGCTGCTCTTTTCCTTGCTTTCTTTTCCTTACTTACTGACGTGACAGCGGAATGATTTTGTCTATAGGAGACGCCGTGGTTGCTTAGGCAACAATTTGGGCACTGCTAATTCAGATTTATCTTCATATATCCATTATACATATTTAAAAAAATATTTGTCTGCATTTTTGTTCAGAGAACAAATTCGCTTTACACTTCAAATAATGTTAGGTAGGACTAGGGCTGATATGGCCTGTAACCAATATCTCGATATTTTTAAGCTATATCGCGATACACGATATATATTTCGATATTTTTGTTGTTGTTGTTTTGTATTGTTTATTTCTAATAAATATTGTCATTATTCCATGATAGCATTGTAATTGCTCAGAATCAACGTAGAACAGTAGATTTACACTTGCTGTGAGACACACCTCTTTTATAGCATTTTAACACTTGTCATATTTTTTATGAATTTTTAATACATTTCATGATGTAAATATGAGCTTTAAAGCTCAATAGCTTCCAGGTCCTGTGACCTATTGGCTCAAAATCAGTGTAGAACAGTCGAGCTACACCTGCTATACGACACACACTCTTTTTTATAGCATTTTAACACTTGTCATATTTTTTTATGAATTTTAATATATTTCATAATGTACATATGAGCATTGAAGCAGTACAGAATCATACTTGGCATATGAGACACTTTTTTAAATCAAATTTTAACCATTCTTCATATTTTATAAATAAACGTTTAATACATTTAACACCCACGTTTTATTTTGAAAACCGGAAGTGTCCACACGCTGCAGTAAGCTAGCGCTGACTTTCCAGTTTTTTAAAGTGTTTGCCATAAAGTCGGCAATAAGGGCGCACTTGAAAATATTGGAGCAGCTGACGTGACCACGCGAAAACGAGAGACGGCGTGACCGCAGCGTTTTTCTTCAGAACCAAGTCGTCCGTCTCCATCTTCAATTACCTCACCTCTTGGCTTCACCTCTCCTCACTTGATACAGAAAGTACGCATGCGCGCAGGGATGTTTCTGGGTGGGCGGGGCAGTGTGCTGCGTGCTGTGAGCAGCAGGAGTGAGTGACAGGCGAATCCCCGGAGAATTAAATGCAGACGGCTTAAAACATTTACGTGACAAGTACTCGATGGTCGCGATATAGTCATTTCATACATCTCACGTAGAACAAGCCGCGATATATCGAGTATCCCTAGGTAGGACTCCACAAACTTGTGTGGGAAATTCGAATATTTTAAGAGATCCTCTCACGGACCACTTGAGGTCGCTCGCGGACCACTAGTGGTCCGCGGACCACACTTTGAGTAACACTGCGTTAACATAAACAGACTGTGCCAGGCCCGGACTCAAAAGAGGACTCAGATGCAGAGATTGGCAGAGAGCTGTTTCATTCAGATCACAAATATCCTCGACTAAAAACGGCCTAAACTAGGGAAAACAAAAAATCACTCCAAAGGAGAAAAAAACTCTAAACTACTCTATTTAAAATTATCAAAATCACTCTCAAGGAGGAAAAACAAAAGGCTACGAAACATTAACTTAGGGCGCTCCAACGAGGCTGAAAAAACACAATGCTAAACACTAAGAAACAAAAGGGCTAGACTAAGAAATTACAACAAAAAATCACTCTTTCGAGGAAGGAAAACAAAAGAACACTAGAGCTAAGACGCTGTGACTGTGGGCTATGAAATAAGGCTTTGGCGAACGCTACAAGAGACGAACTACTTCGGTACAGGACAAAGGAAGACGCAGACAATATATACACAGGGTGATGGGGAACAGGTGGAAACAATCAGGGCGGTGACACATGAGGAAGGGCAAGTGACCTGAAACGAGAGGACAGGTAAATATCAAAATAAAACAGGAAATGACGAGACAGGACAAAAACCCAACTTGACCTCACCGTGGTGTGACAAACAGACAGTGGCTCCAGACTCAAATATGCTGAAGGTGAACACTAACATGGGTAAATACATTCCCTTTAACTATTTTTCGGGCACGTAGTATTTGTAGCGTCATCTGTAAGGGTTTAAAGTTTGACCACTAGCATGAGTTGGGCAGAATAGAGACAGACAGTTTCTCCGTAACACCGATCGTGGCTCTGAAATATCAGTAGATTAGCTAAATACACGGTGCTGTCCGTGGTGCTGAAGTAGCAGAAGTACAGTACAAGCAAATATACCTTAATAAAAGACATATTCATATATATTCTATACACAATATAAAACATGAATAAGACTAAAGCAACCTATGAAGAGACTAGGATAAAACATAAGGTACAGTAGAAAATGTATTTATAGGGCATGTAAGTCAGACTATATCCAGTTACAAAAAATGTGAACATTATAAAACATGAATTAAATATAGAGTAAATATATATTTTTAATTTAAAAAAAAAGAAGCAGAATTATAATGTAGGTTGAAACATGTTGTGCTTCTTAAAATCACAACTTTAAAATTGAAGCTGGTTGGAGAATCTGAGAAAAGTATATTACATCTACATTATACAAGTTTTAAACTCAAATTTCACATTTCTAACTGTTCCCTTTGTACAGTATAAAATTATTTGCATTTCATGTTGTCGTCAAGGTGCTGAACACTGTATGTACTGCAACTGCTTCATCGAGGGATGGTGGAGTACAAATGGCATGTGTCAGACTGGGGAAAGAGAGAAACCAACTGTATCATCTGTTTATGGATATGACAAATATATTTGAGATTTTACCACATGACTTACATTCTCATTTTGAGGTTACAGACATCTTACACACAAAGTAAGACGATTGTTTCCCATGAGGTTCGCTGTTTTATTGCAAATCTATTTCACTTTGTGGTAGGCGGAAAAAATGTTGGAAATTCAAAAACAAAACAAAACTTGAGCTGCCTGTAGTGGCATGATGGTCCACCAGGGGGCAGAATGCATGTATCAGATCACATACAACAGGTTTTAAACATGTTGATGAGATAGAAGTCTCTATGATACAAATGGTATTATAGGGTTAATACCTGCATTAATATAATGATATTCTGAGTGAAAAATTGGGATCTAATGTAGCTTAGATAAAGAAATGTGCAAGAAATATACTGTATACATTTAACTTTCTACACAGTGGAAAAAGCACAGCTGGACATGAAAGATAACAGATCAGAGACTGACCTTGAGGTTAAATCTTGAGTTTTAATCTGTTGGAAATACAATGTGTTAACAAGATAAATAAATGTAATAATAATTCAATAAAAACTTGATAAATGAACCAGTCCTAAAAAATAATAAAGCATAGGTTTGGTGTGGCGTTATGTGTTTCCTGACACATAATGGCTGATTACATTTTAATGCCAGGTTTGTAAATAAAAAAAAAAAGTCAGGTCTGTAAGTGTGAATCTACATTTCTGCAAATATGTTGTCATGGTGCAGTGCTTAGCACGGTCACCTCCTGGGTTGAACCCTGGCATTTCTCTCCAGGTACTCCAGCTTCCTCACACCGTCCAAAGAAATGCAAATAAATTGGTGACGCTGAATTGCTCACAGTTGTTACTTTTAATAACTTTGACAGAAACATTTAGCATGAACATTTGCATTGCATAACATGTAAAACAGCTCTTCTTTTCTTTTCCTTCAATGTGCCTGTACTGTGCTGTACACCATGTTCAGGGCTGATGGAGATGGCTCCTCAGCGATGGTGGCGTACACATGGTATACGTCAGACTAGAAAAGGAACAAAGCAACTGTAAGAGCTCTTTAAATATATGGCATCTATAAACCACAATAACAAACACATACACTTACGTCATCGTTATGAGGCCTTTGTCTGTTCAGTTTCCCAGAACCTGATAGTAAGACAGAACCATACTCTAAGATCAACATTTTAATAATGTTTATCTTAGAATTCAGATGTGTGGCTTTTCAGTAAATAAAGAAAATCCTACATAGTTCATCTGATCTGAAGTGCTATTGGGCTAAAAAGATGTTTGCTTCTGTGGTGCTTGTTCATATAATGTTAACTATATATTGTATAACTTTGCAAATATATGAAAATTACCATATTACATCACAATATAAAATACAGTTTCTGGTATTTTTTTTAAGAAAACACATAATCACACCTAATAAACAGCTAACACGACTAAAAAAATTGAAAATAAATCATCTATTAGAGATTACAGTATGTATAACCTGGAGCCTGTTCTCACTCCTGCCTCACTCTACATTCATGTAGGAGTGAAGTGAAAGGCAGCTCACCAGCGGGACAGTCTGCTCCAGGTACTGAGGGCATCACACTGTATGCTTCATCATTACCTGCAGGTGACTTAAGATAACAGTAAGGATGAATAACATTTCATATTAAATCACATTTATCAGCCTTGTCATTCAAATGTTTGATTATTTCCAGTGATGTGAATGTTACATCTGACAGAAAAAAGAAATGAATTACCGATCGTCCATGGTCGAGACTTTGCATGCACATAACGTCATCTGCAACAGAAGGTGAAACATCTCAACACAAGAAAAATATAAATTAAAGTCAAAGTCAAAGTCAACTTTATTGTCAATGCTGCTATGTGTACAGGACATACAGAGCATCAAAATTGCATTTCTCTCTTGTCTAAAACAGTATGGACACAAGTGTAGTAAAAGTGTAAAAAGAAAAGTATATAAAATATATATATATATATATATATATATAGAATAGAAATTTACAAATCTAAAAAAATATATACAGCAAAAGACATCTGTAAGGCAATATGGTTACTATAAATATAAGTATGGTAATAGGGTTTACATTATACACGTCCAGTCAACAATAAAATATTTGAAATATTTGAACATTAGACTGTACACAGTGCAAATGGTGTGCAAATATATTTATTAAATGCTTATTTAAATGCTGCATGTACTGTGTACTGTATGTATGAGTTATACAATGAGAGTCACTAATTATTAATTAAATATCTACATTACCAGTGACATTTGCTTGCCTCCTAAACAAAAGTTAAGGTAAAGAAATTTTTAATCAAGAGTGTGTTGCCATTACACAATGAAGGGATAATATACATAGTATACAGATGGATATATTTCTTTCCTCAAACATCTCTGAGTTATGTTAAGATGCCTCTTGTCAGAATATCTTTCTGAAAGGAAAACATATATATTTTCTAAAGAGATAAGTCTTGAAGTTGTGCTTGTGTTGGCTGATTGAGATCAAATGTTTCTGATAAACTTCACAGCTCATTCACGGCTCTGTGTCTGTGTTTAAAGGCCAATAGCTCCGCCAGCCTAATGTTTAGGTTCTTTGAGAAGTCCCTCAAACAGCAGTAAGGAAGAAAACATTCAAGCTTAAATCATGTTCTCACCTGTTCTTATTTTAGTACAGAGAAGTGTCGCTCCCATGAAGGTGACACCCACAATTACTCCAAAACTAGTCACGACTATGACCAACGTCCATATCTTCCATGTCCACCACTTCTTCGTTTCTGTTTTGAAGTCACAAACAAATGTCAGTTTCACTTGTGTTACTAATTCTGCATTTTACAAGAGTCGTGAAACATAATAATAAATCATTGAATTCAGGTTAAGGACACGCAAAACAAGTTGCTTCACTGTCACACTGCAGAGTGATACATACTGCTCATACCCAGCAGGAAAAAACACTGTGTCCAAAAGGATATGTTTGCATAGAGCCAAGCAACATTCTGACAAATACTTTACTAAAATAAAATATATATTATCTGGCGGGGTTACAGAGGACATGTGAGCTGCAGTGCTAGACTCATGAAGTGTCTGATCTACTGTCATATTAATATTTTTAGAAAGATTGAAAACATACACAGCAAAGCATCTCCAATAAATTTCGCCTGTAATATTGTCACCAAAAGTTTTGACCACAAAAATAAATATTACAATTGAAAATGACGTAGTTCAACTTTTTTCTAAAGAATGTAGCACTGACTGCCTCATTTCCTGTCATTTTATCTCTAACACTATCTCATCAAAGCATGACGTGTCCCTGCTTGACTTCTGCAATATCTACAATAAGACTAAGGTTTGCTGGATTGTTGTTGAGATGCAGAGCAGGTCCTACCTGTGGTCATAGCAAATGTTGATTTTGTGGGAATCATGCTTGATCCATTTTCCACGATACCTACAAGAAAAGAAAAAATATTTCATAGCATTGTGAATAAGCATTTGTCAAAGGAGGACGGGGCTGCAGTAGTAGATTTTTTTGTACTCAAACATTTCAGGCAGTCACTAGGAGGCGTCTAAATATACAATACCTTTCCTGACAGGTAACTTCCTGCCAGATAACACACACCTTGATCACCCAGAGCTCCCTCTAGGTCGAGGATAACACCAAATAAATAATCTCAGGAAACGACAGATTTCAGTTGTATTAATAAAACATTTGCAACATTTTCCTTATTTGTGCAACCACTTAAGCACAGGCTTCCACTTTACTCTAAGCTGAAATATTTGGAGGATTTTCATGAAGTATCATGTTCAGACGTTCAGGTTTTTTTTCTGAAATTGAAAGAATGAGACAGTTACTCACTGTGTATGAAGATGGAGGATGGGTCACTGGGTGGAGATTTAGAAGTTGTCTCTCCAAACTTTAGAGTGTAATAACACATCAAATTAACCTCAGCAGGTGAACTCTGATGCGACATCTTCAGCAGCTCAGTTCCTGTCAGTGTCTGCAGACAAGGGGAGCTTTTACCAGCTATGTCTCTGATAGGGCGTAAATAACACTCACTATCAGAAACAGACGATGGAGTCTGACAGTTCAATGTGACTGAGTCTGTCTCTGTGATCACCGGTGGAGTCACTGTCAGTTTAGGTCGATCGAGAGCTGAAAATTTAGAGATAAACATGTTTAATTAAATGAAATGTAACAGACCACAATAATCTTAATAAACAGCACAGAGAAATGAAAAATAACAGATCACAGACTGACCTTGTGTTTGAATCTCGAGAAATGAATCTGTTGGAAATAAAATGTGTTAACAAGATAAATATATTTTATACTAACTCAAACCTTCAATAAAATGTAGACAGATTAAAACTCCAATGTTTAATTCAGTCAGAGGTAGGAGTCAAAGTCACGATCATGATGTAGTCTGTTTGAATCAATGAGAAAATGAGTTTTGAACTCTGCACTGCAGTTTCACAATAAATTAAAATACACCGCACAGAGATAAAATCACCAAACAAAGAGTGGGGAAGTAAGGAAGTACAAATACTTTGTTAGTTAAGTAGAATTTTCGGGTATCTATACTTTACTTCACTATTTATTTTTGTGCCAACTTTTGACTTTTACTTCTTATATTTTAGAATACTGTAAGTATCCGTACTTTCTACTCCCTACATTTTCAAATCAGGGTCGTTACTCTTGCGTTTAGATGGTGAATTTTTTATTTTTATTTTTTTCTTTTTTGCACACTGCCCGTTAGGCTCCTCCAGCATTTGAGTTCGCTTTTTGACTTTTTGACTTTTTTCTCTTTTGTTTGTTTTTGTTTTTGTTTTCTTCGCTGTGGCTCTGTGGTCCTGTCCTCTCTGGCAGGGTTGTTTTTAGAGAGTTTTTGTGCTTTTGTCGTGTTTTTTTCTTTGTTTGTTTGTTTGTATACTAGAGTATAGTAACAAAAAATAATTTCCCCCTGGGATTATTAAAGCATTTCTGATTCTGATTCTGATTAATAAACAGTAAAATCAGTACCAGTAAAACGCGCCATGCACACAACGTGATTGATCGGAATATGCTTAGAAACGTATGTGAACACACACTGAGGAGTTACTTTCCTGTTTTTTGAAGATTTGTACAAGCCAACATTGTGTGAGTTAAGGACCACATCAGTCCTGTGTTTACCTCTCCTCAACACACACACACATGGTGATGTGATAGTTCAGCCAAAGACCTACACATGATCTCTTAGATCGCTTTAAGTCTGCTTTGACAGATAATATTTGTGTAGGCTAATATCTATTTGCTTACCAATAAAGTTTTTGAACACCATGCACACTGAGTTCGCAATTCCCTTATTCTTGTGCAGCAGTTTTATTTTTTTAATGTGTTTTAGGAAAGATTGGCCAATGTAGCTTTTTGTTGATTTCAGTTCTTTCTTTGCTTGGACAGACTGTAGGTCCTGTAAGCTTTTCTCTAAAATGCTGGTTTTGTCCTTCACAGGTTACCGGTACTTTATACTTTTAAATTTAAGTATTTTCACTTTTTGAGTAAAAAAGTTGAGTCAATCCACTTTTACTAGAGTGTTCTATCTATACTTGTACTTGAGTAAAGAATGTGTGTACCTTTGACACCTCTGGCTGTGATATAACATGCTCATGTTAACCTGCATTTGGTTAACTTGAATAATCACTACATGATTGATGAAAACAAATGAACAAGAGGTTTAACTTACACAAGAGGATGACGAACAGCAGGCGAGCCATGATGAAGCTGAATCTCCTCCGAAGATCTTCATGTGTCTGACTGAGACTTCTGCGTCTTCTTCAGAACTTGTACCCAGGAAAACCACAAGCAGGAAAAGAAGTGAGTCACACAAACAGGCTGGCCACAGAAAAAATGCTTCCTACCACACGTCACATGAGATATATTCAGATCATCTACCTGCACTGCATGGAGAACACTGAAACACATAGCTGATACTGATGACCCACCTGTCACCTGGACCTCAAGAAGGACAGTTTAAATTGCAAAAGAAAACAATAGTTCCTCCTCACATCATCTCTGCATTGTACCCTTTTACTTGAAAAGTTTTAAGGAACATACCTGAATGTAAAAGGTCAATAATATTTGAGCCACATGTTCACTGTGTATAATTGTTTTGAGGAAGGCTAATGTGGAACAACTCCATGCTGTGTTTGTATAAACTGTGCGAGTGTTGCATCTGTTTTAGCTGACACATTTCTAAAGAAAATTGACTTAACCCCGCCAAGTAATGTCAGACTCGTTTCCAAACTGTCTTTTCTTCAAGGGTTAATAGAGTTTTAATGTGTTTTAATAGTGGCACATCAAAGTTGTTGTTGTACAAGGTTCAATGACAAGAAAGGCATTTCATTTTATTTATTTTTTATGAAATAAATAAGGACTTCTTGAAATGTTGGACAAAAGCATCACACTGGCCAGGAGGTGTGCAGAAAACAGATTGACTTTTATTCAGTCACCAAACGTTAGGGTGCTGCTCTTCCATAACATAGAAAACTGAAAAACCCAAAAACCATTCTCACACATATATACTCTGACAGGCCTTCACTTAGTTCAAACAGGCCTATCAGAGTAGAGCTCTGGAAGGGAGAGAGGCAACAATATTAACGATAAAACCATAATTTATTTTATTTGCTCGTATCAAACTGTACATTCAAAAATAATCAATGAATGTATAACGTGCATTATTTACAGTAATGAACTGAGATTTTTCCAGATATTCAATCACGGCCAACATGAAAACAGGTGATTCAGGTTCTTCTACATTATCATCATGTTTAATATGATTTTAGAAATAAATTTAACACTGACAACAACATTGTGTCTCTTTGATCTAACATGGTGACTGTCAGTAAAATAAAGAGAAGCATTACAACATATTGTATCGTCCTTTTATCCTATTAATCCAACATGGAAAACAGCATATTTTTGTGGTACAATCGATCAACTGAAGCAAAAAAAAAAAACAAGAAACACAAATTTCTAACTTCAAGTGCTGCATTACATTACATTACATTACATTACATTACATTACATTAAGCAGATGCTTTTATCCAAAGCGACTTACAGAGGAGGACACAAGCTGACAAAGGTGTAAAGGAGCACAGAGTAGTTGTTAGTTTTGTTAGGCAGGGAAGCATTCGACAGAGAAAGGTTTTTACAAGTTTTTTAAAGGTAGAAAGGGATGTTGCAGTTCTTGCAGCCGTTGGTCGGTCATTCCACCATTTGGGGACGACCACAGAGAAGAGTTTAGAGTGACCTCGCTTTGCGAGAGGCGAGGGTACAACTAGACGGTTTGAATGAGCGGAGCGTAACGCCCTGGTCGGGACGTGAGCCTTTAGTAAGACGCTGAGATAGACAGGGGCAGATCCTGAGGTGGTTTTGTAGGCTAGCGTCAGAGCTTTGTGTTCGCTGAAGAGTGGGGTGACGTGTGACCTTTTGGGTTGATTAAAAACCAGATACTGCACATGTATCTCTGTATCTGTGATGCAGCTGCTTCCTCTGACGTGCTGCTGTTGGTACTTGTCACTCTACGGGGAGAAAAAGAAACAGACATGACTTTTAATGTTTAGTGATGCCACTAAATATGATTCAAGTTATTAAAATATATCAGTTGTACTCATCTATGTGTATTTTTTGTATTGTCACATAATGAAATGAAATGTTCATTACAAGTGCACTGTGCCACCAGGATCCACTAATGTTTCTCTTCTCAGTTTGTGAGTTTTAAACGCAGTCTAGTCCACATCTTGAAACATCCTGTAGAAAATCAGTATCCAGATGTTTTTACTAGGGTGACCCAAGTGGGACAGTAACTTGTGCAGGGGTGCACACACACACACACACAGACACACAGGATGACATTAATCTGCCATTTTTCAATTTCCCAGGCCACCCCCGGGTAGAAAACATTTAAACTGGTAGAAAGAGAAAAGCAGCTCACCATTGTTGATGGATTTATATGTGACGATACTGTAGGTTTCATCATAACCACTTGGCAAGTACTTTGTTATAAGAACAGAAAGAAAGTAGAGTGAGAGTCTGAGAGCTGTATGACAGCATGATCACTGAATGAAGGGATTTTTTACAGTTCAATTACCTCTCCACCGTTGAGACGTCTCGTATATGCACACCCATCTAAAACAGAAAAAGAAAAAATGTAAAGAAAAGATAAAACAGTGTTTGCAGTTTCTTCCATTCCTGCATTTAAGATTTTTATTGAAAAGATAAACAGACGTGTGCTCATCTCATAGGGCAATTTGCCTCCCTAATAACATCATAATCAAATTGAAGATGGCTGAATTACATTTATATGAGGTCCTTTATATAATGTTATTCATTACAACTCTGCTACTCCTGCTATGACATGTCAAAATGTGTGTTGTGAATATAATCTGTCTGTGCATTTGACCCTTTTATCAGGCCCAGTGTGTTGTGTGCATCAGAAAATGATGCTGGATGTGTATCAGTATCTGTTTGCTACCAGGGGAATGATGGCGGACGTCAATGAAGTACAGTGAGTCTGAGCAGAGGTCTCATCAGTACAATCATTTAAATGCCCTGTGTGGGTTAACTACGGCACACAGTTCATTTTAAAGACTATTTCTCTTCTCCATGCAGCTTTGAGGTGAAGCTGTGCTAGAAATCCCTTCTCTGCTTCCAAACTTCGACTTGACCCAGTTTTATTACTTTGACTAGCACTTTTAAAACTACTACTACTACTACTACACATCCTGGACATTCAAAGAACATTCATTCACTTGTTTTTGTTCTGGCTTGCAAACACTTTTTGTTAACAAAAGTCTGATTTACTCATCAAACAGACAGTCAGAACAAAGGTCAAATCTCTGACTGTGCAGAAAGACAATCATAGTTGAGGATAATGAGGTAACCCCTGGCCACCCCCTGGGTCCACCCACATTTAAACATTTAAACTGGTAGAAAGAGAAAAGCAGCTCACCACTGTTAATGAATTTATATGTGACGATACTGTAGGTTTCATCGTAACCACCTGGCAAGTACTTTGATAGAAGAGCAGAGAGAAGTAGAGTGAGTCTGAGAGCCGTATGACAGCATGATCACTGAATGAAGGGATGCTGAAGTTTTATAATTTAATTACCTCTCCACTGCTGAGACTTCTCATACATGCACACCCATCTACAACAACAACAACAACAACAAAAAACGTTTTAATAATCTCTAACTTTAAATCAACATATTATGCTGTTTCATAGATTTTGATTTACAAGTGTTGTTGGCTTTTTGCTCTTGCAGCCTAATCCTCTTCTCAGATTCACTGAGAACTCCAAACTCTCAAAAAGCAGAAACAAAGAATACATTCAAGATTAAATCTCGGTCTCACCGTTTCTTCCACCGGTGAAGAGAAGTGCGAGTCCCAGGAAGATGACGATTACAAAACCAGCCGACGTCCATATCGTCCATGTCAGCCAATTCTTTACTTCTGTTTTGAAGTCACAAACAAGTGTCAGTTTCACTTCTAACACGAAAGCAGGAAGACAGTTTGTACCTAAGTGAATGAATGTTATCATTGAATTCAGTATTCAGAGGAAGCATACAGCTCATACCCAGCAGAAAAAAATACTGTCCACTCTGTTTACATTTTAGAAAAAGGACATGTTTGCATGGAACAAAAAAAAACTGCAAAATACTTGAAATATGAATAACAAGGTGTGTGTGCTTTTTGCTCACCTGGTTCTGGCTTTGGTGGAGTTACAGGAGACAAGGTAGCTTCAGTGCTGGACTCATGAAGTGTCTGATCTACTGAAATAAATGAATAGTCAGAAACGATTTTAAAAATATCAATTATACACATCTTTTATTTGTTTTTATTTATTTTATATGAATCCAGCCTGATGCTGAGATCTGTCTGTGATTATGAATATTAAAATTTAAATGCATATCTCAATTACTCATTTCCTGTAATTGTATCTTTGTCACTATCGCATAAATGAATAAGGTGTGAAAAAATGTTTTAAGGTCAGCGCCGATCATTTATAAACTGTCACCGGATGCTGGTTTCAGTGGTGTTAGGGAAGTATAAATAAAACTAACTACTACAATCAGACTCAGTGAATGTAGAAATATACATTTCCAAATGTAACACAGTTGTAATTTATATAACTATATTTGTAATCACAATACCTGATGTTTGTTTTTCAGGAGTTTCAGGAGTAACATGAGGCGTGCTCACTGTCAGAACTGATAAATGAAATAAATTGTTAAAACATTGAAAACATACACAGCAAAGCATCATGGTATTTAAAATGCATCTCATAAAAAATTAAGCTCTCACTTTCTCAGTTCCTGATCCAAATCAATTAAAATTAAAAATATACATTTGAATTTACTCAGAAACACATTTGTGATATGTGAAGTCGCACGTCATATATCTGTAGTTACCTGAAGTTTGTTTTGCAGGAGTTTCAGTAGTTGTAGTCACAGTAGATGTCGTCATACTCTGTGTCACATGTGACTCTTTTTCCACGATATCTACAATGAAAGAAGATGGATTTGGACCTGTCAGTTTCAAGTGCAAACAACTGAGTGGGACAGCATACTTGTGCAGTTCACAAAACTAGAACTCAGACATTCAGTCATTCCTCTGAAAATTGAGCTTTTGTTGTGGTAAATGGTGAGCTGATTTCAGTCATGTCATTAAACAAAATGTTGACTCAGCATATTACATTAATTTAAATGCAAACACAAATATTCAGTACACAACACACTTAACGGTCAATTTATTCATAAATATATTTTAGTGGATGTGTTTTCTTTCCTGACTCACCTGTCAAGCTGTATCCATCACTACGAGGAGACAAAGAGCTGGGTTCACTTCTCAAAGTGTAATCACAGCTGGCATCACTTTGTTGAACTGAACTTAGACGTCTCAGCAAATCTTCGATTGTGACAATAAACTGGCAGAACCACTGATTCTTTGAGTTTCTTTTCTTCCCGATGGTTTTTGTTTGAACTGGACGACTTGATTCTCCAAAGTACAGGTTACATGTCGTATCATGATCAGCAGATCCAGGCAGAGAGCAAGTAAAGAGAACGAGTTCACCAGGAAAATGTTGAAGAGTCATTTCTGGTGTTTGACCTACAAAAAGATTAATGATAAGTTATTGGATGCAAAAAAAAACTACTCTGTTATCAAGTGCACTTTAAGACAAGTCTGTGATTTCAAGTCCAACTGTGATAAAATAAAAAACAAACCATGTAACTAAAAGCAAAATAATAATTCTGTGTGTAAGCATTGTTTAGAATAACAAACATTCTGACATGAAAAAGTAATTAATTAATTAAGTGTAATGAACTATTACACAAAATAAAATGATACTGATAGAAACAATCACTCACGGTGTATGATGATGGAGGATGTGTCACTGTGTGGAGATGGAGAATCTTCCTCTCCAAACTTTACAGTATAAAAACAAATCACTTTGACCTCAGCAGGTGAACTCTGATGTGACGTCTTCAGCAGCTCAGTTCCTGTCAGTGTCTGCAGACAAGAGGAGCTTCTGATATTTCCTCCACTTAAAGTGTAGAAATGACACTGAGACACAGAAACAGACGATGGAGTCTGACAGTTCAGTGTGACTGAGTCTGTCTCTGTGATCACCGGTGGATTCACTGTCAGTTTAGGTGGAAGAGATGCTGTAAATTTGAACACATGTTGGATTCAGTAACTTGAATTGGCATTTATTTAAAAAAATAATAACGATGAATAAAGTCCGTAGCAGCAGTGTTCACTCACTTCGAATGATGATGGAGGACACATCACTGTCAGGAGATACATACACGTAAACATAAAAGCATGTCACTTTAACCACAGCAGGTGAACTCTGATGTGACATCTTCAGCAGCTCAGTTCCTGTCAGTGTCTGCAGACAAGGGAAGCTTTTAACACGTCCTCCTCTAACAAAGCGAAAATGACACTGAGACACAGAAACAGACGATGGAGTCTGACAGTTCAGTGTGACTGAGTCTGTCTCTGTGATCACCGGTGGATTCACTGTCAGTTTAGGTGAAAGAAGATCTGAAAATGTAGAGGTAGACATCAAATAATTAATAGCTGCAAAAACGTATTTTTACAAAATTGTATATTAAAATGTCAGATTATTGCAGTGTGGGGTGCCATTTGTAAAACGTCTCGCTCTGAAAATAACAGAAACACTTTTTTGCACATTTAGAACAATATTTGTGAACTTAGAGATATTTTAAATATTTAAATCCAAATGTTAAATGTAAAACATAAATGCTAAATCTAAATGTTAAATCTAAATCTAAATGTTAAATATAAATCATGATAATCCATGTCCAAGTGTCCATCTCCCCGGATAAGAGGTTTTATTCGTTATTTGCCACTATAAACACGCTCTGACCTCTTCAAGCTTTTATTTTGGCACTTCCGGTTACCGGCATTTAAATTTGCATTTTAGCTAAATATTTAGTTTCACCCGAAACATTTAGCTTTAACATTTATATTTATATTTAACATTTAGATTTAACATTTAGATTTATATTTAACATTTAGATTTAGATTTAACATTTAGATTTAGATTTAGCATTTAGATTTTACATTTAACATTTGGATTTAAATGTTTAAAATATCTCTAAGTTCACAAATATTGTTCTAAATGTGCAAATAAGTGACTCTCAAAAATTCAAACCAGTTTTTTAAACATTGTTTTTAGCTAAATGTGACAAAATGTTGCTGTTATTTTCAGAGCGAGATGCTTTACAAATGGCACCCCATATTGCAGACCATACTAAACTGTTCATACTGTGTAACAGAATAAACTGTCCATGAAAACTAATATTAAACTCAAGGACTGACCTTGTGCTCTCATCTCAGAAAAGAAACCTGTTAAAGAAAAAAAAAAGCTTTATTTAAATTAATCTGGTGCTTACAAATAATAGAAACCTGTACTGGCGTGTCAATACGAGACACATTTACTATGGAAGAAACAAGAGGTTTAACTTACACAAGAGGACGACTAACAGCAGGTGACCAGCCATGATGAAGCTGAATACTGAATGTCTAACACTAGACTTGTGTGTCTGACTACGTGGACTTTGACATACAGAAGAGTCTTTTTGCAGAACAGGAAATCCGCAGAAGAGAATCACATGAACACACAGGTCTCAGCATTTGCGGTATCGTTTAAATATAACAAATCAACCACGTGTTGCTATCATTTCTGTTTTCTTGTTGTCCTCTTTGTTTAACTGGTTGCTTTTTCTTAAAAGACAGGACTAGTGTTACATGTGTTTTTACATGTACATGTTCTATCCTTAGGTTACACATGGTTACGTGTGGGCCTTGAGGTCCTCGGCAGTATTAATTGTTTGGCTTTGACTGGGTCAGTCTATCTCAACACTGTGGTGGCCATCTGTGTCTCCAGACTAGAACATGCTGACAGTAACACCTCCATGGGTAAAGACATTCTCTGTGACTCATTCTGGGCGTGTAGTATTTGTGCTGTTATCTTGGGGTTTAAAGTCGATCCACCAGGATGAGTTGGGCAGAATGTGAGACCGACTCAGGCACTTCTGATCAACTTTGAGAGCGTCTCTAATTCTCCTTGGCCAAGCGTCAATAAATAATACAGCATCAGACATCAGAGGCTGCTGAACACTTTCTGAACTCCTGACCTCACCATTGACCTTTGACTTTAGCAATTTCTCCACAACAACATGTACATCACAGAAAATAAAACCAAACCATGAACATTTCTTATTTTTAGTGTTTTTTAACATCGCGATACCTCTGCAGCCTCTGCATTTCACTTCTTATGTCCAGTTAATTAAGCTTATAGGCTTATTTTCAGAGAAGCACTTGACAGAGAAAGATCACCACTGAACCCAAACATGTACAGTGTGATTTGTGAACAGGCATGCGAGTCTACAAACAGACTTATATCTTGATAACCACCTTTCAGTGTGTCATGTTACAAATACTTTAAATGAACAAACAGCGCACCCAACACCCACACTCACTCCTGATTACTGTAATATTAATTATATATTTTGGTTCACTTAAATTCTTGCTGTGTGTCCTCAGTGAGACAGGCATAAAACATTGCTGTGAAGCAGACAGTTGCACTTAAGCACAGTAATTTCAGCACCAACAATCACACTTCCGGTAAAATGAGGTGAAGCGCATCTCGCCAGGTGCAATCTATCAGGGTTTGTAAATTAAAGCGAGCAGGGGCGGTGGCGATAAACCTCAGTCCTCTACTTCAGGCTTTTTTTGTCAGGCCCGGACTCAAAAGAGGACTCAGATGCAGAGTTTGGCGGAGAGCTGTTTTATTCAGATCATAAATATCCTCGACTGAGTGAGGCTATGAAAAAAGGCCTAAACTAGGGTAAACAGAAAATCACTCCAAGGAGGAAAAACAAAAGGCTATGAAACTTAAACTTAGGGCGCTCCAACAAAGCTGAAAAACGCTAAGCTATACACAAAGAAAAAAAAAGGCTAGACTACAAAGTTACAACAAAAAATCACTCTTTCGAGGAAGGAAAACAAAAGAACACTAGAGCTATGACGCTAGGACTGTGGGCTATGAAAACAAGGCTTAGGCGAACGCTACAAAAGACAAAACACTTTGGCACAGGACAAAGGGAGACACAGACAATATATACACAGGGTGATGGGGAACAGGTGGAAACAATCAGACCGGTGACACATGAGGAAGAACAAGTGACCTGAAACGAGAGGACAGGTAGATTTCAAAATAAAACAGGAAATGACAAGACAGGACAAAAACCCAACTTGACCTCACCGCGCTGTGACATTTTTAATGTGTTGTGTTTGAGTGCGTCCTCTTACGTCGTCAGAGTGAGTCTAGAGAAATGCTTCTCATTTGTTAAAATATAAGTCTGAGGGCAGAATCAAACATTCTCAGTTTGGACTGTAGAAAAACACAAAAATAGTATTTTAAAAATAATCAGCTGCAAGGTGCACAAGCCAAACCTCCTGTGTGTGCTCTGTGGTTTTCTATTGTCAGCATGAGAGAAGCAGCTGTGTAGATCTGGTCTAGGTATCTAGATGTCTCTGCAGCCTTTAAAGTGGTTTTAATGTTCTTATGTGGGAAGCCTTGTGAACCGTTGAACTGAATGCAGGTAAAATTGTTCACACCCACGTGAAGTCTCACATGCTCACAACTGGAAATTAAGCTGCAGATGAGGACTGACCTTCAACACACAGTTTGTAGATGAGATAAAATAAGATAACCCTTCAAATGGTAAACACACAATAAATATAGAAAGGAATAATACTAAACCTTTCATTCGATGATTTTATGAATGCAAAGTGACACTATAACTACAGCACATTTGGGCTGCCTTTGAATTGAATGGGTCACCATGGCGACAGGTTGTATGGAGTTTTTCCATCAACCATAAATTTGAATATAACATTGTTCAGACATCCTACAACCTGTCAAACATATTGCAGATTTATCATCATAAACAAATATAAATGATTTATTAGCTGCCTCTTTCCTGCTCCCACCACACACTGAGACACCCTGTAATTCCTCATAATGTTGTCTTTGGACTCATATGTCTCATCTCATGGCTTGGTTTCCACATTCTGCAACACCGAGCACCAACCTTTTGTGTTGTGCGCTTGCTGATATCACAGAAACGTCACCAGCTAAGCTCAGTGTGAAGGACTTCCCCCTCTTTACATAGGGTTGAAATGATATAGCGCTCCCCATGCTGCTCTGTGGTCGTCTGTGAATCTAAACAAGGCTCTCTGACTAAACTGACTGACTGGCTCTCTGTGGCTGTGTGTGACCTGAAGTGACACACATGACTTGATCACTGTAACGCACTCCTCATCTGGACCCACAGTAAACACCTTCAGCAGTTACAACTAGTCCAGAACAGCGCTGCTAGGATCCTGATGCAAGTGCGAAAATCAGAACACATCACCCCCATCCTTCACTCACTGCACTGGGTTCCAATCTCCGCTAGAATCAAGTACAAAATCTCTCTTCTCATCCATCAGTGCATCTATGGCAACGCACCCACCTACCTCAAAGACCTGCTCATCCCTCAAACCCCCACACGATCCCTCCCCTCCAAAAACTCAAACTATCTCTTCTGCCCGAGGACCAAACTCAGCACCATGGGCGACAGAGCCTCTGTGCCGCAGCACCCCGTCTCCCTGACCATCTCAGATCATCACAGACCCTCGAAAGTTTTAAAAAAGGACTTAAAACTTTCCTTTTTTCCTCATCCTATCGTAGTTAATGTGATTTCCTCTGTTGTGATTTATTTGTTTTTGTTGCTTTGTGTGCATATACTTTGTGTGTGTATTGTAGCACTTTGAGATTTGATTTAAATGTAAAGTGCATTATAAATTAAACTTATTATTATTATTAATGTGACAGGTGAACTTAGGTCAGTATAGTGTCTTGTGTTGATCAAACACTCAATAGAGTTACATACATTTATCCCTAAGGCTGTACATCATCATCATCATCAACACCCTCTGCTGGCAGACTGGTGCCAAGTACTTTTTTTATTTAAGTGTGTAGGTTTATTTAAGTGCATAGTCAACAGCATATTTTTGTGGTACAATCGATCAACTGAAGCAAGAAAAAAACAACACAATTTTCTAACTTCAAGTGCTGCACATGTGTCTCTGTGTCTGTGATGCAGCCAGCGGCGGTCCTGGCCACATTTGCGCCCTGGGCGAACCTGTGCGAAACCGCCCCCCCCCCCCCCCCCCCCCCCCCCCCCCCCGGCAGCTGTCCGGCGCACCCTCTACCTCGTCGTCAACTCCCCGCCCACGGGGGCGCCCGCTCCGCTGACTTAATGAGAGGTATCGAAAATTTGCGAGGTTTTTTTTCATTTTCGGGCGCTCGTGGCGCCCCCCACGAAATGGCGCCCCGGGCGGCTGCCCTGTCCGCCCGTACCTAAAACCGCTACTGGATGCAGCTGCTTCCTCTGACGTGCTGCTGTTGGTACTTGTCACTCTACGGGGAGAAAAAGAAACAGACATGACTTAATGTTCAGTGATGCCACTAAATACACTTCAAGTTATTGTCAAATTATATCAGTCGAACTCATCTATGTGTATTTTTTGTATTGTCACATAAGGAAATGCACGTTGTTATGACTGAAAATGACACAAAAATATTCTGTCCACCTGTGAGCAGAAACAGAACTTGCACCACCAAGTGGCCAATCAGCACTAATGTTCATTACAAGTGCACCGTGCCACCAGGATCCACTTAATGTTTCACTAAATACAGAGTTTGCCTCTTCTCGTGTTCCTGACAAGTTGTACTTTCCATGACTGTAAATGGATGATGGACTCGGGGCTAAAGAAGCTGATGGTGGTTTTCATGTATTAACCTGCGTATACCATGGCCTCGTGCCAACAAAATGTCATGTGTTAAAATTAAAAGCATCGATAATTAATTCATATTTTGCATTTTTGTTTTAAATATGTATAATATAGTTCCTGAGACTCTGAGTTGCTGAGTAAACATCTACCTAAAGCAGAAGAAGATTGCTTTGAAATAGAAATTAGCACTGCATGCATTCTGGTGCATGTTGCTGAAATGTCTGCATAACACTAACGTTAGGATAACATTACTTTGTCTCCCTCCATCACTTTTAATTTAACTAACTTAACGTCTACCAGCTTCACCACAGTGAGATGACATGATTTTAGAAGTCCTCTCAGTTTGTGAGTGTCAGGCCGGGACTCAAAGCAAGACTCAGATGCAGAGAGCTGTTTTATTCAAGTCTACAAATACCCTCGAATGAGTGAGGCTATGAAAAAAGGCCTAAACTAGGGAAAACAAAAAAATCACTCCAAAGGAGGAAAAAAACTCTAAACTACTCTATTTAAGATTATCAAAATCAAAATCACTCTCAACGAGGAAAAACAAAAGGCTATGAAACTTAAACTTAAGGCGCTCCAACGAGGCTGAAAATACTCTAGACTAAAGACAAAGAAACAAAAGGGCTTGACTAAGAAGTACAACAAAAAAAATCACTCTTTCGAGAAAGGAAAACAAAAGACACAAGAGCTATAATGCTAAGGCAATGAAAAAAGGCTTTGGTGCACGCTACACAAGACGAAACACTTTGGCACGGGACAAAGGGAGACGCAGACAATATATACACAGGGTGATGGGGAACAGGTGGAAACAATCAGACCGGTGACACATGAGGAAGGGCAAGTGACCTGAAACGAGAGGAGAGTTATCTATCAAAATAAAACAGGAAATGACGAGACAGAACAAAAACCCAGCTTGACCTCACTGCGGTGTGACAGTGAGTCTAAACGCAGTCTAGTTCACATCTTGAAACATACTGTAGAAAATCAGTATCCAGATTTTTTTTGACTGGGGTGACCCAAGTGGGACAGTAACTTGTGCAGTGCATGTGCTACTTTAATTACTAACATGGAGAGTCATGGGTTCAGCCACCCCCTGGGTCCACCCACATTTAAACATTTAAACTGGCAGAAAGAGAAAAGCAGCTCACCACTGTTGATGAATTTATATGTGACGATACTGTAGGTTTCATCGTAACCACCTGGCAAGTACTTTGTTAGAAGAGCAGAGAGAAGGTAGAGTGAGTCTGAGAGCCGTATGACAGCATGATCACTGAATGAAGGGACGCTGAAGTTTTATAATTTAATTACCTCTCCACTGCTGAGACTTCTCACGCACCCATCTACAACAGAAAAAAAAAACACAGACTATAACTTCAAATGAAACATACACATGAGAATTATGCTGCTTCAGTGTTACATGCATTTTGATTTACCAGTGTTGTTGTCTTTTGAACTAAAAAACAAAAAAGAGGTTTTAGTAAAGAGAGTCTTCAATACAGAGGAAAGAAGAATACATATTACATATGAACAGAACACATAGTATTACTCTCTACATACATCTCTTTATAGCGTGAATGATTCTGCTGGAAAATATCAAATGCATCATTGTATAAAGTCATTTAATATAAAATATGACCTGAAGAGCAAATTCATACAAGTGCACATTTCCATTAAATATTTAAGAGAAAAGATGTCTTACCTCAGGCAAACACATTGCCCTAGAAAACACAAATAATAATAATAATCAACGTATCATTACTGTCGGGGGAACTTGTTTTACTACTACAGTTTGAGTACTCACGTGTACTTTTAGTACAAAGAATTGCAGATCCCAGCAAGATTCCCACAGATACTCCACATCCGCTCACAATTACTACCAACTTCCATATCTTCTTTTCTGAAAAGACATCGTCAAGCAGCAGTTTTGGAACGACTAAAACGTGTCAGATGACTTTAGAAAATGACATGACTAACGCTGAAACACTCTGAGTGACATTAATTCATCTCTATCTCTCTGATAGGGGTGCAGTGGTAAGGTCAGGGTGGCCTCAGGCTGTCATCCAGCCACCCTTTAAGGACCACCCAAAAAAAACTAGCTCTAAAAGTCTTTTCAACATGTTTTCAGCAACTATTTTCCAACATATTTAATGAATTTTGAAAGAAATCGCCTTACATGTACAGTGTATTTTGCCTGTTGTCCATGAAAACCATCACTATATATTCATTAAACTTTCATGGATTGTGCTTCACACATATGGCATGGCCTACCTGTGGTCTGCATTGGATGTGTCGACATGTCGTCATCTTCTCTCCCCTCAAACTCAGTGACCTCCTGTTCTTCGGGTCTCAGTGTGTGTCCTGCCTGTTGTGTCCCAACATTGTCTACGAGAGCTGAGACATTGGTGAGCAGTTTCAGTACAAATTAAACCATAGATGATAAGTGCTATGAGGTTATAGTTGGTTAGTATGAAGTTGGTAGTTGTTTACTGTAGATATGTTGTAATGCGGCTCATACTCATAGTCCAACAGAATAGGGTCAAAACTTGTGCTACATACACCAAATGATTAAAAAACAAAAAGATAAAATGATAAATAAAAGTTATATCTTCGGAACAAAATAGAAATGGTAAGTAATTACGTCTTATGTAATTACTTGGACACTTGCACATGTCACTACTGTTATACTGTTGTACTATTTATTGTATATAGTTTTTTTCTAAATTTAAATTTGCCTTTACTTTTTATATTTTATATTCTATATATATATATATATATTATATTTGATATTGGGCTGCTCTGGGACCAGGGGAAACCAATTTTGTTTCATCCCATTGTAATATTGTACAATAAAACTCCTTAAATCCTTGAATCCTTGTTAGAAAATAAAGTATGTTGTAGCAGCAATTTCAAATATGGGTCTGACAGTTCAATCTGTGGATTCAGTCACAGATGGTGGAAGAATTACTGATAATTTAGAGGCAAACAAATGTTACATTAAATCCTCATTGATCGGATAAACACCATGATGTGAAGACAGAAACATAATGTACAACCGAGATATGTGCTAAAAAATGTCAAATTAATAGAAGGCTTTATAATATTAAGATATCAGGGACTGACCTCGTAAAAGAATTTGCTGGGGAAACAATGTGTTAACAACAACAACAACAAAAAAATTCAACAACTAAAACAAAATGCGCGCCACACAATGTAAAATGTAATCATTTGATGTTTGTTAGTGGAATGTGTCTAATCTGAAATAATCTAAAAGATTAGAGATTGAACTCACACACGAGGATGAACAACAGCAGGAGTCCGGTCATGATGCTGAATACTCCACAAATCCACCAGAGACTGACTGACTGACTTTAAGCTGCACGTCTTGTTCTGCAGAGCCTGCTCTCTCAAACGACACAGGAAGTGTCAAAATTTAGTAACGCCATCAGACAGGCCACAGAGACACGTGCAGGACTTCACGTTGTCTGCAAACCACCAGTACCTGTTGTATATTTAGATGTAATATAGACTGCGGACTGCACTCATGTTCATGGCTCTTTTTCCTGCCAAATGTGGGTTGGACTGATGAATTAGAGAACAGTACATCTGAACACCTGAACATGAGATAATTAAACCGTTTTATCTTCATGTTCTGATAAGAGAGCATATTTCATTACAGACAAACTCGATGTGCTTCACGTTGAAAAAGAGACATTAAGCACACATACCAATGATACCTACACACACATTTACACTATTCATAGGCCTGAAAAAACAGTGTTGTGAATGAAAGTCAAATAAATCTGGGTCAGCCAGCGCTCGCCTATCACTCTCTGCGCATGCAGCGCGCCAAGGTCACACCATCTACACGGCGCTGTGCGTGTCGGGCGGCCTTTACGCTTTTACTCGTGTTAAAGAAACATTCCTGCAAAATGGCAGCAGTGTCCATGGTTGATCTGGAGGCAGTGTGTGTTCTGGAGTCACAGGCCTACATGCATTATTCCAGTATACAGACTTACAATTTAAAAAAAAAAAAGTTTATTATTGTTTATTCTGAATAGAAATGGGATAAAAATCATGTATTCAGCAGGTTATTTGCATTTTCTCTTCAATTTTCTGTCATATTTTGTTAGTTGTGCTTGTTACAAAAAGGACTTTAGCCCAATATTCCTCTTAAAATCATATAATACATATATTATTTCAAAAAGAGGTGAACATACCTTCAGATGTGGTCATCAGCAGATGATTTGTGGGTCTATATACACAGGAAAAAACTAAATCCAATTCCAGCACTGCTTCTTCTTCTTGGTAATTGTCACAAACAGAAATCTGGTGGGAGAGCTGTCAAACTTTAGTCAGCTGTTTCCGTGGACATTTAGGAAAATCACATGCTGCGAAGAGAAACAAAGACAGAGACATGACGGCATGAGAAACGGTTTGTTTTGAAGACAACTTCAGACACGCCAGTGACGTCTTTCTCACTTAACGCTGTTGTGCACACAGGAGGAAGCTTTTCTGGAAAGTATAAAGCAGTGCTGCTGCACCGACACCGAGATTTTGTTCACTTGTAGTTTGAAGATGTTCTCAGGAGACTGTGATGACTTGCTCTTGACTTGAGATGCAATGCGTCCAGATAAGGTCATTCTTCACCATTCTATAGATGTATATATTCAACACAAGACACTACACTGACCTAAGTTCACCTGTCACATTGCGTGTAACTTCAGGTCACACACAGCCACAGAGAGCCAGTCAGTCAGTTTAGTCAGAGAGCCTTGTTTAGATTCACAGACGACCACAGGGCAGCATGGGGAGCGCTATATCATTTCAACCCTGTGTAAAGAGGGGGAAGTCCTTCACACTGAGCTTAGCTGGTGACGTTTCTGTGATATCAGCAAGCGCACGACACAAAAGGTTGGTGCTCGGTGTTGCAGAATGTGGAAACCAAGCCATGAGATGAGACATATGAGTCCAAAGACAACATTATGAGGAATTACAGGGTGTCTTAGTGTGTGGTGGGAGCAGGAAAGAGGCAGCTAATAAATCATATATATTTGTATATGATGCTAAATCTGCAATATGTTTGACAGGTTGTAGGACGTCTGAACAATGTTATATTCAAATTTAAGGTTGATGGGAAAAAAACCATACAACTTGTCGCCATGGTGACCCATTCAATTCAAAGTCAGGGTCACTTTCCATTCATAAAATCATTGAATGTAAGGTTTACTATTATTCCTTTCTATATTTATTGTGTGTTTACCATTTGAAGGGTTATCTTATTTTATCTCATCTACAAACTGTGTGTTGAAGGTCAGTCCTCATCTGCAGCTTCATTTCCAGTTGTGAGCATGTGAGACTTCACGTGGGTGTGAACAATTTTACCTGCATTCAGTTCAACGGTTCACAAGGCTTCCCACATAAGAACATTAAAACCACTTTAAAGGCTGCAGAGACATCCAGATACCTAGACCAGATCTACACAGCTGCTTCTCTCATGCTGACAATAGAAAACCACAGAGCACACACAGGAGGTTTGGCTTGTGCACCTTGCGGCTGATTATTTTTAAAATACTATTTTTGTGTTTTTCTACAGTCCAAACTGAGAATGTTTGATTCTGCCCTCAGACTTATATTTTAACAAATGAGAAGCATTTCTCTAAGAGGTCTTTCGTCACCGCCCCCTGCTCGCTTTCATTTACAACCCCTGATAGATTTCACCTGGCGAGATGCGCCTCACCTGAGCTCATTTTACCGGAAGCAACCAAATAAAGGCGGAGACGGACATGCAGGTTTAGCGTACCTTTGGACTTCACCTGCTGCTTTCTGGGTCTTATTTTTTAACTTTGTACATTTGCTCGTCAGTCATGCCTCCTAAAAAGCCAGCAGCAGACTCTGCGGAGCCGCCTGCGCAGTCCTCCAGTGACGCTCCGGTGGAGGATAAAAAAACAGGTCTGTTTTAAATTTAAACTGAGAACAATGTGATTGAGTTCATTATTTAAAATGTTTAAATGTTCCCGCACATGTATAAACGTGTGTGTGCGCATGCTGTTATGGGGTGCCGTTTGTAAAGCGTCTCGATCTAAAAATAACAGCAACATTTTGTCACATTTAGCTAAAAACGATGTTTAAAAAACTGGTTTGAATTTTTGAGTCACTTTTTTGCACATTTGGAACAATATTTGAACTTAAGAGATATTTTAAATATATAAATCTAAATGTTAAATATAAATCTAAATGTTAAATATAAGGATAATCCATGTCCAAGAGTCCATTTCCCCGGATAAGATGGGTTTTATTCGTTATTTTCCACTATAAAGACGCTCTGACCTCCTCGAGCTTTTATTTTGGCACTTCCGGTTACCGGCATTTGAATTTGCATTTTAGCTAAATATTTAGTTTCACCCGAAACATTTAGCTTCATTTAGATTTATATTTAACATTTATATTTTAGATTTAACCTTTAGATTTAGATTTAACCTTTAGATTTAACATATAGATTTAGATTTAACATATAGATTTAGATTTAACATATAGATTTAGATTTAACATATAGATTTAGATTTAACATATAGATTTAGATTTTACATTTAGATTTAGATTTTACATTTAACATTTGGGATTAAATATTTAAAATGTCTCTAAATTCACAAAATTATTCTAAATGTGCAAAAAAAGTGACTCTCAAAAATTCAAACCAGTTTTTTAAACATTGTTTTTAGCTATATGTGACAAAATGTTGGTATTTTCAGAGTGAGGCGCTTTACAAACGGCACCCCATATGCTTTCTCTCTAGATGCTGCGGCGCTGCGTAAACTTGCAGCTCATCCCTCCACTGCGATCATGGTGAAGGAAGCGCTGAAAGAGTTGGACTCGCGTAAAGGGGTCTCATCCCAAGCGATACAGAATTACATTAAACAAAAGTATCCCTCGGTGGATTTGGTGAGGTTGAAGCACTTGGTCCGCAGAGCCCTGAAAAAAGGACTCGAGACTGGCACGCTGGTGCGGCCCGCAAACTCCACCGTCACTACAGGCGCAACGGGGAAGTTTAGGGTAAGATGTCAACTCTACAGTTTACCCCAGATGATTCAAATAACGTCATTAATATGGTCCTCTTTTTCTGTTTTTTTTTTTAGCTTCCACCAAAAGTCAAGGAGACAAAGTCAAAAACTGAGAATACTGATCCTAATGTGCAGAAACAGCCTAAAGCTGCCAAGAAGCCCAAAAAAGCAGGTAGGTTATAAAATTTGCACTATGTACACCTGTTTACATATTCCATTCTATACACCTGTTCATACTGAATTCTGTCAATTTACAATTCTACCATACTGCTTTATATCATATGGCCATATTTATATTGATAACTCTGCTTATATGGTTCATACTATTTATATCTCCAGACTTTTCTATTCCCGGATGTCTTAGCTTGTATATATTGTGTATATTTTATATTTCATGTTTAGTGCTGTTTGGACAGAGAAACGTAATTTTAATTCTCTGTATGTCTTGTACCTATTACAGTTTTGACAAAGCCGACTTGACTTGAAAATGGTGACAACCAGTAATTTGTTTTTTTAAATATCCCGTAACTTCTTAAAGGTGCTGCAAAGAAGAAAGACGCTGCAAATGAAGAGGACAAGTCACAGGAGGTGAGACTGTGCTGCGGTCATGTCTATTTTTGAATGGTACAATATTTTGACACAAGCCTCGACAATTTTTAGACCAAGGAATGCACTTTTCCCAATCAGAAGTTATTCCTGGCAGGTATGTGAATTAGCAACCTGCTTCAGCAATCAAGTTACTTGGGACACTTTAAATCTTAGAAATTGTTTTTCTCTTCATTGTGATTTACAATGAATGGTTTACTGTTTTTTTTAAAGGAGCCGAAGGCTGCCAAAAAGTCAAAGAAAAATGAAGAGGCTGCTCCTCCAAAAGCTGCGCCAGCAAAGAAGCCAAAGGCTAAAAAAGCTGCAGAGAAGGGGGACGGTGATGGTGACAAAGCCCCGGCTCCAGCCAAAACTAAAGCAGCGAAGACCACCAAGGAAGCAAAGGCAGGAAAGGCATCCCAGAGCAAGAAGAAAGAAGAGCAAGAAGAAGAAAGTGGTGACGCCCCTGCTGCTAAAGCAAAAGGGAAACGAGCGAAGAAGGCTGCGGAGTAAATTTTATACTTAAACACTTTTTATACAGTTTCGTTTTTTTGCAATAAAATCTCTATTTTTGGAACTTGTTTATATTTTTCTATACTCTGCTTTTGGGGTGTGATGCATAACTCTCCTGCTTGTCAGGTTATACAGGGTTGGCACTATTAATGGACTGGGTGCTCAAATTTTGACCAATAGCTGGAGCTAGACTAGCAGGCAATGGAAGCTGGACTCGGCAGCCCCAAAGGACATTGTGCTCAAATCAGCCCATCACTACACATATTACTCTGGACACTTCAAGACTTAACTAGCAACGTAGTTCAGTCTTCATATGTGCAGGATTTATTCAGTTTGGGAAACAAACGTAAGTTGGCGGTGACTAGAAATCATCTCAAGTCGTTACTAAGGCTCAGACTACTTGCTGGCGTACTAAACTTTACACACAGGAGTGTACTGTTGTGACTGATTTCAGGTTTAGTCAGATCCCATGTATGGCCATGGAAATGGTGATTAGAACAGAAACTGTAAAACTTTTTTTAATTTTGAGTGGCAGGGACCTGAGAGCGAATAGGATGTTTATGGAGGAAGCGAGAGATGTAAAGTAACTGAACAAGTTGCCAGATGAGTAAACTTGAGTCTAATGAAATAAAAGGTTCAAAGACGGACACAGAGCTGGACCTCTTACTAAAGTGGATGGAAATTTGTAAAGAAATTGAGTGTCTGACTCGCCCCACCTTCAGTGATAAATCGTAACATGGAAGGAAAAAGCTTTGCACACTGAGTATTAAAACTCAGCTGCATTGTCTTACCCTGGGGAAAGTTTTAACTTGGTGATTTCAGTCCTTGTGTGCATGAATCTGGAGGTGGTGAACTGTTTCAGTTCATAGAGCAGAGCACCCAGCTGCCAAACTGTGGTGGGGCTGGCCTCGTACCTTCCCTGTTTGAAAAACTCTGGAGGGGCGTATGCAGAGGTTCCTACAATACAGACACAACGGTTGAGGATTAAGATTTAAACGAAAGTCTTCACACCAGAGATTTTTCCTTCCTTCCTTTCGTCATTTTTTTTCCTTCCTTACTTACTTCCTTCCCTCCTTCCTTTCGTTTTTTTCCTTCCTTCCTTCCCTCCTTTCTTTCGTTTTTTCCTTCCTTCCTTACTTCCTTCCCTCCTTCCTTTCGTCATTTTTTTCCTTCCCTCCTTTCTTTCGTTTTTTCCTTCCTTCCTTACTTCCTTCCCTCCTTCCTTTCGTCATTTTTTTCCTTCCTTCCTTCCCTCCTTTCTTTCGTTGTTTTTTCCTTACTTCCTTCCCTCCTTCCTTTCGTTGTTTTTCCTTCCTTCCCTCCTTCCTTTCGTCATTTTTTTCCTTCCTTACTTCCTTCCCTCCTTCCTTTCGTCATTTTTTTCCTTCCTTACTTCCTTCCCTCCTTCCTTTCGTCATTTTTTTCCTTCCTTACTTACTTCCTTCCCTCCTTCTTTTCGTTGTTTTTTTCCTTCACCTTCACCTCTTGCAGGTCAGAGACAAAACTGTCAGTGAAGGTGTGCTAATAACTAAGCAGAGGAATTGCACATAGACAGCACTTGGCAGATATATTGTTAGTAACACCTGTGCTTTTCTTGCTGTGATGTCAAGAAGTGTAAAAGAATACTTGACAAATCTTCTCCACACTGGCTGGTTCCTCTAAAATGTACCTGGTAAAGCATGCGTCCCATGCACCACAACGGTTCAATTCCATTTCCGATAATCTAAATGTAATTCAGCCAACAATGTTAATATAAATACATGTGTGCTTTTCCTGCTATTACACATCAAAATGTCCTGTCCTGTCCTGACAGAGAGCGAGGCCGGTGTCGTGCCAGAAATTGGAAGTTGGGCTAGGAGTCAGTGGAACTGGACTCATCAGCGTCTATGGACATTATAACAGGGCCCATGCTACTGAATAGGATGTTGACTTAGGCAGCTAAGAAGAGAGAAAGAGAGAGGAACTGAGCAGGAACTCGCCAAACAAGAGTTAATCTGAACTTTTTGTCAGTGAAAACCTGAAAAACAAACTCCAGGCTTCTTGATGCTGGATTAGTGAGGAACACAAACTGCTGCTGTGTCTTGTGTTGTTGCATTTGTTTGATGTTTGGCTGTTGTCGACTCACTAGTTTTAGATCATAAATAATATCATAACAAATACACATGTACAGCTGTATATATACACAACAGTAGTATTGCATTCTAAAACAGAGGGCCATTAGATTATAGGGCCTTAGGATTTCATGGTTTTCTGGTGGTGTAGTTTGCAGATCGCATCGAAGAAATACAAGTTAGACTTTCACCTTTTAAAACAGCAAATTTATTTGTCTTTAAAAAATAAAAAAATCAACTAAAAAGTATTACTATTTCATTGTCACTATTAGAAACAGTACGGAAGCACTGAGTCTTTGAGCACGTTAGTTGCTCTTCAAGTATGTTAATTCAGTTCATAGATTATTCTTCTGCAGTGGAAAAGCCATCAGGGTAGTAGGATCCAGTTCCAGTCCCGGAGGGCAGGGTCACAACTCCAAATAAAAGTACTTGATAGTAATATCCTGGCTGTGGCAGAACCAGTGTTATTGACTTCACATATCCAAAAAGAAGCAAGTCAAGAGCCCGCTACTGTTGAAACCAGTGACGAGTCTGTTTCCAGAGCAATGTAGCTGATGTGCAAGCACCCCATTCTTCAGAGTGTAGTGAGCAGGAAGAGGAAGAGTTGGTCACACAGGCTGAAATTTTTCAAAAGATTGAGTAAAAGGTAAAGAAAGAGAAAAGACAGAAGAACAAATAGAGAATGTGGACAAACAAATCAGCAGAACACTGTCGGCTCATAACAGCTAAAAGAAAATAAAAAAGCAGTTGTGTTAAAAAGAGCAATGACTTCAAAACAATACCACTCGAATCAGCTCCAAATGAATAAAACTCTGAATTACAATTTCTTCTGTGGGCAAACAATGCAAAGTTTTCCACATGTAAACAAATCCACTCAGAAGAGAGAAATAAAGTGTGCAGTTCTCTCAGCCCCTCCTTCAACTACGCCCCGTTCACCCTTTTACAGTGTGTGCTTGTGCCACAGTCGCACCAACGATAGCAAGTCAATACCAAACATACATCCGGCCTTTTCTCCAGCTCGTTCTCGTTCTTCTCAAAACACGTTTCAGAAAGTGATAAAGTGACAAACCTCCGATGCGATCCTCCTGAGTGTTTTTGAGAAGCCCCTAAAGAGGAAGAAAAGGTAGGACTGTTGAGATTCAACTCCCTGTACAGTAGTAGCAACTCAAAAGTTCCCGTTCAAGCTGAAAGCCATCTTCTGAAAGCCAGCTGGCCGGAGTGACCCCCCTCCTTCTCCTGGGCGTGTCTATTTTTTACTGTAACTCCACCATGGACCAGCGAAGGACCGATCAAGGATTAGTGAAGGACCAGTCACAGCCCTGTCACGGAGACACGGGAAGTTTTAAGTTGCTACATCTGTATACGTCAATGACCTCCCGTTACACATCAGCCCCAAACCCTTTTTCCCTTCATCGTTTAAATATACCGCTCCAAGACGGTCATCTGGGGTGCAGAAGAAAGTGATGCAGATACTCTGAAATAGCATCCCAGTGCCTCCAAAGGAAGGCGAGAAGGATAATGAGGAGCAGAGTGGAAAGCGTGCGGCTTCGTGTTTTCATCAAGGGGACGACACAGTTAGCCACCGTGGACACAAACACCAGAAGCACCGCCATGACGGCGAGCAGCACATTGATTAGTTTTCCGAGCAGAGTCCGTGCCGTGGCGTTCTCCAAACCCTCGAGTTGCACCACCTGCTGCTGCTGCTGCTGCAGCTCCATCTTGGAGATGCGAGTCTGACACGCCTCCAGCGCCTCCTACAGGTCAGAGACAGAACTGTCAGTGAAGTAGCTCCAATGACAAAGCGGAAATATTATATTTATTTTTGTTGACACCTACCTGAATGTCCCTCGCTCTTTCGTACGACTGGTAAGCAATCTTCTCCTCCATGCTGGCTAGTTCCTGTTTCAAGTTTAGGATTTCGTTCTGGTGCAGTTCTGTCAGGTCATTGAGCTGTTCTTCCAAACGTTCACACCTGGGAAATAGTGACAGGAATGTCAGACACAGGAAATTTCTTCCCACCCATCCGGACTTCACTACAGTGTATAGGACAGACGTGATACCTGTATCGTTCCTCTTGCAGGGACTCCATGATCATCGTGTAGTCCCGCTGATAGTGGGCTTTCAAGTTATCGAAGGATTCCTCCAGCCGACCTTGATTTTCCCGGAGCTCCTGGATCTCATGAAGTACAGCATCAAAGCCTGATGCCTGGGCAAGATCGAGGGTGTTGCCCTTGGAGCTCGGAGGTCCTCCAGGAGGTCCAGTCGTGCTGTTGGCTCCTGCTGAGCCAGAAGTAGCGCTCGAACACTCGTCATCACTGCCGGACTTCGGGCTTGACTGCAACTGTCCTGTCCCGAGGGCCCGCGTTCCCCCGGGACCAACACCATCTTCTCCTTGAGTCTCATCCAAGGAGTCTTTCAGGGCTGCGATGTTATCATCACTGCTGAACTTGTTGCGGATGAGAGAGGCGATTTCTCTGGGCTTCGACACGACGGCTCCAGCTGCAGAGTGAGTGGCTTGAGAGAAACTGGAGAGACCACCCGTCACCTGTAATGAGAGAGGTCAGGTAGGTGTTACATTATCTGAATCTAATGTGACAGCGGGTTTGACCTCAGTTAACTGGTTTAACAGCAGATGACGTCATGGCACTTTTTTTTTTCCAGTTTGAGCAGAAACGAGCAGTCGGCTTTGTGCTTTACTGCCCCGATGGGTGTGTCTGTTGTAATATTAATGTACAATCAATACTGTGAAGTGTATTTCTGTCTCTGACGGTCAACTGGCAAACAAATCTCTTTCCATCGATCTGCAGAACTGGATAGTAAGCATGTACTGCATCGGTCAAATAACATGCAATCGTTTCCAGAAGGATACACTGCTATGCAAGTGAATCTACTGTGGGAGCCTGTTTTTATTTATGTGTAACTGCACATTTAGATTGTGCTCAAATCAGCCCATCACTACATATATTACTCTGGACACTTCAGGACTTAACTAGCAACGTAGTTCAGTCTTCATATGTGCAGGATTTATTCAGTTTGGGAAACAAACGTAAGTTGGCGGTGGCTAGAAATCATCTCAAGTCGTTACTAAGGCTCAGACTACTTGCTGGCGTACTAAACTTTACACACAGGAGTGTACTGCTGTGACTGATTGTTTCCATGTATCGCCATGGAAATGGGGTGTGGAACAAAACAAAAAAAATTATTTTGAGAGCAAATTGTCCCAAAAATGATATAAACATATAAAAATATTAGTGTCGCTTCCCTCTCAATCAAAGATCGTAGCATTGTTGGATTTCAAACTTACTAACAATCAAGGATGCACAAACAGTGTGTTGTCAGAAAACGTATTGCCACAGTTTCATTATTTAGAAACTAGAGCTGGGCTGCAGACGGGGAGCACAGTGGATTACTATTAGTGTGTATGAAAATACTGTAGGCAGAATATGCATCACCTGATCCTCCCCCCCAAACAGGAATTATAATTTCTGTCCATCTCTTCCTCTAATTCTTGAATCCTAGTTCGCTCCGTTTCTCTTCCTGGATCTACCCGACCTAAATCCAGCCAGCAGGACTCTCCTCCTTCTTCGCATGGCTGGTTTCTTTCGAGCACTTGTGATTTTTTGAGTTTACATTCTTCTTGAGGGTGCTGCAGGATTTGGGAATGGGCATAAGGATGGCATCATTTATTTCAACTGCTCCGGAAATCATGGGATAAATCCCGGTCTCTTTAGTCAAATGCTTCGGTTTATCATAGGTTTTATCCTTTGTGTTTGATTGTTTGACGACGCGACTCTCCCTCAGTTTTTTCCGGTATTGGTTTCCTTCATCCTTAAACAGTTTAACTATCCCTAATTCTTTTTCTCACATTATTAGTCTGAGCACAAATTTCACACTGTTCCAACACCTCATCAACCATTAATTGCAAATATGGTGACCAATATCCTTGCTGTCTTATCTTCCCAATTACTTCCCCGCCTCAGAAATCAACATAGTCAACAATGCTACTGGTGCAACCAACAAACCCTCATGAGATCTCCACAGCCCTCTTTCATCCTTCGTTGCTGTGTTCACTCAGTCCTGCATTTTGTTGCATTAGAACAATGTCTTCTGTCTTCCAGAGTTACAATTGGTTCTAACGATACCAACGGTGTCATAATGGGAACTTCACTTTTTGCCGCTAGTTTCGCTGCCTCATCTGCTGCATTGTTACCTCCTATGATGTCTTCATTACCTTTTTTTTGTGTGCTTGGCATTTTATTATTGCGGCATATTCCTGCACTTGATGTATTCCAGGTGTATTAGTGTAAAAATGAATATTAGACTGGAGATTTTCAATACTATTTCACAGGTCAACTCTGTTTCTTTCACACCATCGACGGTTACTGCCCTATTTGGAGTTACCCTCATCCCTGCTATTCCAAATTATAAGAAGAACCTGGTGGCCTTTGTGACCCTCTTAGCCAGACATCTCATTCTTATATGGTGGAAATCCCCGACTCCACCAACCTGTCAAATGTGGTTGAAGGACATTTTTTACTTTATCAATATGAAGAAGATTCGCTGCACACTGAGAGGATCGTCGGCTTCTTTCAGGAGAACATGGGGACCATTTTTTGAGTATTTCCTAACATCCCGGACTGACAAACAATCTCTTGTACATTGTCTGATCTGTTTTTAATGTCAGGCTTCGTAGAGTTGTGTGTGATTGTTCTCTTTAATGTGCCGTTAACAACAGCAATCTATGTAGCTGTCTAACTCCTCATTTTGTATAGGTGACCTGCCTTTTTTTTTATTTTATTTTTTATTTATTTATTATTATTATTTGTTTATATACTTATACACAGGTATCTTGTACATTATTTGTTTTTATCTGAGTTTTGTGATAACGATAATCAGAAACTTGATACTTGCTTTCTTATAGCTGTCATTTATGTGTTTAAAAATTCAATAAACAAAGTTGGGAAAAAAATAAATAAATATTAGACGACTGCAGTGTGAGAAGACTCACTCATAGCAAACTGTGAGAACACAGGATTGAGTCAGAATTATTTATAGGTCGGTAAATCATGAAAAGAGACTCCCATCGATGTTTCTCAACAATTAGAAGTGACGCATTTTTACACCCAAAGCCGATGTTTTAGTCAATCAAATAATGCTGAGACCATGAGTTTTGGCAGCAAAATAACCGTCACCATCAGGAAAGCACACACCTTTGCTCCAACATCTTTCAGCCCCTGATGCATGTCTCGGAAAACATCCTTGGGCTGGCGAGGGATGCCGTTGTGCTCCACCTCCCGTAGCTTCCGGTGGTAATGCTCCAGCTTCCTCTGCAGCTGCTGGATGGTCTGAGCCGACTTTTGGTTCTTCTTCTCAAACACCTGCTTGATGCGTGCACTCTGCTGTTTGTCTGCGTTGTTAGCGAGTTTCAGGTATTCGGCCACGTTGTCGTCGCGTGCGGTTTGTTCAATTTTTATTTGCTCCGTGAGCTTGAGGATCTTCTGTTGTAGTTGGGCGATGGCCTGCTTAGTTCGCTGGGGGTCTGGGGTACTGTCAACGACATCGTACCCATCGCTGCCGTAAGGCAGGGCATTGGGTGACACGGCAGGACCTGATCCGTCATAACGATCCAGCTGTTCAGAAAAAGGGAACAGAAGAAAAAGGTTTTAGTATCTCTTTGTAATGTAAATTTAAAATTATTTCAAGACAGCTTTTTTTTTCTTCTTTTTTCTCCAGCAATCTAACATTTTAAAATCCTGTGGCCACACGTTAGATATCTGTCACTGCTCATTTCAAAACAGCAGATGGCGCTTGTGTAAAATGACAGTTTTCACTTCACAGCTCGAGTTCAAGAAGTCGTGAGTTAAAAGATTCAATTGATGACTTCTGTGGAGAACAAAAGCTCAAAAATAGACAGGTTAACTGAGGACTGAGGTGTTATGATGGTAATTTAGTTAAAAAGTCCAGAGCAAATGACGTGAAGCCGTAGACGGTCAGTCATCAGAGTTTTGAGACTCAAACTGAGACAACAACAAAAAAGGGATGCAAGTAGTAAATCTTGGTAATTCACACGAAGTGAACCGGCTCCATCATAACAGCTACTAGCTCCTATTGGAAAGCTGTTGAGCTCCCTGTACTGTACTGCACATAACGTACAAACTACCATCATGTCAGGAATCATCCTGAAAACAATGTGGGTGCATTAAAGGACGACCACAAATCAAAGTCGGTAAAAATAAAAAACTTCATACACCAATTTTTCTAATAAAAGATCCGTCTGACTCGGTTCCGTGTCTCATTTTTAATCTGCATAGGTTGAAAAGTTTACCAAGAATGGCAAAACTTTTAAAAGTCTACGGAGAATAAACCTCGACTGAGCCCTGGTGATTACAAGTAACAGGTCGTACGGCCTTAGAAGATGAGCGGGAACAGGGGGGTGAAATGTTTGCAGCTTGCTTATGACATCTGTTGATTGAATTCCAGCTTCGACTGAGTTGCCAAGAGTTGCAAAACAGTCTCTGTCTGTCCTATGGCTGACACCTAGCCCCCTCTACTTCGATAGGCTTGTAGTGTGTGCAGAATTTTTATCACCGGCTCCAGTTGCATTCTCAGGTTTTATACATTATATAATGAAAGTGTATTCTATTTCGTTTGGCTTTTAATTTCGTTATGTCACATATATACAGTTTCACTGGCAATGACGCTGAAGTTGTCAGTCGTCCCACAGGTTTGAGTTTGTTTAGCTTCCTCTGACCTGAAGTACTCTCAGAGACAGCAGAAGCTAAATTTGGAAAGGCTTAAAGCACGTAGTGTCCGGCCACTCAAAGGCAATCTCTGACCTTCCACCGCCGACAGCTCATCTCTCCATTTACCAGTTCATCTCGGCACATCTACAACACTAACAACCTTTTAAGAGATTTGCACGGTTCACTTCATTTTGACATTCGTGCACAGACATGTATTATATTTAGTTTTTACCTGGCTGCAAACAAATACGCCTCATTTTCATTTGATCGTCTCTTTGTATAAAAATTCCAATCAAAATATTTCATGTCCTGAAACCATAAATTGAGATAATTCAGTTAAATATTGCTGCATTTTACATTTAACAACATTTAACTCACGCTTTTATCCAAAGCGACCTACAGAAAAGGGAACAGTCAAGTACAAGTTTTAGGATGGATCTACACCACATATATTTGAATACAGGGGGTTGACGGAGTTCCAGGGATATGTGAATCTATGTAAAAATGTATTGAGTGCAACAATAAAAAAGGCTAATGTTTATGGATTTTGTCACTTACTTTTATTTTGGGAGTTTCGAGAGTTATCCCATCGTGCTTTTTTTACAGTTAATTCAAAACCTTTAAGAGTAGACTTATGACTTTCCTTTTTGATACAGGAAATTGGTTGAAGATGTAGTCACATCTCCCTTACCGAAAACCCTCTCTTTCACTTTCACTCTCTTTCTTTCTTTCTTTCTTTCTTTCTTTCTTTCATTCTTTCTTTCATTCTTTCATTCTCTCTCTCTCTCTCTGTCCTCTCTTCTCTCTTCTCCCTCCCTCTCTTCTCTCTCTCTCTCTTCTCTCTCTCTCTCTCCCTCTCTCTCTCTCTCTCTCTCTCTCTCTCTCTCTCTCTCTCTCTCTCTCCTCCCCTTCTCTCTCTCCCTCTCTCTCTCTCTCCCTCTCCCTCTCCTCCTCTGTGGCTCTTCCTGAGGTTTTCTTCCACCTTTTTTCCCTGTTAAAGTTTTTTGTGGGCAAGTTTTTCCTCACTGGAACCGAGGGTCTAAGGACAGAGGGTGTCACTTCCTGTACAGAGGCAAATGTACTTTGTGACTTTGGGCTATGCAAATAAAATTGATTTGATTTGATTTTGCTTGCAAGCAAGGAACATTACATTTGTTTACAGTTTAGCAAACTTGCATCTTGGGAAGTGATACTGCAGTTCCTAAAAACACAGACTATGGACAACAAATGATGGATTACCTCCTGGATAATTAAACTGAAGAATTCAGTATAAATATATAAATTAAGGTTTGAAGTTACAGAAATATTGTTTTCTATGATGATTTTTTAAGCATGCTATTGGAGAAGTTCAAGTTACACTGATTTCAGGAGTGTGTGTATCATGTCTGTGTTATGACTTGTCAGAGAGTGTAAAGGGAGAGCCAAGTGATTTTTTTCTGATGCTACGTGAGCTCCAGGTTTTTAGGTTTCTCCAGGTTAAATAACAAAAATTACTTGAGTTTTCTTCACAGACATGAATGTGATGATTTTGAGATAAATTCCAACTGTATATATTTTAGTTTTCTTACATGCTTTAAAATCAGGAAAGCCTTGTGACCCTTTTGAATCTTTGGCGACCTACAGAGGACCAGCGCTCACCTTGTCAGGTTCCTCAGTTGAGTGGTAACCAGAGGTCAGCAGCATGTCAGCTAGGGCCGGGCTAGTGGGTGTATCTGTGGTCGAGGAGGAGCGTGGGCGCCCAGCCTGCAGCAGGGCCTCATGGGTGCTGCGCCGGTGGATCTGTGGGCTACCTTTCTGGAGAGGATCCCCGGTGCCCCCCACCTTGCTGCGGCGGCTCTGCAGGCTGGTGCCTCGCTTCATCATCGGTGGAGCACCTCGGATCTGTTGCAGAACGCGGCTCAGAGCTGCGGGATGGGCGGAAGCGGCAAGGTTGTCAGAATCCAGAGGGAGGGCCGAGGAGGCAGGAGCGTCTTCTGTCCCTACATCGGTGGGTTCGGAGGGAGGGGGGCCTGTGCAGGACGAGACGGGGTCATGTGGGGAAACGGAGGAGCGTCGGCGCTGTGGCTGGAAGAAGTGCTTCAGGCCATGGCCCAACGCTCCCATGTTCTCCAGGGCATTATGGGTGATTTTGGACAAGCCGTGCTCTGACTCGGACGCCCTCCTGCCCAGCTCCGGCTCCGCTCGGCCCCCTGCGTCCGGCTCCTCCGGACTCTGCTCATTACTACCCTGATCCATCAGAGACCTCCAGTTTCACAGTGAGTTTCTACTCGGGGGTGCAGGGGACTAGCTATGCCCCGTCGACACCCCCCCCACCCCCTGAGCGACTGGTCGAAAGCCGGGAGACAGAGGGGACGGCGCTCAGTTGGGCCTTTTGAGTGCACATGCATCTGTGGCTTGGCTCAATGTCATGCTTGTCTACCACAAAAAAGGAAAATAAAATGAATTATGACATGCAGCAGTGAATGATGAACATAATAAGCAGCAGCAGAATAAAACAACATGAAGCAACGTAAACTGGGTTGACACAGACGTGACCACTCGTAGTTTCTTGATCATTTTGTCCAAAAATCTTGGAACCCGTTTTAGATAACCAGCTCGTGGCATGTCTGGTAGTGCCAACCCAGTAATGCAAAAAACACAAAGTCTACAAAATGAACAAGCTTCGAGAACAGTTTCTGAAATGTAGAAGTTTGTTACACAGCACGTGTCGAAGGTCGATGCCTTCGGCTGTTTCTGAAATTACTTTTCATTATTCTTTTCTGAGCATTCAAGCCCTCGTGACAGTTGAACAATTACATTTCAGAAAGTATTCATTATGGAAATTAATCATCGGCATAATTAAGTGAATGGATGACGCTCACAAAGAGACTACACAGTGTGAAGAATGAAAATTAAATTCTAAGTGGACAGTGATCTAACTCTCTGAGGTGTTCGACGATCCGCGGCCGTCTCCTCTTTTGCATCTCATTTTATAACGAGGCTAAATCCTGTAATGTAAAAGGACTAATCCAGGTCTTTGTCTCTCAGATGACAGTACATATAAAAGCCTTTACCGACATGTAATGAGACAGTGAGAGCAAGAGAGACAGAGTGTGACAGAGCGCTTACCATCAGCCCGGCTTCTCCTCTAGTGACTCACAACTCAGGATCGGCTGAGTGAAGCGGAAAGAAAGAAAGAAAATAACATAAATAATATGCTCCGCGCAACATGGAGAGAAAAGGTTTAAAACAAGACACACTGTCGCTGAAATAAACCTTCCACTCAGGAGTAACTGTTAATAATAGATATGTAAAGGAATGCTACACCAGACGAAACGCCTTAAAAGCTTCTAACATGCTGACTAAAAGAATGATCTAACGGACCTAATGGACCCGTATATCATCAGGTGACACTGTTAACACTGTTTAAGTCATGCTAGGTAAAACAACTATGAGAACATGGCATGAACAGTGTTTTAAATGAGCTGTCATAAACACCAAAAAAAAAAAAGAGCCCTCCTGTCCTTCTTTCAGTCCTCAGCCCAGAGGACAATACATGTGCACACCATCCTTGAGTATAAACGTCTATTTTTTATTTTTTTGATGATTTCGCCAAAGACCAAATGTACGTGTGTTGCAGTACATGTGGATATTTAATATTACTCAATTTATGGCCAAACCAAACCCCCTAAAACCTCAAATATCGGCGGTTTGCACTAGGGCTGCACGATATGGCCTATAACCAATATCTCGATATTTTTAAGCTATATCGCGATACATGATATATATCGCGATATAGTCATTTTATACATCTCACGGAGAACAAGCCGCGATATATCGAGTATATTCGATATATCGCCCACCCCTAGCTTGCACTATAAAATGTTTACAGTTTGCACATTGATTATTAAAAAGGGGGATTCGTTTTGCACAAATGTTTACACTGTAAAAATGGATCAGTAATATCCGACGTTAAGAATCGACGATAAAAACTGGAAACTAACCGAATCCAGCTCCATTTACAAGCATGTAGTGGAAACTACAGGAAGGTCCCATGTGTTTGGTTTAGAAACACAGGGTTGCAACATGGAAGAGGTCGTTTTCGGGTCATTATACACTAATGAAAACACTTTAATACATAATAAACATTATATTATCCCTCTCTGCCTAAATTTTTACACACTGGATCTTTTAAATCAGGTTCACTATTCAAACATACCCAATTCTAAAGCATGAAACCAGACACGGCTCGTCTGGTTCTGCTCTGCCTCTGCATGCTCGGATCACAACACTGGTTAAAACAGAAATCAAAAAGACATGTTCACATATTGTTGAATTAAGCCTTAATTACATCCGTTATTAAACATTGAACATTAAACTGAACATTTCTTCTGTTAGTCTTTAAGCACTTTGACTGTTTTACGAGGCAGCATGTGTATCTAAGGAAATATCCGAAGCTCGAAGTGATGTGTCTGACCGAGTAGTACATGGATCGTCTTGCGGACAAACAGAAAAATGATTCCACGAGTCAGCAGAGCTACGGAGTATCACTTAACAAGCCAGCAGCACAATCTAGCACCAGAAAAACCTGATGAAAGGCTCCATTAGTGATACACAGTGACTCATTACTGCTGGTCCTGCTGTGTAGGATAAAAAAACACTTTGTTAAAGAGTAGGTGGTAGTGGATAATAGCAAGAATGAAAGGAGGATCAATTTATTACGTTTAAATTTCACTATTTCCACTCAACAGATTAAAACATCAATAAATTATTTGCATGAAGCATTCCTCCATTTGTTAAGGACGTCTTACTGGCACAAGGTATTTTCATTTATAGCTTATACAACTATGCAGCTAACTGGTTTCACACCTGCATGCCTCCAATCTTGCACGAAAAGCAGTTACCACATTTCCTAACCCCTGAATCACACATCACAGATAGAGACATAGCCGCTCGGTGATCAAGTGCGATGTATTGCTTTGTAAGCTCGAAACTCAAGACGAGACACACGAAGCAAAACTCCCACACAGACATGGAACTATATCCTCCATCTACAATGAAAATACAGTGGCATCCGACTCCTCGAGGCTGAGGGCAGAGTGTTCTCCTTGAAGTGGGTCAGCCAGCGCTCGCCTATCACTCTCCGCGCATGCAGCGCGCCAAGGTCACACCATCTACACGGCGCTGTGCGTGTCGGGCGGCCTTTACGCTTTTACTCGTGTTAAAGAAACATTCCTGCAAAATGGCAGCAGTGTCCTGGTTGATCTGGAGGCAGTGTGTACTCTGGAGTCACAGGCCTACATGCATTATTCCAGTATACAGACTTACAATTTTAAAAGAAATGAAGTTTATTTATGTTTATTCTGAATAGAAATGGGATAAAAATCATGTATTCAGCAGGTTATTTGCATTTTCTCTTCGATTTTCTGTCATATTTTGTTAGTTGTGCTTGTTACAAAAAGGACTTTAGCCCAATATTCCTCTTAAAATCATAGAATACATATATTATTTCAAAAAGAGGTGAACATACCTTCAGATGTGGTCATCAGCAGATGATTTGTGGGTCTATATACACAGGAAAAAAAACTAAATCCAATTCCAGCACTGCTTCTTCTTCTTGGTAATTGTCACAAACAGAAATCTGGTGGGGGAGCTGTCAAACTTTAGTCAGCTGTTTCCGTGGACATTTAGGAAAATCACATGCTGCGAAGAGAAACAAAGACAGAGACATGACGGCATGAGAAACGGTTTGTTTTGAAGACAACTTCAGACACGCCAGTGACGTCTTTCTTACTTGACGCTGTTGTGCACACAGGAGGAAGCTTTTCTGGAAAGTATAAAGTCTTAGTCTACGTTAGCACTACCTGTGCCAGATGTTAAAGAGGTTTTGACTGCTACCGGCACAGGAGAGCAATGTTTGTGGACCCAAGGCAGACTAGCTTGCTCACAAGCTCACTAAAGTACTTGTGAGAACTAATAAAGACTAACAAACCCTGACTCTATGACAAAGTAGTCTATACAGATCATTATGAAAGCATACGAGGTTTCACTTCAAGCATATTACGTGTCCCAGAACGCTCTTCATGTCAGTTTAGGCTGCCCAGACTTGCTCGTTTGGCCTGTTAAACTCAAGTTTCAAATTCAAAACATGAATCAGTCGTAAAACACTCGGAGAGAGGAAAGCAGAAAAACAGGACAACAGAGAGTTAAACAAGTCGTATTTACACAGCACACTTGAACTATCATAGATTTAATAGATACTATGTTGAATGCAAATAAACTTTCACGGTGCAAAATCTGACTAATAAAATCAAAATCTACCAGTTAAACAAAATAGAAAAGTTTCTATCAAATCTCAAACGACATTTAAAGAAATAATGATCTCTGATATCAACTGCACAACTACGGCGCCTGGCTCAAAAAAAAAAAAAAAAAACTGCAGCCATCGTGAGGAGGAGCTAAAAAGGGGGGAGTGAATATTGGATTTAGATCCATCACCTGCACAATCAATACCTGCTATACGTGTAACTAACATGTTAGCCATGACATCCTTATAAAGCAATAGTATAATATAACACAAGTTACAACAGGGAAAACACCCACAGGAGACCTTCAAGTAAGTTAATGAACCAAATCTCTATTTACTGTTTGACACAGCTGACTAGGACTTACATAGCATAGCCTTAAAGGAGCAGTGTGTAGGAGTTTGTGGCTGATTTCAACTCCCTCGCCTCTCCTCCTCCTCCTCAAGAGGAGCTACAATGGCAAAAAAACGGTAATCTAGAGCAAGTGTCCATTGTGTCCTATGTATCTACCTATCTATAGATTTAAAAAAAAGCTAATTTTAAGTCAACAAAAAAGGTATTTTCAGGTGATTTCACTAATAAAAACATAGTTATGCATATAATATTCAATTGCTGACACATTCTGTAACTCCTAATTCTTACATACTGGATCTTTACATAGGTTTCAAATGATTCAAGCCCATAATCCAGATAAATGTATAATCTGATACAACATTTGAAGTGGTTACCGCTTCCAAACATTCATCAGCACATTTAATTTCTTAGCTCCTACAAGTACAAGTCTGCGGTTTCATAACTTAAACGGCATGTTTTAATTTTGTACAGCTCCAGGCCTCCAAGGCCTTTTAGCCTAATTAAATGGGTGAAGTTAATTAATAGTGCTGAATAAGCCCCCTGAGGAACATCTGCAGGACTTTAACTAATTTAAAACATTTTCAAACATGACACAACAGCAGCAGCAAATGGTAAACAGGACTCCCACATAATGAGATCATCACCACATCCTCAGTAATAACAACAACAACATCTACTGGCCTGAAAATAATAAAGTTTCCATTCACTAAAAAACTCACATTATAACTAGAACATTTCTAAAGAAATTTTGACTGTGCGTGACTCTGGCCCCGTCGTCCCCATGCATTATTATATAGCATGTCTTGCTCTGCTGTCTCTGTCTGCCATTTTACACAGGTTCAAATTAAGTGCCAAGAACTACTAAAATGGCCGCCGCTCGGCTTCTGCCTGCTGCCCCCCCCCCCTCTCCTCTTTCAAGCAGGCTGAGGTTGCCAAGCAACAGGGACCTAATCAGCAGCAGCTAATCTGCACCTGTTAGAATTAACATGTTGACATTAGCATGTTAGTAATTAACATGTATTTAATTCTTAGTGGCTAATGTTAATTAGCACTAATGGTAAACAGGACTCCCACATAATGAGATCATCACCACATCCTCAGTAATAACAACAACAACATCTACTGGCCTGATAATAATAAAGTTTTCATTCACTATAAAACTCACATTATAAATAAAAACACACAATAACATTGGAGGGGGGCGCTTGTTTTCAGCATCCAGCTTATGTTACTTAATTAAATCAGCCAGTAGGTTACAGGTGCATGCGGTGTCATTACATGTAGGGTAACAGTAGTAACGTGTATATGCTTTAAAAATTCAAAAGCAGGCGATGAGATAAAGTTTAATCTTTTACACGAATACAGTGTGTGTGTTTATACGAGTAACGTTATTAAGTTACTGCAAACAGTCTGTGAGCCCCCGCCCGCCTCCGCCTCCACCAACGGTTTAACGTTTAGCCAGAGATAAGAAGAGGATGAAATTAGCAGCTCGCTAGCCAACGTCCGTGAGGCCTTTGTCCTTTAAAAACACTCAGCCGTGGGACGTATCTACTGAAGGAGTCAGTGTAGTCTGTGGTTTCGTGTCAAAGCGGTGCTGACCGTGTTGGTGGATAAAGTCAGAATAAAACAAACGTCTCCGTTTTTCCGGGGCTTCAAAGTCTGCTGCTCTCGGAGTTAGCCACAACATGCTAACGTGCTGCACCGGGAGGGTGTTGCTTTTACTTCACAGCGTACACCGGTGCTGCTGTGCTGTGCCGGGGCGAGGCCTTCTTTAGTGTTGTTGCTGCCAGAGGCTAACATTTCATTTTAATTTAATTTAATGAAAAAATTTAATGTGTGTTTGTGAGTCCTGCCTGAAGCCATAAACATGCTGCTGCACTATTTAATTCACTATTCACAGTAATACACAGTGATTATTTAACCTTTAAATCCTCTCTGCAGTTTATTCACTGTACAGGTCTTATATTTTTTTACTGCAGCTGTTCTTAAATTATGCTTTTTACCCTATAGGTCTTCATTTTTCTACTTATTTGTTTTCATTGTTGTAGTGTTTATGCTTTTTACTTTTCTTATAATCTCTAGTTTTTCATGCAACTGCTCTTTTACCTTTAAGTCTGTTTTTACTCTGCTCTGTAAAGCTACAATTCTGTATGAAAGGTGTTATATAAATATAAATAAATAATGTTGAAGTTAAAGTTGAGTATTATTCCCTAAAATGGATAAATGACGGGTAGATGTGCAGGTGTTGTTTGCTCATGGTATATTATTTATTGTATATCTTGTATAGTCAAGTATTTATTATGCACATATTATACATATACTATATATTATATATCATATTTAGATTAGATTAGATTCAACTTTATTGTCATTACACATGTATAAATACAAGGCAACGAAATGCAGTTTAGCATCTAATCAGAAGTGCAAAATATAGTATATATAGAAATATATAGAAGTGCATACAGTTAAATGCAGTGTTTACAGTAGTGCAAAGGTCTAAGGTGTGTATTGCTATATGCTTAATATGTACAGATAATTATGTGCGGAGTATGTGCAGATAAACAATGTGGGCAGTCGTTAAGGGCAGATTATGGGAGCATAATGTACAGGTAGTGCAATTAATAAATGAACAGAGTGCAGGATACAGATGTAACTAGACTAGTATTCAGATGTATTGCAATGCTGAACGCGAAGGCTAACTATACATAGATACACATATTTACAGGTGTACATATTATATATTGCAGTTATGTATGCATGCACACCTTGCACAGGTTAAATATGACACATTTCTATGTGTATCTCAATAATTATATTATTCTTATTATTACTGTTATTATATACTGTTATTAACAATAATACTACCATCATCTTGCACCTCATCTACCTATTTATCTTGTGTCCTTGTCCTATTCTGTGCTTTTATTTTTTCTACCTCAGTATTTTATTCTATTGTATTTTTATTGTATTCAAATAAACTGGACTGCTATGACGACCTAAGTTATCTATCTATCTATCTATCTATCTATCTATCTATCTATCTATCTATCTATCTATCTATCTATCTATCTATCTATCTATTGTTACATTACTGATAGGCCTTGCACTTGCATTTGATTACTAAAACAAATAATCACTGATATAGCTGCTAATAGCTGCGGCTCATGTGTTTTTATATTCGAGTTCAATAGCTAACCCCAGCATTACTGATTTGAATAAATCAGACGGTGGTGGCCGCCGTGTGTAATGTGATACACAGAGGCTTTCTAGTACAACACAGGTAGATTACTGTCGAATAAATCATCATAAAGCTGAATATTGGCATATTTCTACACTGAAACTATGAATGTCATTACAGTTTAGTATCACTGTATTTGCTGCTTTTTCATATACTTTATATTTATACTGTAATTACCTTGTCGTCTGTTTCTAAAGTCATTTTGTAAACTCACACATCTAAAGAACGAACACTGCCATACGCAAATGTCACATTATTAATTATAACAGTCATTTTTATCTACAGGTATACTCACTTATTAACATGAGAATGACACATAACCCTGTGTACCATCATAAACCAGCTCTTTGCAGGTGTGAAAAGCTCAGACACACACACTGGGTGAATGTAGATTGGAGGTATTGGGTAGCCATCTGTCACACACACACACACACACACACACACACACACACACACACACACACAAGGCTTTCTTAATCACACCTTGGGGTCTTGTGTTTCATGGGTGGCGTCTTTTTGGTGCTGTAACTCCAACAGTGTAGGTTTACATTAGCCTGAAGTCACCTCTCCGTGCTGGTAATATCAACCAAATACTGTTCAGTCAGCTTGATTAAATTACTTTAGCATATCCTGTTGTAAAAATAAATAAATAAATAAATAAATAAATAAATAAATAAGTAAATAAATAAGTAAATAAATAAATAAATATCACTACATCCGGCCTGGGTGTTGTCCTCAAAGTTAATCCTTCAACGCATTAAATCTGGCTTAAATTCACGTTTGATCACAATGTAAACACACGCTTAACACCGCCCACCTCAGACTGCCCCGAGCGGGCAAAACAAGCGCTCCCTCCACTCAGCCTGTCAGTTAGCAGCCACTAGCTCCAGCCTCAGCCGCGGTTAGCTACAGGCAGCCCGGGCACACCGCCAGAGCGGCGGCGGCGACAATAGGGATAAAAACACCGCTAATCAACCGTAACCCTCCACGCAGATCGGATAACAGCACAATGGAAACACATTTCATTCATAGACCCGGTGGTAAAAACAAATGTGTGTGTTTGCGCTGGCTTCAACTTACATGGGCGCTGAGAGGATTGTGTTGATGACCATTCATTTCTCCCGATGGTGGGACACTCCCACGGTGACGTCAGAGAGCGTGCCCGACGTCAGAACAGCTGAGCGGCAGACAGTGAACCGTCCCGTCACATCCGTGCAGGTGATCCACGCCAACACCTTTATTATTCATGTATGTTTTATTCAGTAATGACTGTTAAACATGTACTGGGTCAAATATGGGGATTCACGGGAATATATAATAATATAATTAACTTAAATATAGTTGGGGAAAATATATTTGAGCATAATCAGATATACTTTATTAATCCCCGCAGGGAAATTGTTTTTGTTAAAGCAGCAGTGAGATAGTAAGTAATCAGAATTAATTTTATTCGCTATGCAAGTTTACACAAACACAGAATTTACTGTGGCAGGATTGAGCATACACAGATTATACACAGAGCATACTAGTATAGAAATAAAAATAGCAAGAAAACAAAACTTTACCTCTATACACCTATATGATATCCTATTTAAACACTATATACACACACACACATGTATAAATAAGTTAAATAAAAAAAACAAGTAACAGTGAACTACGCAATATGTAAATCAAATCAATTTTATTTGTACAGCCCAAAGTCACAAAGTCCATTTTCCTCTGAGGCTTTACAATCTGCACAGAGAGTGACACCCTCTGTCCTAAGACCCTCGGTTCGAGTGAGGAAAAACTTGCCCACAAAAAATGTGGAAGAAACCTCAGGAAGAGCCACAGAGGAGGGATCCCTCTCCCAGGACGAACAGACGTGCAGTAGATGTCACGTGTACAGGACAAATCAACACAAACATATTGTACAATTACAATAACTGATAAAATGATAACAGTAGCCAGACACAGATTCACAGCGGCAGCAATTTATCAACTAACCATAAACTGTGATGGAGATATGGCAGCAATTAAGACAGTAGGAATATAAAGTATATATGTAGCGGACGTCGTGCAGGACCACAGCAGCAGCCACGATCCATGTAAATCTAAAACCTTATAAGTCTTTGAGAGACCGTACAGAGAATACACTGATTGTTTAAAGTGCAGTATGCATGTGTGGAAGATTTCACTCATGTATTGCACAAGCCAGTTCAGTAGCTACTGGACTTGACTTGGAGTGTCTGATATTTTAAGGGAGGACTAGTAGAGACTGATGCTCACAGGTAGGAAAGACTTTATGTTGTGGCTCTGTGGAGCATCTTATATTATTTAAACAATAATCTTAAATTAGTGTTTAAAAAAAGATATAGCTTGCATCCTTTCATTGACCATTTATAAGGCTCATCTTATCATGATGCTATCTTAGCCCCTTACTAAATGACCCCCCACAATTTCTAGTTAATTGCCATAAATTCCCATGGAATATTTCAAAAATTCTCCAGCTTAATATCCTATGAAAAGTTTCTAGAAATGTACAGAAATTGTGCAACCCTAATTTGTCCAGAGTCTGCAAGGACTGCAGACACATCTGTATTTTTTTCCCAGGGAATTACAGGAAGTTGCATTCTATAATTTCAAAAATATAAACACTTGCATTTTACCTTAACACATATATTTTAGTTATTCAAGTGTTTTCAGTCCCAATATACTGAAATTTGACTGATTTTAGAAAAATAAAATGTTATTTAGGGCACTGTAGACAAAGCTTTAGCCAAATATATTCTGAGGGTGGAAAACATTTAAGAAACACAGGATTAGTGGACAGATAAAATAAAATATAAGTTTAGAAAGTTTCGTAGGCTGCTTTGATAGGAGTGTACAAAATTAACTTTTGCCCACCAGTCAATGACTAGCGGTCAAATTTTTACCAGCCATGTAAATGCATTACCTTTGGGTTTGTTTTGTTTTTCTGGTTGGTGAGTGACAAATCTACAAGCCACCTACATGTTTAACAAGTGTTTGGCTGGTTGATGGTGCCAGTTTTGTGCCTTGCACAGTAAATCTGTGTTTCTGGACTGGTCTGACAAATTGAAGCTGAATTTGGTTTCTGGGACCTTACAAACAGCCACCATCCATCGTGAGAAATAAGATGAATAAATAACCCCAAACATCAAGAAAACAAGTTCAGGCAACAGCCTTGCCTTTTATTGTAATAAATGCAACAAACGTAGTTGACCTCCATCATTTCAGTCCATTTCTATTTCGAGGAGAGTGTCCATAGAGGGTAATCTGTGAAGTAAAAAGGAGAGTGTGATGTTCCTGGGAACCATCAGCACAACCTTTACGAGTGTCTTCCAACTCTGTTTGGTCTTTGATAAGAAGGGTAATAATAGAATGGAGGCATGGCATAGATAGGCTGATGTTCCTGCTCGTCAGATGGAGCCGAGTTTGCAGGAGGTGTACCCGGAGGATCAGGAAATACCGGCATGGGAGTGTGCGGAGGAACGTAATATGCTGGCATATAAGGGTGTGGGTAATAAAATGGCTTTTGGGCAGCAGGTTTTAGGGTGTTGGCTGCACTGGTTGGTGAGGTGGTGATAGGAGCGGCAGTTTGAGTGTTTTGTCTTTGAGAAGGATACTTTGGAGGAGGATACAACACAGGGATCTGGTAGGTCTGAGGGTACACATAATATGGTTTGGGCTCCTGCACTACAGGTTGACTTTGACCTTGTGGAGGCAGTGAGGGTTCAGGGTCTGGCAGTAAAGGATACTGAGGGGGCATCAGAAGCGGTGACTGCTGGTGAACACAAGGCTTCCCATCATGCTTAATGCCAGTGGCAGGTGTGGTTACCAAAGCCTCTGTGCTTGTGGCGGGAGGAGGAGGAGGAGGGGTAGTTGGATGGAAAATTCCAGGTGCCATAGGGAACTGTGGGAAAAAAGAAAATGGATACCCCAGAGACTGCGGCATCTGAGGTAATTGGGCCAGAGGAGCAGCAGTGTTTTCATTAGCAGTAGCAGGTTGCGTTGGTGGTACCGGTTTGGGAAACAGAGGGTACTGTAGGAACTGTGGATACTGTGCCATGAATGGAAATGCATCATGCTTAGCTGGAGGTGCTTCAGGATTAGAGCCTGAGGGAAGCTGTGGACCTTGTGGCAAAGGTGCCACTGTACCCATGGGAAGGAGAGGAGGAGGAGTGAGTGCTGGAGGCTGAGGAAACATTGGAAACTGTGGGTACTGAGCATACTGCTGGCTCTGGCCACTATCCCTGGGAGGCGTAGTTGTTGTGGTAGGCTTAGTATCCAGTAATGAAGGGCATGTGACCAGGAGCCCAACATCCGCCAACAGAAGAGTGAGTAAATACTCTTCACCCTGCAAGGAAACAACAGTGAGTAAATTAAAAAGCATGCGTACACTTCAGCTTCCATTTTTAACCACAAGAGGGCCCACCCTACCTTAGTCTCTATGCACAAGCCTCGGTTGTAGGGTGCAGTGAGAGTCAGTCCTCCAGGGAGCACTTCAACAGCAATGCCACAACTGCTACAGACCATTGAAAGAGATTTCCACGTGCCAGACACTAAAACAGTTTTAATATAAAGTGAAAAGTCATTTTCTAAAGCCAAGAAAATGCCAATAAATAAAGTCACCTACCTTTAACGTGGAGTTCATTTGCTGTAACACCACTTATCTTTAGTACCATCCCAGATGGGAAGCAGGAAACAGTGGGTGGTGGTAACACAGCAGGGCAGGAGAGCGTCATTGGTGCCCCCCATAAACGCAGTGGTAGCACATAATCACCACCCTGAGTGAGAAGAAACAAAAAAACATGCAGCTCTGCAAATGATCTAAAGACAGCCATGATTTTTTATTTTTAAATATTAAAAACACAGAAAATTAACTGAACCTGCTGGGTAACATTGCAGCCCTGGTAGGGTGCAGCAAAGCGCACATCTCTGCGGGACCTCTTCACAGAGAAGCCACATTTAGGAGGCATTTGAGACAAAGGAATAAGATGCCCCTCACCTGTTGAACATTAGGAAAAACAAAAAAAAAGTTTAAACAATGTATCGGCCCAAAATAAAAAATGCCTTATAATAAAAAGGAACCTACCACGATCCACGAGAAAATGAGGAGCTCTGACCCCTCTGACCTTCAGAGTCATCAAGTTGTCACTACATTGCACCGATGGATCCAAGCGCTTCAGTTTTGCGTGCATCAAGTTGTGGAACACTGAAAAACAAACAGCCCCTGCCTGGTAAACTGTCACACTCCATTATTATTTGAAAATAAATGACCCACAGAAGTTTTTTAACCATTATGTTTCTTTAGAGCGATACCCCGACATCGGTTCTGCCATGGCAGACACACGGACACATAGATCATGCGCCCTTGAGCAATAATACACATTTCTGTACACATATACGGACAGGTGATGAATCAAAAGAAAACCAATATTGTCTTAGTAAAATGTTTGGTCACCGACTGCTGCCAAAACAGCCTCAATGCACTGGAGTCTCTGGAGGGATGAACACCATTCTTCCAAAAGACGTTTCTTCATTTGGTGTTTTGATGATGATGATGATGATGAGAGCGCCGTCTTAACAGGTTTTTGCTGACAGTGTGATCACGTCCTGCATTGACATTCTCAGACACCTCTTCTGTTTTGTGTGGCCACAATTTCCTTATCTTATTTACTGATGTCTGTCCCATAGATCTAAACGTAGACGTCACTTTAGTCACCGTTCCCTCAACATTGAACCTTCTTTTCTTTTTCATTTAGACCTTTTCCTCTTTCCATCTTCTCTGCATAATGTAGTGCACCATGCATTTGGTGCATTTCATTCAGTTTTTATCTATAAGTTGTCAGCCATCTTTATGTCAAGTATGAGTTTGTAGGACTGAATGTGTGTCACGTCAGCTCATGATTGCGGTATGCTTTGTCCAAATGTGCAATGGATCACATTGAAAAAAAAACCCAACACATTCGTTTACAACTCCACTAGTCATTAAATCTGTAAATACACTTACTATTGTTTAAAGTCAGATAACCCAGGTCTTGCAGAAAAAAGAAACTGCATTTTTAAGTACCTAAAAGCATGATGGTATTGTTTTGTACGGTATTAGCATCTGTTATTATTGATAGGGAGGTTGCAAAAACATATTGGATCCTGGCAGGTTTTGTGGGACAGATATCAGGAGAGGTGGTTCAAGTAGTTCAGTCACTTTGCTGGATTAATCTGATTAAAGCAATCACAACAAAAAAAAAACGTACATTGGAGGATTATCTGGGTTCTGTTCATCAGTAAAGAGGGGTTGTGGGTCTGGAGCTAGTAGCTCATGTTCTATATAATATAGCAGGACTGTTTATTTCTAAGTACACTGTCATTCAACTAAATATTTAAAAAACAGACAGTCTAAAAAGGTACTGCAACAATCAACAGAAGCAAGTACTCACCAAAAAGTATCTATAAATGTATAGCGAATAAATAAAATAATTTATTTGTAGGTAAATGATGTTAGCCTAAATATGCCATTAAATGTTAATCTGGTAAATCTTGATAGATTTAAATAAATCATGTTAAATCACGTAGAGTTTGAAATAAGGAGAACTATCCTGTCATTTGATGAGAGTGAAAAGTGTGCTGTATTTATTAAAAATGCATTACTCTTGTGGGGATAACAAGTAATCTGTGTGACACAAACAATCAGTATTTTATTATAAGACGTGTGAGATGATCGGTTACTTACCTGGAGTCGAGTTTTGGTGCCTCTGTCCGTCAAACCTGAAGACAAGTGAGCCACGTCGTGCTGAGGCCACAGATTCAGGTTCAACATCAGACTCCACACTGCTGAAGTGAACGCTGCCTGCTGATGAGGAAGGACTTTGCACAGCAACCTCTGAATCAACATTACAAAGCTGCAAGGACACGAGAGTCACCGTCACTATGAAATAACACATATGACTTTTCCAAGGCATTACAGATCCGATTATCACGTTTGACGTGTGTTTTTTTTTCTGTAAAATAGTCGCCGAGGGCGTCGGCGTGTCTATTAGACATACATATAGTGTCCAGTGCTACTTAATTGATGAACCAATCACAGGCCAGTTTGGTGAGAACACCTGTTTGTGGGAGGAGCCTGACTCTTCTACCACTTAAAGGGGTAAAATACAAATCAAACATCAGTAGAACAATATAAATGCGTTTTGTAAAAGTTGGATCATATGAAGTCCCTTTATTTACAAACAACACAGTGACATCTTTTGCAGAGGTAAGTAGTACAGTCACTTATTAAATTCTGACATGATTTTTAACCAATTAAGTTACAACATAAATCTGGTGCAGGCAGGAGTCTCTGCAGGTTTCTCAGCTGATTTTACATTTACTGGTTGAAAACTGGTCAAACCCTGCATACACAAATAACACTGGCATATGGAAACAAACATAATATTCACTGGGGATAACTTCCTTGTACTCATAGACATTCAAATATGTCAGAAGATCCATCGGAAGTGGATTAACAACAACATTTTGTCCTCGCTCTGATCTTTTCCAAAACATCTGTAATAAAATATATTATATACTATACAGATAAAATTTGATTTGATTTTAAAAAATAATGGAAAAGGATTTTCTGTGGTGAATATTTGTATTTAAAATACTTTCACAGGGGCCTGGAGTCAGATGAATGAGGTGCCCAGAGGTCGCTGAGGTAGTCAAGAAGCTCCTCGTTGGCAAGGCCCTGGATGTGGATGAGATTTGCCCTGACATGCTGAAGGCTCTGGGCACTGTTGGTCAGTCTTGGCTGATCTGCCTCTTCAGTGTCACGTGGAGGTCAGGGAACTGGCAGAACAGGGTGGTGGTTTAACCTGCTGCCACCGACCTGATCCCGGATAAGTAGAAGAAAACGGATGGATAATTACTTCCAAGCCCTGATGAGGATAAGCAGTTACATTATAATTAATGGAATTACTTTCGAGTTAACATTAAACCAATACAAGTAAAGCAGCTTTTATTGTTTTTACGAGACTAGGTCATGTCTTCCAGGAGCATTATATGATTGTGTCATGAAGGTTAGGTTCATAAACTGTTTAGAGGTCTGTGACGTCATCTATATACCAGTCTTGCTGATGCATCACTGCTGAGGACTCATTATTGCTATTATAATCAGAGGTAGCAGTTGGTGACTGTTTTTCTTTGCGATGGTCCAGAGATGCAGAAATAGAGTCTGCATCCAACGTCCACTTGTAGCCAACAGGATCTGGAAGGGATGTAGCTGTACCACTGTCTTTGACAATGGTGTTTGTACCCTCGGGGTGAGTCCAAGAGGGAGGTGCAGGTGGGAACAGACCTCCTTCTGCAAGCTGTCCTTGATAAAGCGCATTGTCAATGCTGCGCCTGAGGTTAATAGGAGATGGTGGCCGCAGGTCGAATTCGATAAGTGAAAGAACGCATTCACGTTCCCCAACTTTTTGCCACAGGATTGCACCCTGAGCGTCAGAGTTTGTAATGCTAACAGTATCAGGCATGCATTCTGGTATGATGGTAGGTGGTAGATCATCACACAGACGCATTACATTCTTAATGAAACCTGTTTTACACAGGTTATACTTTGCCCAGTTACTTGGCATCAGATCCTCCCAGGTTTTCTCTTTCCGTATGCTGGACAAGGTGCTACCCCACAAGCTTGCCTCCTCTGCCTCTTTATGCGCATCGCTTCTGCTCTCCCCCTGATCACCAGCTAAATTACCCAATGATGGCATCCAGGATATCCAAGATCCCAGGACGAGCAAAGAAAATCCCCACGCTAACTCAAGAATTCTGGCCCAAAACTGAGTGAGCCACCAGCCCCAACCAAAGCGCCTCCAGTTCCCCAGTAGCCCATAAAGCCAGAGGAGACTATACATGTGAAGGCTGCAGCAGAGGACCCCAAGGAAAGCACATACTGCTGTTACTTGCTTTGCACGCTTTTCAATCCTCTGTGAGGGAAACCACTGAGGGAAAGAGGATCGAACAAAGGGATGAAGATTAGAACAAGTCTTGGAAAGGATTCCCATGCAGAATGGGAGGCCCCAACAGAGAGACAAAGTTTGAAGCAACAGAGGGAGCGCAGGGGACAAAGGTGGAGAGAAAAGGTCTGCTATAAACAATAGAGTACAATGTGATATAGCCAGTGCTCCAACCACCCATTTGTGCTGCAGCCTCAGCGGGAAAAGTAATATGTTTAACCCTCTGAGTGTGACCAGAGTGACGGCAACCTGTGCCCACAGAAGGAGATGCAGGGGAACATTTTGGAAAGCTGCCAGCGCTGCACGAGACAGGATCTGACAGGTACCATAAGGGTCGAGTAGAAGGAGGACGCCGCGTAGAGCACCACTCAGAATCAGGAGGCAATCTGTCAGGATCAGGGCATCACAGACCGAATGAGGAAGAGCGCATGCACCAGCCATTCCTATAACCGCCAGGACTGCCATTAGTATGAAAAGGCCGGCAGATCCAAAGACGTGTAGCTCCCAGGCGAACGCCAGTGTGCGCCTCATGTCCTCCCAGAGCAGGTTGGTGCCATTAAAGTTTGGAAGAACAACACAAGGACGAAGACCAAGTACACGGGAACCTCCAGGTCCTGACATGTTCTGGTTTATCGTGGAAGTATGCACGTTGTTTTGGATGGGGAGTTTACGGCTGTTCAAACCTATAGGCAGACAGAGAGAGGGAGAGCAATGGTTTGGAGACTCAAAATATGAATTATATCAAAAAGTTATATTCACTCAAAGGAGATTTATTTGGAATCTATGGCTCTATAAGTTTTGACTGGAATTATTATGACATGGTCACCTACCATTCAGAAAATCATCATTTACTGTGGAGGTATGACTCGGCCGCTCCTCAGCTGTTATGTGGCTCTCCGAGATAATGTGCACGCTGGAGTGAGTGTAGCCTGTAATTGAAGTATTAGCTTTGTCTGCTCCTTTAGGGTCACGAGGCCCTGAGTGGTGTAGACTAAGTGCTGGTGTTGTAGTTAATGTGATTCCAGACCCAGACTGCTTTTCATTGCCGGCTCGCTCTGGCTCCTTTGGAACAGCGGTCTGATTCAAGAGTCTCTGCGATGCTGTGCTGGAAACATCCTGCCTACCACCCTCCACAGAAAGAAAGGCTTCAGTCTTCAGTCTTACTTCAGTGGACAAGCTGTCTGGGGCATTGTTGTTCCTGCCTGTTCTTTGAGTCATTCGGAGTGAATCAGAGTCCAGTGAACCTGAAGTTTGCAGCAGGCTTCCAAGTGAAGCAAGAAGCGTGATGAGGAGCAAAGACGAACCCATGTTTGATACTTGGCACTAAGTCGAAATCGCAGGATCTGGAGAACGACAAAGAAGAAACTGCTGAGATACATTTACACATCTTAATAAAAATATTACGGTTCGGCATGTAAAATTGTTTTGTGGCATGTATTTATTGTTTATTTACTGGTTGTTTGTCACTTACGTCTGTATTTATTATTTAAGCTTGTGTTATTCTGCTGCTGCACCACAAATTGCCCCTTAATTAAGATACCCTTGTACCTTAATATACTTATGGACTACAATGCAGTAATTTATCATTTTATAACTGTGAATATATTTATAGTAGAAAGACTTTAAAACGTTAGGTAGGTGTAAACAATTATACAGATTCCCAGATAATTAATCTTGTTTTTAAATCCAATAAAAGACAGTAATTCCCTCTGTGTAATCCAATGAGTGAACTCTCTCTGCTGTGGATGGTTTCTCTCAGCATAAACACAAACACAGCATGGGCAAGTCATACTCGGCATCATGGCATAAACATTTCTCACAGGTGACCTGAATTTTTAAAGAAACGGTGATAAATGAATATTACTAGCATAAAGAATAACTGTGTCTTAATTTACTGTTGAGAAAACTGATAAAATGCACTCCGTCAAAAGAAATATTAAGGTGTAGAGTACATGCAATGCTATTTGTGATCGCTATAAATATGCAGGAGATTTTCTATTACTTGTTATTTCACAAGATGGCTAAAACATACATGCAGGTTTCTCAGGTTTAAGTTTCTTTATTTGTCTCCACCTGGGAAAAAAATTGTCCTAGAGATAGGGAAGGTTACAGCACCATAAACACATAGCAACATACCACAAACAATACAGACGGAGCGACCTGCAATATACAGATAGCAGCATGACATGAAATAAAAAGATAGAGGCAAAAATAATGCCAAAACAATCTCTCCATCAACCTAAAAAGATGCACAAAACATCAGATGTACCTGTGATTCCTCTGTCTTCTCTCAGTGCATCAGTGGTACTGTACCGATCTGTCTCTAGCTGTAGTTACAGGCGTGTGTAACATCTGATTTCTGATGTACATGAAGAGAGCATATCCCATCGAGTGTTGAGCACAGTGGATTTACTGATATGCTCACAGCCACATCCAGCCTTCAAGCTGACGTCTTATTCCTATTACTGCACCGGCTGTTTACTTGGCAGCCTCCCATCCTTGAGTTTCACGTGCAGGAAAAAAAACTGCAAAACCCAAAATACCCAAAGTCCAAATCTGAATAAAATCATAAACACTCTCTGTGTTATTGTTTACATATGCAGATTTAAAAAAAGAAAAATAAATTGTAAATAACCGACTATTAATCAAAGCCTGCAAGCCTCACAGCCTCTACAGCGGTTGTGTTCAGGTAAATCCCCTCTCTAAAGGATTACATTAAGATTCTTACAGTAGCACAAAGTCACATGAAGTGATAATGTGGAGACACGAGGGCACTATTTGGTGGTTTCATGCCAACAGACCAGCTTACTGCTTTGAAAAGCATGGCATGTGTGAGGGCTTGTGCCAAACATAACATGACACTTGGACAATAGATGTCGTGCATTACTGTATGCTCTGCATCTTCAGATGTTTTTCTTTGTCAGTGGTGTGTAAACAATATTATTATTAGTTATCAAATACATCACTTCCACCAGAGATCCCATGCAGAATCACAGTCTGCAGTGAGTGTGGGAATTAACTGTTTCCTATCCAGTGTGTAGAGGACATGGCCTATGCTCGCAGCACATCTGTGTTGGTCCACCTTAAGATGGGCGAGAGGCAGTTTGTTGTGGAGAGAACAGGGGGAGGCCCTCAGCGGCACATGCCTGGCTCTTTAAGGCAGACTGGGGAAGTTAAATTTTTGTTAAAGGTACATGCATTCAAATGTGCCAGAGCATCCTGCAAAGCACTCCTGTTTGCATATGCATATGCGTCTATTGAAAAATGATTCAACCTGGAGCTTCAGATTGAGAAGAGTGCTGCAAAACTTATGGTGACATGGTGTAAAATAGGGAAGAGGTGGTCTGACATGATAAAACCAGTCTCATATGTATAGTAGCCTATATGGATACAGTAAAGCCAATAAACAACCAAATTCAGAAGAAAAAAATGTAGAAAATAGCTTATAATAAAATAAATAATTCAGATTTAATCCATCTATCTGTTTGCAAACGAGTGCATGTTTTCACTTGCGTTATTCTCCTTTTTTTTAGTACAACATATGTAAACAAGTATTTTCTTCTTCACAGATGGTTACTTGTTTAACATTTGTTGTTTGTTTTATTTGTTTGTATACGTGGAGTATTGTATTATAGTTGGAAGCAAATAAAATTATATTTACAGATAACATTCATCTTTAACAGACAAATTAAAGCATGCAACATTAAATTACAACGCATGTGTTGTAATTTAATGTGCAACATGTTTGTGTATTATTCAAGGATTTAAGGATTCAAGGATTCAAGGAGTTTTATTGTCATTACAGCACATGTAAACATGGGATGAAACGAAATTGGTTTCCCCTGGTCCCGGAGCAGCCCGATATCAAATATAAAATATAAAATAAGATTATTTATTTATATATATATATATATATATATATATATATATATATATATTATATATATATATATATATATAGAGAGAGAGAGAGAGAGAGAGAGAGAGAGAGAGAGAGAGAGAGAGAGAGAGAGAGAGAGAGAGAGAGAATATAAAATATAAAAAGTAAAGGCAAATTTAAATTTAGAGAAAAATATATACAATAAATAGAAAACAACAACAGTATGGTGAGGTATTATGGAGAGGATTTTATTTTCTTCACAGATCCCCACATATTATTATTATTATTATTATTATTATTATTATTATTATTATTATTATTATTATAAAATAGTTGGGAGCAAATAACATGATATTTACAGATAATATTCATCTTTAACAGACAAATTAAAGCACGCAACATATTGCACATTAAATTACAACGTATGCACTTGCATGATTTGTGTATTGTTTTATTTTCTTCACAGATCCCCACATATTATTTATTATTATTATTATCATCATCACTGCTGGTGCTCTGAGGATGGGAACTCTTGTTAACAGCACACCGCGGCAGGCCGATCCCTGACAGTCTGCGGAGGGAGTCGCGTTTGTCGGGGCCTAGACTTCCGTCATTTTATCTCTCTCCTGGATAAACTCAGCCGGAGGTTATTTTCCATATAGATGTGTGGTGCGGGTTGTAGTAATAATACAAACCGGGCATACACCGGATAAAGAAATCGGTGCTTTACCGGAGCTGGGAAACTTGTTTTTTTTTCTTCCTGCCTTGGAAATAAGCAGACGTCAGACCTCGCCTGCAACATTTTTATCGCAATCCCTAACACACCGCATTGTTTTGCTTTTTTATTTTTTGCGGGATTTCACCGCCGCTACGGGAACTATGTAGCCGAAGTGAACGGCATGCTTGTCGGTAGCTGTTAGACGTTTATCGGCTTTTTAGTTTTAAACACCGTGCCTTGGCGGAAAGGAGAGGATTTCGTTTTTATTTAAGGTAGCATGACAGGATCCGGAGAGCGAGCCGAGCTAGCCGAGCGAGCTAACGACTTAGCACGACGGATTTTAGCCAGCTTGTTGTTGTTGTTTATGGATAAACTGACACTTTAATATTCACCACATGAGCTAAACATGAAGCTGTTGCATTTTATTTATTATTAATAATAATAATAACGGGGCCAGGGTTGTTTACAGTTAGCTTCCACAATGCTAGCACCTCGCTAGCATCGTAGAAGCTAACATGCTAACCCACGTAGACACTCCTGTAACAGCAGCAGTGAATTAAATCAGGCAAACACACTGTTAATGAGTTTAATTGTGAACGTTTAACCATGAATGTGTGTCACAGTGTGAGCTGTGTTTTGTAAAGTTAGTAGGAAAAAGCCAAAAGTGTCACTTTGTCCCGTGTGCTAACAGCTAATTATACAAGTATACAGAGTATTCTTCACTGTGAGGTCTGTGTTTTTATTTTTATAGTATAATCTGTGTTTTTCCTCCCCAGGTTAACCGATGATGAATGAGCAGGAGAGTGGGGTGGTCTCCTTCGATGAGTATGTGCGGCAGAAGGCCCGCACCGTGCCTCAGCACAGGATGAAGGAGTTCCTGGAGTCTCTCGCCAAGGGCCCGGAGGTGCTGCAGGAGTTCAGCCAGCAGGGAGGAGGTGCAGGTGGAGGAGGAGGAGGAGGTGGGGTAGCCACTACCACCAACACTAACACCACCACAGCCACAGCCATGGTGTACCAGCAGCAGGGCACCAACTGCATCTACACAGACAGCACCGAGGTGGCTGGGTCTCTGCTGGAGCTGGCATGCCCGGTAAGATTATTATTATGTTTATTATTATGAGGTGGCAGTAGCTCAGTCCATAGGGACTTGGCTTGGGAACTGGAGGGTGGCAGGTTTAAGTCCCACATGGACCAAAAATATGGAAGGTGGGCTGGTAGCTGGAGAGGTGCTGCCCTTGAGCAAGGCACCGACCCCCCCAACTGCTCACTGGGTGCTGGTCTGGCTGGCTGCCCATCTCTCTCCACATTTGCATGTCTATGCCTTTGTACTGCATGTGTGTGTACAACGGCATAGACATGAGTGAAAAAAGAATTTCCCCATCGAGGGATTAATAAAGTATTTCTGATTCTGATTTAATGTGCATGTGTTGTAATGCAGGTACAAGTGACCTCGGCAGACATCTCACCTCATCTGTCTGTGCATCAAGACTCTGAACAGCAGCTCCAAGTGCAGGTTAGTTCATACACCAATGTCAGTTTCTCCTATTATAGTGTTTAAACTGCACAAGGAACACTCAGTCATTGCACATTGTCATGGTTTGAAGTTGTGAAATGGCCTTTTTAAAATTTTATTCTTCAAGGGAGTCCTGGCAAAGACAGACGGCAGCACAAACTAAAGAACAAGTCAGATTTAAAACAGATGCATGACGCAGAGGCAACATTACAACACGCAGCAATGTAGAAAAACAATAAAAGTACAGTACACGCCATGAATTCAACAACATCAGTTAAAACGACATCCCTATGATTTAGTCCCTACGTGCTGCTCACAAGTTCATAATGGTCACAGTGCAAGTAAGATGTTCTGTTAATGCTTTTATGAATGAATATATAATGTAAGTATTCTTTCCTCCGCCTTACGAATGGATTCAGTTAGGCGTGGTCGATATATCGAATATACTCGATATATCGCGGCTTGTTCTAAGCGAGATGTATGAAATGACTATATCGCGACCATCGAGTACTTGTCACGTAATTGTTTTAAGCCGTCTGCATTTAATTCTCCGGAGTTTTGCCTGTGTGCCTCACTCCTGGTGCTGCTAACAGCACACTGCTCCGCCCACCCAAAAACATCCCCTGCATGCATGCGTACTTTCTGTAGCAAGTGAGGAGAGACGAGGACCACTGGCCCCGGAGTGGCTGCGCCGCGGTCACCGGAGCTGATAGCTGCCAGTCTAGTCAATGAGAGCAGTCACACAGGGCGCGTGTCTCAGAAGCGACTCTCCGTGCTCTATTGTTCCGCAGCATTTCTATTTTTGACAGAGCAGATCGCACCAGACAGGAAACCCGACACAGAATCAACATAATAAACTTCCGCCCCCTTTCAAAATAAAACACAATTCGCAGTTCATGTAGCTTTTTACAACTTCACATCAACGTTACGTCATGACCGGTGGCACCAGGTGATCAAAGATCGATCAAAGGGTCTCAACATGGACGATGAGAGACTGATTGTTGAAGTGGAACAACACACAATCATTTATGACACAACAGATGCTTTTTATAATCCCCTCCACGTCGGAGAAGCAAAGTCAGCTGTTTGTTGTTGTTTTCTTTATACACTGTTTATCGCGGGGTCTCGCGTACGTCCAGGATTCTCGCGTGATCTTGTATGAATACGGCCGGCTCACTCCGCTGCCAAGACGCGCCCGGTGTGAGTTGACGCAGGGCAGGGGACGCAGCTAAATCGCTGCGCAGCCGTTACTAATCTAATAGAAGGGTCTACTTGAATCATCATACTGATGTTATTTTTTGCATCAAAGGGTTAAATTTAACATTTATGGTGATTTACAGGAGAAATAAAAAAAATCGAGATATATATCGTGTAACGCGATATAGCTTAAAAATATCGAGATATTGGTTATAGGCCATATCGTGCAGCCCTAGATTCAGTAACACGTTCACTCGATCCTTTATTCATTTACTAGTGGTCATTAGCCGCTCTGCTCCCTACTGGTTAGGAGATACAACTGGATGAATCATTTTCCTGCAAACGTGTCTGTCACTGTGTGTCCTTTTTAAAAGTATAAATATTACTGAAGACCGTTGGTACTCAGGTTTCATTTTAACAACAAAAAATCCAGTTTTGTTTCAAGAAGAAACTTGTTACCGTGGCATTATTTCTGATGCTGATACGCCGTGGCGTGTCGACTGTTTGTCCTCCTTGGTGTTTACTTTTCCTCCCTCTGTGCCAGGTTCAGATTCAAGAACAGCAGGGCCAAACAATCGGCCAAGTTCTTCAGGTGGCCTCCCCGTCTCAGCAGGACCTGCAGGGGATCTCAGGAGCCCAGCTCGTTCAGCAGGGAGAGCTCACAGAGGAGCAGCAGCAGCAGGTACATGATTTATTTGAGCATATATATATTAAGTGAATCCATGTGATGCATTGTTGCTGGTTTGTAATTGTGTTGGCTGTTTTCCACAGATTCAGGCGCAGTTGGTTGCAGCTGTAGCTGGAGGTCAACAGATCCAGCATATTCAGCTACCAGGGGGCCAGCAGATTCAACTTCAGGCTGGCCAGCAGATTCAGCTACAGGGTGGGCAACATATACAGCTACAGGGCGGGCAACAGATTCAACTACAGGGTGGGCAACATATACAGCTACAGGGCGGGCAACAGATTCAGCTACAGGGTGGGCAACAGATTCAGCTACAGGGCGGGCAACAGATTCAGCTACAGGGCGGGCAACAGATTCAGCTACAGGGCGGCCAGCAGATACAGCTACAGGGCGGCCAGCAGATTCAGCTACCAGGGGGCCAACAAATCCATCTACAAGGTGGCCAACAAATTCAGCTACAAGGTGGCCAACAGATCCAAATCCAGACCATAGAGGCCATGTCTCCATCGCAGCAAGAGGACTCTCTCAGGGAGGCAGAGAGGAGGTCCGGCACTGTGTCAACCGTTCTCCAGCCTGCCAAGAAGCGCAAGGTGGACGTCCCTCTAGCTGTCTCCTATGCTGTTCCACAGGGTCAGCAGGTGGCCACAGTGCTAGCCATCCCTCAAGGGCAACAGCAAAGCTACGTGTCCCTACGGCCAGATTTGCTCACCGTCGACAGCGCTCAACTGTACAGCACCACGGGAACAATCACAGGTCCCACAGGTGAGACCTGGACCATCCCCGTGTACTCCACTCCGCAGCAGCAGGGTGTTACTCACATCGCCATACCACAGGAGACGTACAGCACAGTGCAGGTTACCACCACCAACGGGAAAGACAAAATGTGCCAGAGCTCCTCGTCGAGGTCTGTAGACGTGCAGTCCGCCTCCGCTGGGACGCAGGAAGAAATAGTACAGACCCTGTTCCCGGCGCAGTTTATGAACGGGAACATTCACATCCCTGTGGCTGTGCAGACCGTAGGAGGGACTTACAACACGACGCAGTCGGTACACATATGGGACCCAAACCAACAGCAGGGCCAAGAAGAGGGGCAAGAGCAGCAGCTCCATCTGCAGGTTTGGACAGACTTATTCCTTACAGGCGTAACTTAGATCAGTTTGGATGGACCTGAGTTTGTTGTATTTCAAAGCATACATGGATAAACAATCTTAAAACTATACTTCACATCCATCACATGAAATATTACTAGTCCTTTATGCTGTTTGCTGACATTTTTGTCTTGGTCTCGTGCAGGGTCACATAGAAACGGACGCTCACGCTGAACCACCAACAGAAATTCTGGTTCCTGTCTGTCTGAAGCCAGAGGAAGGCCTGGAGGTCTGGCGCCTTTGGGCACAGCGAAAAAACGCAGAGCTGAACAAGCAGGAGAAGACGAAGCTCGCACCTATAGGACGTAAGTCAACTAATAATTATATAGACACACATTCATTAAACCACATGTACTCATGTAGTACTACTGAGAAATAAGTAAATAAACGTTGTAGCTATAATAAAAAACGCTGCTCATCTCTCTGTGGTTGTGTCCAGGTCGACAGCCGCTGCGTTTTCAAGAAGACTTGGTGTCCAGCGCCGTCGCCGAGTTAAACTTGGGTCTCGCCCTGATGACGCAGGAGGCACGAGGAGTAGACGAAGAACAGTTTGCATCTGATGTTCTGTATTATGTTTTCTTGTGCATACAAAAGGTTAGTGTCCCCGTGCTTTTAACATGCATCATGCCAAAATGCCTTCCAAGTTAATATTTTCATTTTTTCTTTCAGTATCTCTGCGAAAACGGTCGCGTGGATGATATTTTCGCTGATCCGTACTACACACGCTTCTGTGGGAGTTTACACAAAATCCTGGACGGTTGGAAACCCAGTGTCCATCCTTTAGGTACGGAAGGATCCACATTTGTTACAGGTTTGATTCAGTCGTTTCACAGGAAGAACGAACTTATCGCGTTGTTTTGATCTTAGGTTATATCATTCCAAGTCACGTGACAGAGGAGATGCTGTGGGAGTGTAAACAGCTCGGTGCACATTCACCAGCCACGCTGCTCACGACTCTCATGTACTTCAACACTAAGTGAGTAACCACTTCTCAGCACCGAATGACCTGAATCTGTTCTCGTTCATTTTACATTTTAAATACCGCTTGTGCTAAAAATATATTTTCTTCGCAGGCATTTCCACCTGACGACGCCTGAACAGCACATGAAAGTAGCTTTCTCCAAGGTCCTAAGACACACGAGGAAGAACCCGGCTAACGCCAAGGACAAAGCCACCAGCATCCGCCTTCTCAAAGGACAAGGTCCACACAGCGGAGGACAGAAAGGTGTTTGACTCAGCTTCATGTTGAAGCCTCGTTATGTTACGAATCGCAGCTTTTGTTGACCTGTTTTTGTGTGTGCGTGATTTCTGTTTCAGGAGCTGATGAAATGTTTGAAGAGCAGGCAGAGGATCCGGAGAATCCTCTTCGCTGCCCCATCAAACTTTATGACTTCTATCTCTTCAAATGGTGAGTAAAACCCTATCACACAAGTCCTGTGAGACTCTGCAGTTCTTTTTGTACATGCCATAACCAGAAAAATAAAAAACCCTTTTCTCCTCCAGCCCTCAAAGCGTGAAGGGACGTAACGACGCTTACTACATGACTCCAGAGCCCGTCGTCGCGCCCAACAGCCCGATGTGGTACTCGTCTCAGCCCCTCACCGGTCAGCAAGTGGAGCACATGCTGGCCCGCATCATCGTGGTCCGAGAGATCCAGGAGATCATCAGTGCCGGCGGAGACAACATGAGCTAAACCGAGAGGACCGACTGGGACTCGTGGGGACTTGTTTTCCGGTGTTGTTGACTATGCAGTATCCATCCTGACTCTGTAAACCTCAAATCAAACGGATCAACAATCATCACTCTCTGAGGAGTGTCTTTTTTTTTTGTTTCCTCTCTTCTTAATTTTCATCTGATGCGGTGGACTGTTCTTTCTTTCTTTCTTTCTTTCTTTCTTTCTTTCTTTCTTTCTCTTGACTGCCTTTGTAAGCCATTACCTCTGTAACCTTTTTGAAATGGCACGTAGGGACGCTGGACTATTACTGAGCTTACCAGAGGTGGTAAATGTTCCTTCCCGTAAAAGTCAGTCTTATCGATTATGATATGAGGATATTTAACCCTTCGCTACTTAAACCTCACAGACCTTTAACCACGTCTAAGTTCTTGTCAAAGTCCCACTATGATACGTCACATCTTACTGGACAATTACAGGGACCATTTCCCCCACAAACTTCTCTTTTTTGTATAATGACTTGCATTTTGGATCATCATGTATTGTTGATATGTTCAAAAGCTGAAGAACTTGTGCCTGTTTTTCAAAAAACGACGTCATAATTTATGCTTGTGGATCATTGAGCGAGGTGAACCTCAAGATATTCACAAGGTCAAGTGCTATATTGTCATTCAGGAGATCGGAAACATTTCTCTCAGGTCAAAGTTATGATGATTTGAAAACACCCATCGAGGACATTTGCCAACTTGTATGTATAGTAGGTTATTAAACAGAAACGGAGACAGCTTTTTGTTTAGCTGACACAGTGTTAATCCTTGTATCAAAAGTCATGAAAAGTACTTAGCGTCTGTGGAAATGTTGACGTTTGAAATAAGGATTAGTTGTGGACCAACAGCATCCATAGCCTAGCGGTGCCTCCCTTGCAATGACTTGTACATTTGGATGAACTACGTTGACAAAAATAGTTGTGATACAGTTCTGCTTCATTTGTTTATTACTAAAAATGAGTTGTATAGCACTGTACGGTCAATTTTGATCATTTACATCATCTCTCAGTCTTCACAACCTGAGAAAGATGCACCTAAAAAAGCCAAAGAGGCGATTATCTGTCGTCCTTTTCATCAGGAGGAGTTAACTGCAGTCGTTTCAGTGTTTGTGTGAAGAATTTAGGCAGAGGACAGGACACGTCGATGTCGCCTGCTCTGGTTCCCGACAGCGTCAGCCGTCGAGCGTGCAGATGAAGAGGAAGATGCCGAATCTTGCTCTGTTCCAGTCCGAGCTTTCCCAGCACGCGCTCCGGTAATTGCTGTGCATCAAAACATAGAAAAATAAGATGCTTAATGATTGAGAATATCAGCCTGTCTACCCTAATCCTGTAACTCCAACAAAATCTCCTTACCTAAAGTTAATCCCCAGCCACATAGTGTGACAGTTAACATTTATAAGAACAGCTGATTGACTGATGAACTTTGTTTCACTTGCAGAATCGGTGAGTGTTTCAAACAGCTTTGACGTTAACTGCACAGGCCAGCGGGAGAATATTTAACAAACGTACACCGGGGACAAACTAAAATCTGTAACTCTTCACCTTAATGTCAAAGCATACCTCAACGCTGATCTGTTTTTGTGCCATCATGCAGTAAAAATGAACAATTATCCCGATTATTAGCCAATAATTATTCAAGGAAGCAAAGGGATCAACACAACCGGAGCATCGCCTATAAAAGCTTTAACACCAGGATATTTATTTATTTATTAGCGCTATGATTAATATTCCACCTTTACATCTTTCAGGCGTATACTGTTCAGGTACCGAGCTAAACCTTTAATGTAAAGTAGTGTCCCATTAGGATTAGATTTTTTTTTTTACCTGAGGTGCCAGTTTGTTCCAGTGTGAATATTTGTGGTCACCGAGAATGGAGCATGACAGAGCAAACGCCATGTGAACCCTCATCTGGTGCTTTGCTCCTGCAGAAAGCAGACAAGAAGAAAATGTGTCCAGTCTTAAAGTAAACAAGAGTAAAAAAACACACACGCCAAGTTTCAAGCACATCGGATGAAATCCCGAGGAGGAGTTTGTTCAAATGCGACCCCTGGAAATGACCCAAAAACCCGAAAAGTCCAAATGTGACAAAAATTGGACGCCGTACGGTTCACTGTAGCCCGGGGCACCAAGAGACTTTTTTGTGCGTCTGGGCATGTTACATACTCCTACCAAATTTCGTGTGCGTGGGCGAATGCGTGGCGAGGGGCACCTCCAAAAAGCAAGTCCATGTGTGAGACCCCCAAAACACGTAATTTTACATCTGACGTGGGGGGGGACACATTTTTGTGAGTTTTCGGGGGGATTTGGGCCGTCAAAAATGCGATTCATTTATTGGAATCTGAAGAAAATAAATAAATAAACATTTGAAATTCAATAGGGCCTCGCACCGCGTGCTCGGGCCCTAACAAGTATAGTCTCCTTACCTGTAAGAGGCTGGAGCTCCACGAGGCTGCAGCCACTGCTGCTGTCCAAGACTCTGTACCTGGTCACTGCTTGGTGAGCCTGTCGATGGGCGCGGACTTTGGTCACACCGGTGCCTGCGTCATTCATTCTGAAAAGAGGACTTAGAGCCATCTGAAATAAATTAAAAAAAAGTTATATTATCGGAGAAACTGCAGATTAATATGAACAATACCTAAATTAATCTGAACCTTGTTATGTTTTTACTGCCGACTACAGCGATCCATTATTAATTCTATCTTTTGATTAACTGACAATTAATTATTACAGCATCAAAACCTGCAGAAGAAGAGACACCTTGAAATGTGGCTGAGGACCTGTGACCGCTCTCTCTATGATGGGGATGTCGATGACTCCTTCAGACGGCACAGGAACACCAACCGTGATGACCCTGAGGAGGAGAAGTGAATACATACATGTTATGTGACAATAAGGATACATAATCTGTCTTGTTTTAACCTCAGACTGTCTCTTACCAGTACTTTCTCTCCACTTGGTTATTTCTGTTAAGGTTGAGTATGTGCTCCACTACTTCCTCCCCCCTGGCCAGCAGGAGAGCTCCTGTTGTTTCCTTCTCCAGTCCAAGAGAGGGAAACAGCTGAGTGTCGGACTTGATCTTCATCCCATCCAACATTTTGGAGAGAACGGGAAGTACAGAGGCGATAGATGTGGCCCCAGAGTCATCTGACAGAGGGAAACAACAAGGTCCAATCAGAGCATGTTAGCACAGTTATGAAAGTGTCAAATGTGACAGCTGGTTTTGTCTACAACACAAAGGTGATTGATTGACATATTGTTAATCAGCAACAGTTTTAATAATGGCTTGAACCTTGAAGTCATGTTTATATATATATATATATATATATATATATATATATATATATATATATATATATATATATATATATATATATATATATATAATTTTAGGTTGAATATGGGTCTCATAACTTGTGACGGACAGTTGCAGTCAATTAATCAACTATTTGAGCTAAAAAATAATTTATTTTCTAACTCAGATTTCACACATCCCTTCAGATCTGTAAGACAAACTCTCCACATTTCAGTGCATGCCATCAGCTGTTGTTTTACCTCGGACAGGAACGCCATACGGTTTATTGGTGATCACCACATCTTCATCCTGGTACAGCACGCTCCTGTGCAGGTGTTTGGCCAGCACGTTTGGATGAACATGTTGCAGCTGCAGACTGAACCGCTTCAGCTCCGTCACCCTCTTCTGCTGCCCGGTCACAGGTGGCTCTGTCGCCGGCGGTGGCTTCGCCTTCTCCTGCTGGACCTTGCGGGCCAGGTCGATCGCTCTCAGCCGGGGCTTCTCTCCCGTGTCGGAGTCCGGAGCGTGTCCGGGGGCGGTGGTCTGGCTCCGGCTGAAGGAGGCCGCTACCTCCGGACACCGGCGGCAGTTTGTCCGAGAGAAGACGACACTCAGGCCGGACCTCCAGTCACTGCATGTTATTCTCCTACAGCTGTTCATTGTTCTAAGTTTACATCAGCTTCGAGCTATAAAAACAAACTCCATAGGAAGCATGTGAATCTGCCTTTAGACTACTTCCGGGCCGCACCTTTCAGAATAAAAGCGAACTCTAAACACTTAAACAGAAAGAAAATATAAAAATCCAACATTGTACAGCTTGTAATCGAGGTTTTCGGCGAAATATGAACTAGTTCAGTCAAATTAGTGCATTTTATGAACAGGTGGTCGTTTAGACTAAATAAAATATTACAAAAAAAATACTTGTTCACGTCAAATAAATTTAGAATAAACACACAAATAAAAAACATGCAATGTTATATAAAAAATAAATTAAATAAAAATTGTCTGACCTTCAAAATACAGTGCATTTTATGAACAGGTGGTCGTTTAGACTAAATAAAATATTACAAAAAAAATACTTTTCAAATAAATTTAGAATAAACAGAAATAAAAAATAAATAAAAAACATGAGTTGTTATATAAAAATAAATAAAATAAAAATATGTCCGACCTTCAAAATACATAAAAACACAGTGGACAATAACTTCCGGTGGCTCTGTGTCGCTTTTCCGGTTTATTCTGAGAGGTGTGCTTCTTTGTTACACCGCCACTGTCCGGTCAACCGGAGCCCGACTGGCAATGGTGATTAAAAGAAAAACACCGCCCGCCTGGTAGATGATGAGATACAAACCGAGTGTCTCTTGTTTCCTATATGTCTGCACGTTGTAAATAACTTGAGTTTTATTGTGTTTTTATTGTGTTTATTTATCTCTCGTCAGGGGTTTTTAAATGATGTCGCTCCTGCATCGCTCGACTAGAAGCAGCCCTGAAATGTCTCTGTGAAACAGAGAGGGAGCTGATGAAGAGGACAACGTTTTAGTTTAGTTTAGTTTTGCATATTTTTGCATGGAGACAAATTCCCTGCAGACATGAAGATCTCAGACAGCGTGCTGCGGAGCTTCAGGGTCGCCAGGACGTATCGAGAAAACTCCCAGAAAGTGAACTGTGTGGACTTCAGCCCGAACGGAGAAAATGCAGTATCAAGCAGCGACGACGACTGCATCGTGTTATATGACATCCGGAAAGGAAAGTAAGTGTTATTAAATATGTAATTACACCGAAAAACAAGTGGTAACTGCATAATCTCATATGCAATGCAATGCATGATGCTTTTTTGCAAATAATAATGAATTTCCACATGTGTTTAAATTTTGTTTACATATTTCATTTTTGCATGTATACTGTAAATACTGTAAATACTGTCCATGCTGCTATATTACCATATTTTTTACTTTTATTTATACTAATAACTCCGTTTACACTCTGCCATATTGCCACACGGATGTCTTTTAGCTTGTATATATTTTTAGATTTGTATATCTTTACTTTATTTTTTGGGCAAATAATAATGAATTTCTACATGTGTTTAAATATTGTTTACATATTTCATTTTTGATTGTACATGTACAAACTGTAAATCCTGTCCATGCTGCCATATTACGACATTTTTTACTTATATTTATACTAATAACATGTATATTTTTATTTTTTATCTTTTACTTATATTTTATATTTCATGTTTATTCAAGTTCAAGTCGTCTTTATTGTCAATACTGCAATATGTACAAGACATACAGAGAATTGAAATTACGTTTCTCTCTGTCCAAACAGCACTAAACATGAAATATAAACATATATATAAAATAAATTATGAAATAAAAAATATATATAAGCTTAAAGACATCCAGGAATAGAAAAGTCTTATGCTGTTTTGGGATAAGAGGGAAATGCAATTTTAATACTATGTATGTCCTGTACATATAGCAGCATTGACATTAAAGCTGACTTGACTTGAAATATTGTTCATGTTTTAATATCTCCACACTCTTTTTCTTAGACCTAAGAGGACGCTGTTCAGCAAGAAGTATGGAGTAGACCTCATCCGTTACACACATGGAGATACACAGAAAGTGGTTTACAGCTCCAACAAACTGGATGGTAATAACTCAAACAAGACATATAACATGAATTTCAAATTAATGTGTTGTACTATAAAATATGCTTTTGTGTCTGTTAGATACCATCCGGTACCTGTCACTCACTGACAACAAGTTCATCAGATATTTCCCAGGTCACACTGCAAGGTGAGTAAAAGCAGCGACTTGAACCAATGTAGTAGATGATAATATTAAAATGTGAACTACAGTATATAGCCTAGTTTACTTTTAATGTACTGTAAAAGTACTACTTGTTTTTTTACTAAACCGAATTCTGTCAAAATTACATTATATATATATATTTACAGTTACATATGTATTTTAATCCACCCATTATCTCTACCAAATCATATGACCTGCCCACCTACAAATCTCTAACAAAAACCTTTTTAAAATTGCTTTTAATGTTTAATGTGTAATGTGTTTTTAGTGCACTCTTATATTGTTTTGATGATTCATGTTCTTCTCTGTAAAGTGTCTTTGAAGACCCTGAAAAGCGCTTTTAAATAAAATGTATTATTATTATTATTAGAATTATTATTATATCCTAATATACTAAAGATACTCAGTGTTTTACAAATATACAAATCGACACAGAAGTCAATTATTTGTAATAAAAGCAACAAAAATCTAAAAACACTTACTGTACAGTAGCCATTATTCTTAATAGAATACACTGTGATTCATTGATACACCTGTATATAATAGACAACCATATACTGTGAAATTATCTTATTATCATTATTACTACAATCATCTCATAATATGATGAAAGTTATATGTAATATGTGAATTAATTCAGACAGCTAAATAATTGTAGGTAGTAGTACAACAATGATGTGATTTTTTTTAGTATATGTTTGTGTAATAGTAATTTTCTGGATGAATGAATGAGAAATCATAGATTTCAGTTTTGCATCATTTAGTTTTATTCTATCTTCTCTGGTCTTTTCTTATGATAGTTTATATTTTAATAGTTAAAGTTAATTGAGTGTTTTTATTATGTTTCAGAGTTATTGCTCTCTCCATGTCACCAGTGGATGATACGTTTATCTCAGGCTCGCTGGATAAGACGATCCGGATCTGGGACCTGCGCTCTCCAAACTGTCAAGTGAGTAGTCTGTCTGTGAACAGGCTGGAAAATGACACTTCCTCCTGTTCTCTGTGGGCAGACGCTCAAAAGTGTAATTACAACCGCCGCTGCTGCTGCTGCTGCTGCTGCTGCTGCTGCTGCTGCTGCTGCTGCTGCTGCTGTGGCTGTGGCTGTTAGCGCTTTAGATCAGGACTTCCCAGATTACTGCACATCAAGATTAGCAGCAGTTACCCTTTTAATAAAGACACGTCCTGTGACCACTGGGTGTCTCCAGACCTGCTTTAGGAACCATGCCGACACTTGGATATGTCAGATGTAGAACTGGACCAAGAAACATCACCTAAACACAATAATGTAAAATATTAGACTTGGAAGGAGATATATATATATATATATATATGATATATAATATGACACAAACTAATATTGTGGTTAATTCCAGACTCGCTGTTGCACTTCTCATTTTTTGTCTGATTTGTATTTCAGGGCTTAACTAATCCACTGGGGAAACCTGTGTGCTCCTTTGACCCTGACGGGCTGATATTTGCTGCAGGGGTGGAATCACAAGCCATTAAATTATACGACGTCCGAGCTTTTGATAAGGTAAAATGCAAATCAGCGTGTTTTGCATACAGTATGAGCTCGTAACGACATTCATTACAATAGCCTCATTGTGTTCCTCCTCTGTTATTCTGCATTTAAAATCCACCTCACCTTTCTGTGAACAGGGTCCCTTCGCCTCCTTTGAGACGAGGTTTAATCGTGTCTGTGACTGGACCGGGCTCAAATTCAGCAACGACGGGAAACAGATTCTCATCTCCACCAATGGAGGGATGATTAGTGTCCTGAATGCTTTCAGTGGATCTGTGCTGCACACCTTTTCTGTAAGACACATACACATTGACAAAATGCTGCCGAATTATGTGTATAATTACTTCAAGGAATTTCTCGTCTTTGCTGATTTCAAGGGCTACAACAACAGTAAAGGCTTCTCACTGGAGGCCTGCTTCACTCCAGACTCGCAGTTTGTCATGATCGGTGAGCCTGAACGCCTCTGATTGATATTTTAGTTTCTTCCTGTGAGCTCCTGTGTTAAAATATGTCTTGTTGTACAGGTTCGGAGGACGGGAGAGTCCATGTCTGGAGCACTGAAAGTGGGATGAAGGTGGCTGTGTTGGACGGGAAACATCCAGGACCCATTAACACTCTGCAGTTCAACCCCAGATACATGACGTTTGCCAGCGCCTGCACTAACATGGTGAGATCAAACATATCTCATCAACGTCTACTAGGGATGTAACGATGCATCGTGACACGATTAAAAATGTGACGTATTTGGTCCGTCCTGCACGCGACTTCAAACCCACCGGGAGAGTTTCAGGAGCGAGCGCTTAGCCCGCCAGACTTTGTTTACCTGCTCAGATTTGGACATTTTCCCGGTGTATGTTCTTCTAAACATGCTTCTACATGGGCAAATATGTTATGTAGTTAGTTAGTTTCTCTTTTGTCTGTTTTTACGACCGGCAGTTTGCACGGGGTATTTTATTTTGAAAATCCACCGGGTTCTCTTTGCTTTTTCTGTGTCTGGCTTCCGCCCGCTCGAGGTGCTCTGTGGAAATTGACGCGTGCTGCTCGCAAGTTTTAATGTTTTTAATTTATTGTTATGTACAAAACTTACCAGCCACATTAGCTGCTGATCAGAAAAGTTAATTTAGAGCCTGGTTACGCCTCGTGAGCGAAAACTACATCACAGCAGTTAACAGCAGTTTACTGTGAGACTGTTTCTACAGAAAGCAGATATCTGTCATGTGTTCTGTTGTTTAAGATGTAAGTTGCACTTTTTAAAAGAGAACACAAACTGTTTGAGAGTTTCTGTAAAGAAAGATTTTTTTCCTACAAATAAAAAGTATAATAAATATAATAATTTTATTTGGTCATAATTTGTCTGCAGCTCATTTTGATTTTAAAAAATCGTGAAAAAATCGTATCGTGAACAAAAAATCGTGACTCGAATCGAGTCGTGAGTTGAGTGTATCGTTACATCTCTAACGTCTACTGCTGCTGGACAAACTGCGATGAACGCGTTACTAATTTGTCATTTCTTCTTCACCTAACAGACATTTTGGCTCCCGTGTGTTGACGACTCATAGAGGGACGATGCCAAAGTGAGTCGCTGCTGTGAAACACGTCACAATAAGGCAGCGATGGAGGACAGCTTCATGTCATGGAACTGATATTTTAGCAGGCGGAAACATGTTTTTTATACATTAAGTCACAAGTTTTTACCTGCAGTATTTATAAACCAAATGCATCTGTGTCCAAATCTCACACACTTCCTTTTGAAAGTAGTTTTTTGTTTTTTTACGACACAATTAAAATACATTGCAATCATGTTTTTAACTTGGCGTTTCATGTATAAATGAGCTGTTTCATTATCAGCGGTTTTACTGTTTAAATATTTTTTTATTAAACTGTTTTATATGAAATTAAGCTACTGTTTTTATATTTTTTAAACTTTTAACCATACATCAGATAACTCCTGATATAAAACACAGAGACTCAAACTAAATGATTATTTTCCTTTTTCAATTCATCTCAGGATTTTATGTCTTTGTCCTGCAATTTCTTCAAACCCAAAAGATATTAAGTTTGCTTTCACATAACACCAAGAGGAGCAGTCAATCCCCACAACTGATGCTTGCCTGAACTAATTATCATAATGTTCTTTTGATTGTTAACATTTTATACAGAGCTAATAAAGAGAAATGGATATAAACAAGATTTCACGTGTTTCTCGTTGCATTTGAAGAATCTAAATCCGTAACCACGGTGAATAATAGAAATGTATCTTCTGTAGACGGCGTATCGGTGGCTCTCGCTACAACATGACATTTAAATGAGCTCACTTAACACATGCAAACAAAAGTTCACTCGGTCAGTTAACGAATCTGTTAACACATGTAAGCGTGAGGGAAACGCACGCAGTTTTAATCAAATTGATGAACGGGTGTTTTTCTTTTTTTTTCTGCGTGGATGAAGTGTGTCTTCCTAAAGGAGAGGAAGGGAGTGGGGGGTTCTGTTGAATAATGTATAGATGCTTGGGTTGTGTACTCACCACAGAGTGAATAATGGATGATCCCATCACAGGTAACCTCGCAGGTACACACTTATCTTTCTCTCACCTGCCTCCATGTGCCGCAGAGATGTGTGGAAGGAGAGACGGGGAAATAATGGGATGATAGTTGAAGCATTCGGCTCTCACATACTTACCTGCTTAACTGTTTTTCAGCCTCACTCCAGATCATACATACTGTACGCGCTGTACTCATGGCTGGTAATGGATCCGTTACTACCGACTGTACATGAGCCATCCCGTCCAGGCTGCACTGAAGTCATCCAGAGATCTTTACCTCACACTCGGGGTTAAGGGATGTTCATATCTTGCCATAAGAAACCTCACATGCTCATATTTTTAAAGTACGTACAGGTACCCACCCTGTTCCCACCTGTTCATGAACTGTTGCCAATCAAAATGCACAAAAAGCCACCGACCACAAATACATGAACTACTCTTGCTCCATTGAACAATGTTGAAATGAAGCGGTCAGATTCTTGCTTGGTGTCTCCTTTCTATGACCAGGTGGCTGGAATTTGAGATCATGCCTGAGCTGATCGGCCACTCTGGGCGAATGAGTGATAAAATGTCATTACACGCGGTGCACTGACAGCATCTGAAAACACTGTAATGATGTCATGAGCGATGGATTTCTACAGAGCCTGGTCCTCCCCCTCCTCACAGACAGTACAGTACAGGACAGTACGTGACCTGGGGGAGGCTCCCCCACCGAGACTCCTAAAGGTTGTGGTCATCGATACGCAAAGAGTTTTAGATCAGTGGTTAGGGTGGCATATCCACTGACAGGCACGTTATTACTCATCAGCCACAGTTCCGCAGATTGTATTTCAAGTGTTAGGAATCTCCCAAGTCACCCTCGAGGCGTTTATGTGACTGGTGCGCGTGGGTCCATCTGTCTGCCATCAGTGTAGAGGCAGCCTACCTGCTGAGCAAGAAGAGCGAGGACACAGAGATCTGGACCTGGTCCTTCTTGCATGAGAGAGGAGTGTGAAGAGACTGCCAAAAGATGTCACACCAAACTGGAATTAACGGTAAGTTTGAGGAAAACTCTCTTACGTGAGGGTGTTTTTGTGTATTCAGCACAGTTCTCTCTCATTTTATGTGTTTTTTAAAATTTTCTTGTTAGCCGTTAAACTGTTCTATAACATGTAATACATCCATGATGTGCTCTGATATCCTCAAAAAAAAAAAAAAACGAGGACTCTTAAGATCCTAAAGTGACCCCCTCATGGATATAAATAATTGTGGACTAAGCTAGACAGTCTCTAAAACTGTACGCATGTATGTGACTGATTCACGACTAAATGTCTATATTGTGATACCAGTCATCATGACATTTAGCACCTGCATGCATTTATGGATAGTTTAAGAGCTACCTATATACGTATGTGTTATGGCATTTGGTAATTGGAGCGTAGGGGGACAGGTTGGCAGAAGCATACCTCTCTCACCTTTCTCACCTGGTCTTACATCATTTATGAGACCGCTGTGTTTGGTAACCATGGTGAGAGAGAGAAGGAGGGAGAGCAATAAATAGCTGAATCTAGTTTTCAGTACCAAACTACCCTTCGTGGGTTTGAAAAAGGATGAAGAAGTTGTTTTATCCCCACAGACTGAAAGGTCTCGGGGGTTCTTTGGTGCGTATGTCCCCTTGTCTGAGTCACTTTAGGTGATGGCGTGACTACCTGGCAGTGGATCAAATTTTCTCCCTGAAGTGGAGTCTCAAGTTCTTACCTACCCAACTCTGTCTCACTTGCTTTTCAACCCCCCATCCTCAGTTTTGACTTGTCTGCCTTATATCTGGTTACTTTAGCAACATCTGAGCTGAAAGAGTTTCTGGCCCGAGCGAGGGGAGGTGCCATCAGAATAATGAAGATAGTCATCAGGAATGGTAAAACATAAAATGTGTCTTGTATTGAAGTGCAACTTTCAGCTGACTTCTTCTTAAACTTGAGATGAGTTAAGCTGATGCACGTTTTGTCCCGCAGAGGAGTTGGTGCTTGATTGGTACAGAGAGCCCGCACAGAGCTGGGACAAGGACTATGATCAGTTCCTGCTTCCTCTGCTCACGCCTCAGGAGCCCTGCTACATCCTCTACCGCCTGGACTCCCGGAACGCACAGGGCTATGAGTGGATCTTCATCGCCTGGTCACCTGACCAATCACCAGTATGTCTGTGAACAGATGTCAGTCAGCTATTGTTTTTAAATTCAGTCATTCAAAGCCTGAAATGACTGTAATTAAAAAATAAAAGAGTGAACACATCGTTATGCACAAAAGAACATCAGCAGCTCTCAGAGGAAAAAAAAAACGTACACTAAACATTTCTGGGTAAAAATACCATAAAAGTTTAGGTAACATTTATTTAGGGTGGTCAGGTTTAGGCTCAATTAATATTAACATTTTAATTTATTTATTGTGTATATTGTATTACACACCACCTGTCTTAAACACATTCAACATGTTTAAATTACAATTCCTACCACAAACTTAAACTAAACTCACTAAAACCGATCAGAAACTAAATAAAAACTCATCATGTTTTTCTGCTTTGAATATTAATTTGTGTCTGATATGGCGTTACAGTGTAATAAGAACCAGACAAATGATATGTACTCGCTCTGCCTAATTAAAAAAACAACAACACCTATCTGATCTATTAATATGTAAACGACATTCATTTAAAAAGTTTAATTATTGGACATCTCTCTGACTTTAATGAAAAGTCAATTCTCGGTGCAAGTTGCAAACTGGATATTGGAGCATGATTCAAACTGTTATGTCACAAAATCATCTCATACATACGTGTCTTAAACTCAGATTTAAAGGTCCAGTGCATAAAGTTTATATTACAGATTATATATAGTATTCATAGCTATGTTTCATTAGTGTATAATTGCCTGAATATTTCATTATCATAATATCTTTGTTATCTTAGAGTATTTTAAAGCTACGGACACAGCAGGTCTTCTTCCGCTTCAGTCCGCCATGTTGAACCGCTGTGTTTTTCACAATAGCCGCACAAACTACACACCGGCTCTTGACAGGACCTTTTGTGTTTCTCACATATTTTGTGCCACCATAGTTTCTGTTTCACAAGGAGTGAAAAGTGATGCGGTTTTGCAATTGGCAAACGGCACCGCTGCATGCCACTGAATCTCACACGCTGGTGTTTTAAGGTGAAAAAGAGAAAAGAAACTTTCATTCACAATCGTCCAAGCGCAAAAACATCCACATGAAGTAACTAATAAACTGTAATAAACATGCTTAAACCAAAATAAAATGTAAAATCTGTGAAGAACCATAATGACCGTCATCATCATGACATCCTCCTTTCCGTCAGGTGAGGCAGAAGATGGTGTACGCAGCCACTCGTGCCACACTGAAGAAAGAGTTTGGAGGAGGTCACATTAAAGATGAAATGTTTGGCACGGTCGAGGTTAGTGAAATCTCTCCAGCGTGACTGCTAATTGGTGAATCTTCAACTGCTGGTGAGTGAGTAACCGCCCTGTCTGTCTGCAGGACGACCTGTGCTTCCAGGGATACTTGCGGCACATGTCCTCCTGCTCCTCCCCGGCTCCACTCACAATGGCTGAGCAGGAATTGCAACGAATTAAAGTCACAGAGGTGAAGTTTAAACAATACAAGCTGTTTGACCGTGATATGAAGTAAATACTTAATTGTGTTATGTACATAATATTTACTCATTTTGTTTTCTTTCTGCAGGATAAAGTTGTATGGGTACGTAGATTTTCTTCCTAACATGAATTGTGTGTATGAAGAAGAGAGAGGACAGATTTTAAAAGTCTCTTATGTCCACAGGATGAACGTAGACGAATCGGGACTCCGACAGCACGAGCGAGGGTTTGTGTTTGTGTCATTTATTTTTCTGTCATGTGTTTGTTTGGACGCATCAGCACTGAGTCGTCTGCTTTTTTTTTTCTTCATTCTGCAGGTTACAATGGAGTTTGGCTTAGATAAACGAGCACAAACTCTCCAAGGTCTTGCATTCCCGTTACAAGAAGAGGCCAAACGAGCTCTGCAGCAACTCAAGCAGAGACGCATCAACTACATACAGCTGGTGAGCTCAGACAAAGACCCTTTATCACGCACAATATGCACGATGATGTACCTTATTCTCTGAAAACAAAAAAACAAGCTGTCATGATCTATTTCTGAACCAATCTGTCTATTGGTGTTTGTCAGTGAAATTGGCTTTGCATGACTTGACCCTGACCCGTGAACAAAGCTTGCTTGTGTATGTTGTGTTGCAGAGACTGGATGTAGAGAAAGAAACCATTGAGCTGGTTCACACCAATCCTACAGAGACCCATGAGCTTCCCTACAGGATTCCCACAGATTCACCCAGATACCACTTCTTCGTCTTCAAACATTCCCACCAGGGCCAGATGCAGGAGGCGCTGGGTCAGTACATACACACCATAACATCACCTCCTTGTCTGGTGACACTTTGCGAGGTTCCAACCCGAGGCTTAAAGCCGCACCAATCGGTATTAACCCTTGGAGGGTCTTCCCGTTATGTCTCCTGAATAGTTCCTAAGACAAAACGTGGCTCCTTCCTAAAAACTGCTATAAAAATAATATATAATAATATTTTTTTCCACTTTAAACACGTCAGTCTTTTAGAACTACTTCAGCCTGAAATATACATATCAAATATTAATTATATTTTTTGTTTTTTAACCCTTTAAATGCCAGTATGTTTACATAACTCTGCTGGTTTTTATTTAAAAAAACAAAAAAACTAAAATAATTTCCATAAAATACATTTCAATGACTAATGGCTAACTATTGTTATTAGGCCCTAAGATGGGTCAATGATTGGCAGCAACATTGATTTTGATACATTATTTTTTTTTTGCAGTGTCATATTTTTAAATAAACATCCATTTGTGTTCCTTAAAATAAATACATAACTTCTTCCTAAAAACTGCTATAAAATAATATATATTAATATTTTTTTCCACTTTAAACACGTCAGTCTTTTAGAACTACTTCAGCCTGAAATATACTTCTATCGCAGAAAACAGTAAAACGTGTGAAACTTTGCTGCACGTTTTGAATGGGTAAAATGGTGCCATGTGGTGGACAAATATAAAAACTACAAATTGAAAGCCAGTGGTCCAAAATAAAATCTTAACATAAAGGAATGCATTAATTTATGTTAGGATAAACGTGGGATCAAAAAGAGTTTTTTAATGGTTTTTAATGGGGCACGTTTTGCCGCTAGGAACTACTCAGGATGCATTTCTGTTGCTAAGCCATTTTAGGCTTAATAAAGTACTGAGATTTCTATTCTAAAAAAAATTAAAAATGAATATCTTTGACCAAATTTTAGCAATCTTCATTCAACACAGCCACATTTCTTAAAAAATAAACAAAGCAAAAAAAAAAAGCCACGAACGGTCCTAAGATGGCTCAAGGGTTAATCTGTATTTTGAGACGTAGTAACCTCTGTAACTGTCAAATGAAGCCAGCAAGGAAGAACTGCAGTTCCTTGAGTGGCCTTCTCCAAATCCCCATGTTAAAAAGTCCAACTCTACAGCAGAAATAAACATGTTTACAGCCTGGGTTTGATCTCTATAGCTAATGACAACTGTGCAGGGGGTGAATTTTTATATAAGTCACCTATTTCAATTATATTTGGCTTAAAGGTGTACATAATCAGCCTGCCTGAGCTTCACAATGACTCTTTAAAAACCTGTGAGTGACATCACAAAGACTTCTCTACACAGTCTATGCTGTATGCTTGAGTTTTAATATTGGACATAAAAAATGATCATCTTGTTCCGCTGCCCCCAAATGGCTCAAAAAATAATAAATCGTATCTTTCAGACTTGATGTACTTGTCGTCCTTTCACTTGTTCTGGTTTCAAAATGGATCCAGCTGCTTAAGTAACAACTTCGTCATCTCTTCCAGTGTTCATATATTCGATGCCTGGATACACCTGTAGTATCAAAGAGCGGATGTTGTACTCCAGCTGTAAGAACAGACTACTGGATGAGGTGGAGAGAGATTACCAGCTGGAGGTCACCAAGAAGGTACCAATCACTCAAATAACAGACACAAGCTGCAGAGTTTAACAGTGAGCAACTATTATTTATCTATAAACTAACAACTTAAAACCGAAGGAGAGACACAGGAGAACAGGGTAAATATTCATTACCATGAAATGTCGCCACTTGATTACTAAGGTCTCTGAAATCTTGTAAATGAGGGGATTATCTAATTGGAGATTATCTGTCGACATGTTAGAGTAAAAGATTTTTACAGATGTAATTTTAGATCTTATCACTATATAGATAATAAAATACTGTCAATAGAAATAAAGACGTCATGTTTTTAGGAATAAATGTTCATGTTAAATCAGGTTATGAATGATATCTGAATATAGAACAAATCCTGAAGGTTTGGTGCATGTAAGCGCTGCTGAAGTGAAGAGATTTCTGTCCTAGACTATGAGGAAAAATTCATTTTGAGAATGTGACCTTCAGGATAAGTATTGTAAAAAATGTATTATATTTTAAGAGACACTACAGATGAATAAGGGTTGAAAAAATAATACTAATAGATTCCTAGAACTTCAAGATAGAAGTTTCTGAAATAATGGGAAATGATTGAATGTTATATTGATTGCTATATTTAACCTTTGGTGAAATATAGTGATGCAAACAGACAAAGTATAGAAAAATAAACATGTAAAAGTTTAGTATGTTTATTTATTTTGGGCGTCTTTTTACTACTCCTACTCTAAAATAGCCCAGAATCTAAAAAACTGACCAGTGAATGAAAAACATGTTTTTGCCTGTCTCATCTCAGATTATGATGATAATGAATATTTGAATCCGTTGGTGAGTAGAGTACCTTTTGATCTGTGTATTATTCTGTGTGTGTAGATGGAGATAGACAGCGGCGACGGCCTGACAGAAGACTTCCTGTACGAGGAGGTCCACCCGATGGAGCACACCTTAAAGCAGGCCTTTTCCAAGCCCCGCGGACCAGGAGGGAAACGAGGCAACAAGCGCCTCATCAAGGGTGCAGGGGAGAACGGGGAAGAAATGTAGACATCATACACAACACTAGACATTGTATACGAGCACACGAGCAAACCAGAACGATGTGTATGAATTGACTTGTTATTTGACTGCTTAGCTTCTAGCCATTTCTTCTTTTTACTTATGCAAATACATTTCCCACTGAAACCAGGACAAAATAAATCCACCATAAAGCAGATTTCATAACGTTTCCCCTGTGGTGAAAGATGTGAACACACATATACATGTTCATAGTTTCTAGATAGATTTATAACCAGGACAACAGGCTGATATGTGGACACATCTAAATTTTAATTTCATTGTACATGAAAACATGTTAGTCATGACTAAGCCTCAGTATTTGGAAGTAGATTACTATAATCAGGGTTCCCACACCTTTTTCATGAACAAATTCAAGCACTTTTCAAGCACCTTCAAGCACCAGTTTTTCCATTTTTCCAGCACCTTTAAATAGGTAGCCTACTAGTTGTGTTTGCCATGATGGTCATGGGAAGCACAGCGGTGCCACTGTATGGCATAATAATATGGGTCTAATTAGCATTATTTCATATGGTGGTGGATTGACTGTTTTGATTTTTAACTAATTGTGAATTGGCTTGTATTCTCAGCTTGTGAGCGGTGTATTGTGTAACTACCATAGCGCAATAACAGTGACCAACAGGTGTGGATAGTAGTCTACTGTTATTTCTCTGCAGAACACCAAGCGAGTATGATAACTGAGTTCTGCATGTAAAGGCATCGGATCAAGCGCGTAGCCGCTTAGGAAACATTTTTGTTTTCTCTTGGTTTATTGAGATAGACATCACACAAATTTCAAGCATTTTTAAGCACTTCACAAAAAAATTAAGCATTTTCACAACTTTGAAAACACTGAATTGAAATTCAAGCATTTTCAAGGAATTCAAGCACCCGTGGGAACCCTGTATAATGTGAAAAACATCTACAGAGTTGTTTATCTGCTTAAATCCTATTTATCCAACAGTGTGTCTGTCATTACAAACCATTGTGCAGCCAAACTCTCTCTCTCTCTTTATTTTCAATTGCTGTGGAGATACAAAATCTTCCAGAGATACCAAATATGTAAGGCTGAATTTTGGGTGGGGATGCACAAAACTAAGTCGCCTCTGTTAGCTTAGCTTAGCACAAAGACTAGAAACAGAGGGAAACAGCTAGCCTAGCTCTGTCTAAGTCTCTAACTGACACTTTATATCTTTTTTTTTCTGTGTAGAAAAACCAAAGAGTAAAAAAATAAAAACACAACAAGTTTTCTCAGCAGTGTGGGTGGTTATCCCAGTTGCCAGGCAACAGAGACTTCACATGAAAACTGGATGTTAAAGGGTTCAAATGCTTTTTCTTTTTTCTTTTTTTTTTACAGTTATTAATATTAATTTACATTTGCCAATTACTATCCAAGTTGACGGCAACATTTCTCACCTGAGTTGCCTTCTCTTGTCTCTTTATTATTTATTTGTATCCCTGCGTTAATATTGACTCAGCTATTCACAATCATTGGGAAATGGCCTATGATAATTTCTGCTTTAAGGTGGATTTACAACCCTTTATATAGGGCCCATGCTGTGCCCGAGCTTCACTCTTATGCAAATTCACCCACATTACGTTTACAGTTGCCTGAGCGAGGTTTGACTACACACTCAACCGAAGGCTGCTGTTTTACATTACATGGCCCTACAATAAAATATTTTCTTTATTTTCTAGTGTTTGTGTCCTCATTTTACCCTGTGTGTGTGTGTGTGTGTGTGTGTGTGTGTGTGTGTGTGTGTGTGTGTGTGTGTGTGTGTGTGTGTGTGTGTGTGTAATGATCCTATATAGTCACGCAGGCTTGCAGCAGCAGCAGCAGCAGGGATCACGGCTCAGCAGCGGTCAATTTGTTGTGCTTGTTTTCCAGGAAGCCTCTGTACTCGGAAGCCTTCAGCCCTGCGGTTCTGTTACTTTCACCTGACTGGGGGAAGACAGTCAATGCAAAACCTTTTTTTTTTTTCTTGGAAACGGCTCAGAGCTGAATGGCTCAGCTCTTTCAGGAGGTCATTATCTTTGGAAATGAACCTTGACTTTAAGAGGGGAAGACATACTGATTTCTGACGTGACCAGTTCAGTTAAATTCCAGGAAAACAAGTCAACCATTTTGCATCATTTTCTTCTTGATAACACGAAATAATCAGTGGCTGGAAAGTTATTGTTCAGAGCATGAAGTGGAGGCTGGAGAGAGAGAGAGAGAGAGAGAGAGAGGGAGAATTAGTGGATGATAATATGTTACTGCTTTACTCTGCGATATTAAATCATACTCACTAAGAGAGCATGTGAAAGTAAGCAATGTGTAAAGACACAAATGTTTTATTGTTTAATTAATGTGAGCGTTACATAGTGTGATAAAGATAAAGTTGAACTGCATCAACTTCAACATAAAAGCAGTGTGGATGACAGGTGATGGAGTTCATGTGTTCACATAGTTGTGAACATAGCTGTGAATCGGATTTAAAGACCTCTAGGTTAATATTAAATGAATAATCATGTAAATAAATACTAATATATTGTGTACACCAGTCTAATACAGAGTCATTACAGTAGTGAAACAATTTTAGTTCATATTTATTATTCTAGAAACTATTTTCCAACTGTACAATCTTTTTGATGTACAACTATTTTTCTCTTAATTGGTCAAATGTATTGACTGTTGTTGTATTAAACTGCATTAATAAACTGGCTACTGGGTATGTATAGCCACACATCCATATTGTATATCCATGAAATTAAGAAATAAGCCAACAAAACTTTTAGATTAGCTTCGTTATCGTGAAATAAAAAGTAAGGAATTAAATTTTACATGTTGAAAAAAGAGTAGGAAGACGTATGCACTTATTTATTCCCACTTATTTATTATTATTATTATTATTATTATTATTATTATTTATCACATTATTTTCTAACATGTTATAATTTATAGACTGTCTCTTATTTAACATTTCTGTATCTATATATTCTAATCCACATACCTAATTTTATTTTGAAAGCTACATAGGAAGTAGTGCGTGTGTGTGTGTGTGCGTTTGTGGTTGGTGTGTGTGTGCGTGTGTGTGTGCGTGCGTGCGTGTGCGTGCGTGCGCGGGTGTGTGTGTGTGTGCGTGTGTGTGTGTGTGTGCGTGTGTGTGTGTGTGTGTGTGCGTGTGTGTGTGTGTGTGCGTGTGTGTGTGTGTGTGTGTGTGTGTGTGTGTTGACAGTGAGGCTGCTGCTGGCAGCAGCTTGTCTGTCACTGCGGGCGCTGAAACACAAAACCTTTCCTGGAAACAGATTCCTGGAACCAAACAGAACTGAGCTGTGTGCTGCGCTGCAGTTTGCTGAATAAAGAGCTCACACTCACAGCAGACCACCGGGAACACACACACACACACTCACACACTCACACTCAGACATACACGGATATTTCTTATGTTTTATGAAGCGATCTTTTCTTTTTCTAACATCGACTGATTGAGTGTGAGAGGTAATTATTATTCACCGTGAGAGACGCGCTGGATTATTTCTTGGACTTTTTTTTATAGACTGGTTACGATCCTTATGATTTCCCTCGATCGAAGGTAAGATTATTTTTAGGTCTGTTCTATCATAATCTGTTTTATTATGAATATGTAATTAATTAAATTGCTTAATGCTTGAATGAATTATAAGACCGTGAGGCTTGGGCTTCACATATATTTATATTCACAGGCCATAGATCCATAAAACGAATTTATATTTTATGATGAAGGTCTTACTTTTTACTTTTTATTAGACTAACAACATGATATAAACTGCAACTTCTTGCTTTGTATTTTTTATAATAAGCCTCTGTTTTTGTTTTTGTTTTGTTTTGTACTTCTTTATTTCTGTGCTTTCTTTTAAGATGAGATAAGACTTTAATGATCCCAATAATTAACAATAATTTTCAATATTTCTTTTCAACACATAAAAACAAGATAGATTCAGATAGTGGAGCCATAAAGACGGAACAACTGACTATGTATATGTATATGTATACAGACACACACACACACACACACACACACACACACACACACACACACACACACACACACACACACACACACACATATACAGTATATATACTTTATTAGGTACACTTGTACAATCCAATATGATCCAATCCAACAACTCTGCTATAAATTATACTTTTATAAAGCTTATAATGTTTCAGTTTTTGTTCACACTGTCAGGCACACACACACACACACACACACACACACACACACACACACACACACACACACACACACACACACACTGAGATTTGTATTTACTTTACTACCTCAGGCCGCACAAACATCTCTGTTGAATGTGACATCTCTGTTAATTATTATTTTCTTGCTGCTCTGACATTAACGATATGTTGACAGGGCTGCTGTCAGTCGAGAATGGTTGCCCGAGCTGTGACTGTTTTTCATCATGAGGAGCACGGAGGTTCATGCTGCCCACATCCCTCACCTCCACCCTGGGACCCAGCAGAGGACCTACGCTGCATCACCACCACCTTCCAGTATCTACAGACCTCAGGTAAACCAGCCCAGATTCTTTATGTACGGGTCTGTTTTGTGTCAAACTCAGCATTATTTATGTTATTTATTAAAAATAAATCTGATGTGTCTGGTCGCAGGCTGGTACTGGGGTTCCATCTCAGCGAGTGAAGCTCGGGAAGCTCTCCTAAAAAGGTCTGAAGGCACATTTCTCATACGGGACAGCAGTCACCCTCAATACATGCTGGCCCTGTCTGTGAAGACCCGCTGTGGACCTACGAGTGTACGCATAGAGTACAGCAGGGGCTCTTTCTGGCTGGACTCCATTTCCCCTGGCCTTCCTCTCTTGCAGTCCTTCCCAGATGTACTCAGCCTCATGCAGCACTACATGGGCTCGGGCCACACGCCGCAGAACCAGTCATCCGAGGACATTCAACCCAAGACAAAGCCTGACATGCACACAGCTAAGGACAGCGGGGTGCCCCTGAAGCTGATGCACCCCCTGCACAAACCACAGGCCTTCCCTTCTTTGCAGCACCTCACACGCCTCGCCATCAACAGACACACCAACTGCCCCGACCAGCTACCACTCCCAAAGCCTCTGCTGCGCTACCTGCAGGACTACCCTTTCCACATATGAGGCCATAGTGACAAGAACATGGGTCAGGGTCACACTCCATAAACACGCGGTGTGAATCTGGGATAATTTGACACCCCAGGCAACGGACAACAGCCCAGTGGGAGAAAACTGAAACTGCTTCAAGTACAATAAACCACACTGCTCAGTCAAGAGCTCAGTCTGACTACGGCGCTGTTGTTGCTGCTGCTATTTTTTTTTCTGTTTCAGAAACTGTAAATGAATTTTGTTTCTACAATATGTGACTTCTTGTTTCCTTTCTATTTATTTTTGCTCTGTTTCCCCACTACTTAGAGAGTCGTACAGGGTTTTGCATGTTTTAGACTAGTGGTCTAAAATTTGGTTTTCCACAAGACAGCCCAAACTTATCAATAGAAAAAGCAGCAAAAAAAAAGCAGCGACTGTTTGAGATCATTTAAATCGTCTTTCGTCTCAGGATCTCTGTTTTTTATTTGCTGTTGGAGTTCATTGTGTGGGTGCCAAATGACCTGAGGTTCTAAGAAATTAATGTTTATTCACTCTTTTTACGAAATCAGTGAACCTGATGAACCGTGACTGAGCCGGCAACATCATCACAACATCTCTTATTTTTCTGAGCATGTACTGAGGCTGCGTTTTGATGATTGATTTTTACAACAGAGCACATCTGTGTCGCTGTGATGACTCATCTCTTTTCTGTCCACATGTCTGTTTAATTCATCAAATCCAGTTACAGTATTTCCAAGAATTTAGCCGTTAATTGTGAGACATGTGGTTACCGATGTTATGAGTGTGAAAAGGTCGAGGTCAGGCTGACACAACGTGACATGAAAAGCTAGAATAAAAGAGAGCAACGGGTGTATTTTCTATTTTCTTTTATGTGCAGAATTATTTTCTAAAATCAGACATCTTCCACAAAATTATTACCAGCATGAACACCCAACGCTGTTCATGGAAAAATCTGTTGTGGACTATTATCTGTTTACAAACTGGTTTTATTCTCAGAAAAGGATTGTACATGCCTGTGGATTTTTCAGAGAAATAAACCTCAGAGATATTTTCCCTTTTTTTTTTTTTATTCAAAGTGTTTACTGTTGAATGAGTGGTTACTTGAGCATGCACATGAATATAAGGTATTATTACTGTTTCCATGGAACTACTCATGAGCTGGTTTCTGCGAGGTGGAACTGAGCAGTGCTAAGAAAGCCTCTTATCAGGATTAGCGTAAAGGCTGCAGTTATTAATACACTGCTGCACCAAATGAAAACAGGCCATCTCCGACCACAGCTCAGCAGTCTTAAATGTTATTTAATGTTTTATTTTTCAGTTCATTATTAAATAATCGGCATCAACAAAACTTCTTTCCTGATACAATCAAGATAATAGAAAGTATAGCATGTATCTCTTTAAATATTTAAGTTAAGTACAAGTTTCTCACATAGCTGGACATAGACCAGTTAGGCAAAGTGGGTGACTGCCTGCAGTGATCAGACCTATAGGGGTCCTGAAAGTTTATATCAGCTGGTTTGTGTTCATTTTATTAGCTGCACATTTGTCAGAGAGTTTGCACCACTGCAGTACAGTATTGACTAAGATAAGGCTCTGCAGGTTCTGTCTTAAATATGATGATATCCACTGCATTAAGGGGGTCCTGCTTTATTACTTGACCTTTAAGACCAAGTCAAAATCTATTTTTAAGACCCACATTCTGACATGTCAGTAGGAAATAATAAAATGAACAGTGGCTGGATTGCATTCAGTCTTCAGTTTCAGGTGTAAGTTATGCTGCCTCACTGTCAGTGTCATAACTTACTGAAGTACTTGAATTAAACTTTATTAATAACACCTACACTTTTCTGAGGAAAGTCAGAATATCATCTGTGCAAACTTGTTGGTGTCAAAAATCTAATTAAGAATCAATAATCATCTACCAAACAGCAGACCCGGGGCTGTGTATTATTCCAGGAATCCTGTAACACAGTTCACAGAAAAGGGGAGGGAACAGATACGCAGCTGATGTTTGTCCTGCAGCTCAAAGGGAGGTTAATGTCAGCCACTGTGTTTTGTTTTTTTTAAGCACCCACTTGAATAAATATCACTTTCTATGACTGCATATGGGACAATGTATTTTACAGATAGTTGTACCACAAAACATATGTTCTCTATATAATCATACACGACAAAACGTGTGTTTAACATATGAACTCAGATGATGTTAATAATCAGAATCAGTTTTATTACCCATGCGTGTACACACACGCACACATGAGGAATCGGACTTTGGTTACACATTGCTCTCAATGTATGTATAAATATAGATATAGATATAGACAGTTACAGTTACAGTAAAAAAACAAAAAAGAAAAACAAGGAACTACACACATATACATACATACATAACACACATATACACATATACACATATACATACATACATACATACATACATACATACATACATACATACATACATACATACATACATACATACATACATACATACATGCATGCATGCATGCATGCATGCATACATGCATGCGTGTGTTATGTATAACTAATTGTGATTATTAACTAATTGTGATTATTAACATCATCTAAGATCATATGTTCATATATATATATATATACATATATATATATGACAACAGCAACAACAACAACAACAACAACAACAACAATAATAATAATAATAATAATGTTATTGTATATCAGTGTATTGTCGTCCTATAATAATAATAATCATAATAATAATAACAATGATAATAATAAGCATAATAATTCTAATAATAATTCTAATAATAATAATAATAATAATAATAATAATAATAATGTCATTGTATATCAGTGTATTGTCGTCCTATAATAATAATAATAATAATAATAATAATAATAATAATGTTATTGTATATCAGTGTAATGTCGTCATATAATAATAATAATAATAATAATAATAATAATAATAATAATAATAATAATAATAATAATGATAATAATAATAATAATGATAATAATAATAATAAAAAAATACTAATAATAATGTTATTGTATGTCAGTGTATTGTCGTCCTATAATAATAATAATAATAATAATAATAATAATAATAATAATAATAATAATAATAACAACAACAACAACAACAATAATAATAATAATAATATTGTATATCAGTGTATTGTCGTCCTATAATAATAATAATAATAATAATAATAATAATAATAATAATAATAATAATAATAATAATAATGATAATAATAATGTTATTGTATATCAGTGTAATGTCCACCCTCCTCCCTCCTCCTCCTCCTCCCCCCTCCTCTCTCTCTCTTCCCTCCTGTTAATCCAGCGCAGTCAGGCAGCAGCGACGGAGGCCAACAAAGCACTACTTGGCAATCAGTTGGATAGATTTTAAACTAATAATTTGGTAAGTGTGTGATATCTACTAACACGGCATGTCTGCCGCACACTGTCTGCGTGTTTCACGGGCACTAACGTGGTTATTTACGTCCGTGAACGTGGATTTTATCCAGATATTCTGCGTTACGCTAGGCGGCTAGCTAACGGACCGTTTGACTTCCGTTATGCTAACTAAGCTAAGCTAAGCTAAACCCGGTTTGTGCCTCAAAGAAAAACAGCGAGGTTTGCCTGAGTGGTCAGAAATAAAAACTCCAACACATCTCTTCTCTCTTATATTAACTCTTATATTAAATCATATTTGAACGATGCCATAAAGACACAAATTTAGCCGCATATCCGGCTAAAGCTACCTGGGTTAGCTCCATTAGCTAGCGTCAAGTCTTTTGTAAACAGAGCCGAGCTGACTAAAAACTAACTAAAACATCCAGGTCAGTGCACTCTGTGGTGATTTACAGTTATATGTCAACATCAGCTGATAATTAGGTTGGTTTGTTTCGTGTTTTTAATGCTGGTTTGGCTCAAGCTTGACGCCGGGATGGGTCAGTAACACTGTGAGCGGAAATGTATCATCATGGAAGATGATTTAAAGCTAAAGTCAACACAAGTCTCAACTTTTCTAAGCTGTTCCCGTGTCCTTTCCTTATTATTAAACCGGCCTGCGTGGACAAAAACAAGCCGGGATGTCGAGTGTTGGCGACAGAAAGCTCAAACCAGTTAGCCTCGGGTGTTGGTTTTAGTCTGGTTGGCGTTGTGTCAACACCAGGGATGTAACGATACACTCACAACTCACGACTCCACACGGTTCACGATGTTTTGTTCACGATACGATTTTTTTTTAAATCAAAATGAGCTACAGACAAATTATGACCAAATGAAATTATCTTAGGGGCTTTTTTTTTTTACAGAAACTCTCAAAGAGTTTGTGTTCTCTTAAAAAAATGCAACTTACGTTAGATTAGATTAGATATTACTTTATTCATCCCACCACAGGGACATTTACTTGTTACAGCAGCAGAGGAAAGTGCAAAGGCAAAAAACAACAACACAAGAAACAGAAATATCTATAACCTACACACTAAATATGAAAAACAATCAACCTTCAAACAGACAAGTACTGAGGATAAAAGTGGTATGATGTATAAAAAGAGTATTGTAATATAAAGTGACCATAGTGTAAGAAATACTACAAAGAAAGTGACCATGATACAAATAATAATATTATTGGCATGAACCTCATGATACGATACGAATTCCGATACATATCACAATATTGCGATTTAAAGAGTTTATGTACATCAGATGATATTGATCAGAGGACAAATGGAGTCAAAACTATTTCATTCATAACAGCTATTTTTTATTTCAATGAACATTAACAATATTTGTTTAATTTCTTACAGCTGAAAACTGAAAAAAAAGTGCACAATAGTGTAGAAGAAGAAGAACATATCCTACTTCTCTCGCATTCGCGAAGAATCGCAATTAATTTTTTTCTGTCAACCGAACTGCGAATCGCCATGCATTTGTACCGATTTTTAATTGTTTCACGATGCATCGTTACATCCCTACAGCTGAAGATTACTGGCTGCTCACAGGCGTAGTAGTACATTTACATTTAGTCATTTTAGCGACTTACAGGGAGCAATTTGGGGTTCATGCAGACTGGAGGAGACGGGGATCGACCGCTGATTATCTGGTTAGAGGAGGACCCGCTCTGCCTCCTTTTAGTCTCAGCTGCTAGTAGTAACAGTGGTTGCATAATGCCTTTGAATGGAATTAAAACAACCCACCCTGCTGTCACAGATAAAGTGTTCTCACGTTGCTGCTCTCTCTCTGCATTATCTGTGTCTTGTCTGCAGCTATGGCAGCGATCAGGAAAAAGCTGGTCATAGTGGGAGACGGAGCTTGTGGGAAGACCTGTCTGCTCATCGTGTTCAGTAAGGACCAGTTTCCAGAGGTCTACGTGCCCACAGTGTTTGAGAACTACGTCGCTGACATCGAAGTTGACAGCAAACAGGTATGAGTACAGGCTACTCTCACATTTCACCTCCAGGCTCGCCGTGATGTAACTCGGTGTCTGATTACAACGACAGCTGGACGCTTGTTGTATTTTCTTTCCACTCCAGCATTTGTACATGTTGTATTGGATTTGGTGACTTCTGTTTTATTTGGACTGAGGAAAGTCACACTTAGTCTTAATAAATGCTCAAGTTAGGTAAATTGTTAATTGTTAAAAAATTAAGTTGAAATCACTCAAATCAATCTACTCTGCTTTCTCTGGCTACGTCTTACTTTAAATATATTACATTTTATTTACCCTCCACTATTTTATGGACTTTTATGTTCATGTCATTCCTTTAAATTCCCATAAACGAATAAAAACGTAGTGTTCATGATATCAATCTTCTAGATTGTACAACGAAATGAAAGTTTGCAGCACCTTCGTGCCACACAGACACACACAAAATAAGAAATAATCAAAGTTAAGTTTGAATATATAGAGAGTCAATTATTTATACAGGCTTTTGTCTTGCTGGAGTCCTGCGCTCTGTCAGCTCAGAACACGATCTGCCTGTTGAGTACTTGATTCGGGATGTTGATGGAGCGGGTCTCGATTGAAGATGTGGGCACAACAGTCTCTGATTTCCTATTGTTTGACCAGGCTAAGTCCCAGTTTGTCCGGACATTAGCCAGGAGCAGCCGGCTCTCTTCCTCCTGGGGTGATCACAGCACCCACTGTCCAAGTCCACTGCTCTTTAATGTGAACAAAAGTAGTGCAGGTTAAAGGAGCTAACCTATTTAAATCATTCAATAATATTCCAGCAGTAAAGCCAAAAAAAGACAGAATAAAACAAAAAAAATGTACCAAAGCCTTAAAGAAGTTATACTTTTTATTAACAGTTCCACACTGCAACAGGAAACTTCTACCTGTCTCTAATGTTGGGTGTAGTGTTCAAGTTCAAGTTTCAGGTTTATTTGTCAGATGCAGGTTAACACAGGGTCGACAATACAACATGACGAGAGGAGCCGGTCAGCTCAGCATTGAGAGCGCTAAGGATGAATAAAAACTAAAGAAATAAATTACAATACTGTAAAATTTTAGGTAAGAAAAGATGAATATAAAATATTAAAGAAATAGAATATGAAAAATATGTGTTGTATACACTGTACAAGCGACACGATATGGCCTGTAACCAATATCTCGACATTTTTAAGCTATATCGCGATACACGATATATATCTCGATATTTTTGATGTTGTTGTTTTGTATTGTTTATTTCTAATAAATAATAATGTCATTATTACCTTGAGTGCAGGATCATACTTGGCTTATGAGACACTTTTAAATCAAATTTTACCATTCTTCATATTTTATAAATAAACGTTTAATACATTTAACACCGATGTCTTATTTTGAAAACCGCAAGTGTCCACACGCTGCAGTAAGCTCGAGCTGACTTTCCCAGTTTTCTCAAAGTATTTGACATAAAGTCGGTAATAAGGGCGCACTTGAAAATATTGGAGCAGCTGACGTGACCACTTGAAAACGAAAGACGGCGTGACCGCAGCTGTTTTTCTTCCGAACCAAGTCGTCCGTCTCCATCTTCGATTAACTCGCGCTTCACTTCTCTCCTCACTTGATACAGAAAGTACGCATGCGCGCAGGGGATGTTTCTGGGTGGCGGGGCAGTGTGCTGCGTGCTGTGAGCAGCAGGAGTAAGTGACAGGAGAAACTCCGGAGAATTAAATGCAGACAGCTTAAAACATTTACGTGACAAGTACTCGATGGTCGCGATATAGTCATTTCATACATCTCACTTAGAACAAGCCACGATATATCGAGTATATTCGATATATTCGACCACGAACACGAGGTCTTGGCTGGAATAACTGTTTTGTCTGTAAATGGTTAATCAGAGTAACTGTTGGTGTGATGTTCTTTCAGTATATTTCTGAATGCAGGATGTTGGTTTGTTTAACGTCAGACCTGAGGCACGCTGAACATCGTTCGGCTTCACGCCATCGATATAACGTGTCACCTCTCACGACAGGTCGAGTTGGCACTCTGGGACACGGCAGGTCAAGAAGACTATGACCGACTGCGCCCGCTCTCCTACCCAGACACTGATGTCATTCTCATGTGCTTCTCCATCGACAGCCCTGATAGTCTTGGTAAGTTGAAACGGAAAGCCGACACGGTTCATATGTAGTTTCAATTAACCGGTATCTTGTTGGATAAATAGGAGGGAAGTGGACAGACCAGTTGGAGATTTAAAAATAGCCCCGTCAATGTCATGTCATGTTGATATCCAGACACAGAGACAATACTCAGACAAGCATAGTCATGCTACTCCATGTATATGTTTCGCCTGCATGTCCCCTGTAGCTGTGTCTCTCTTCTGACTGCTGGTGTCTCCTTCTTTAGAGAACATCCCCGAGAAGTGGACTCCCGAGGTGAAACACTTCTGCCCCAATGTTCCCATTATCCTGGTGGGAAATAAAAAGGACCTGCGTAACGATGACCACACTCGGAGGGAGCTTGCCAAAATGAAGCAGGTAAAAAATCTGAAAGCGAACACGAACGTATGAACAGTCTCTCTGTGATGAATGTTGGCCTAAAACGCGCCCCCCCCCCCCTGACTTTCTCTTCAGGAACCTGTGAAACCAGAGGATGGACGGGACATGGCTAACAGGATCGGTGCCTTCGGTTACATGGAGTGCTCTGCGAAAACAAAGGATGGCGTGAGGGAAGTGTTCGAGATGGCCACCAGGGCTGCACTACAGGCCAGGCGGGGAAAGAAGAGCAATAAATGTGTCCTACTGTAAACGGGGGCACGAGGACTGCTTCCTACACGAGGAGGAGGAGCGTTAGGTCAAACCTACCCCCCAAACACACCCACACACAAAAGACTGTTCTCCCCAGTTTTTACTAAAGCTGTAATGCTTTTACTTTTTTTGTCTTAAGCAAAAGTAGTCAGGTTCTGTCAGTATTCAATTTTGAGGTTATGGAAAATACTTTTTTGTACTTTAACATGAGTAAATTTGCCATAATAAAACCTCCTTTATCAACATGTACTATGTAATCAAAGAGGTCAGCCAGGGGACCTGATGTGTCATACCTGCCAACTACAGTTAAGTGCTTAAGCCCTGCCTGCTGATCTGAGGAATGTTTCCGCAGCCAACTAGGGTGAAGTACCTGTACACTGTGACCCATAGTCCTTTTCAATTATTTCAACAAACAGACGCACACGTGAAGTCAAAAATTTTTTGTTTGTGTGCTTCATACAAACCCTATGTGCATTATGATCACGTGCACAACATGAGACTGGAAAACTCATTTTGTTAAAACGCAAATGGAAACTTAGTGTTTTGTGTAATAAATTACTTTGTAAGAATCTTGATCCTTCGTATCACTCGCTTCCTGAACGCTGAGGTAATAAATTACAGCTTGGATTACAGGATAATGATTTGAGCAGAGGGTCGGGTCAAATCTCCAGGGATGGAACGTTTTCAGCATACACACCCAGTTTTTGGTTTCATAACACAAACATGAGGTCACTCATTCAGTAAAAAACAGATTGTTAGTCACAGGAAGATTCACATTCACAACTGTGTTTACTATAATTTATAAGTTGTCGGACTCGGTATGTATCCCACATGCTAATATCTATTGGCTCAAGGTGGGAGGGTCTGTAATAATTGTCTTTTTGCTCGTTACCATGAGAATTTTTAGTAAATATTTGTCACATTACAGCCTTTTTGTATCAAACCTCAGCTGGGGCAGTTTGCATGTTCTCCATGTGTCTGCGTGGGTTCACCTCGGCTACGCCGGCTTGCATATAAAAGGTTTATTGGTGACTCTAAATTGGCCGTAGGTGTGAATGATTGGTTGTCTCTATGTGCCCTTTACATTACATTACATTACATTTAGCAGATGAGGACATAAGCTGACAAAGGTGTAAAGGAGCACAGAGTAGTTGTTAGTTTTGTTAGTTTTAGGCAGGGAAGCATTCTCGACAGAGAAAGGTTTTTACAAGTTTTTTAAAGGTAGAAAGGGATGTTGCTGTTCTTGCAGCCGTTGGTCGGTCATTCCACCATTTAGGACAACCACAGAGAAGAGTTTAGAGTGACCTCGCTTTGCGAGAGGCGATGGTACAACTAGACGGTTTGAATGAGCGGAGCGTAACGCCCTGGTCGGGACGTGAGCCTTTAGTAAGACGCTGAGATAGGCAGGGGCAGATCCTGAGGTGGTTTTGTGGGCTAGCGTCAGAGCTTTGTGTTTAACTCTGGCAGCTACAGGCAGCCAGTGCAGGTCGCTGAAGAATGGGGTGACATGTGACCTTTTAGGTTGGTTGAAAACCAGTCGTGCTGCAGCATTCTGGACCATTTGCAATGATTTGATCGCACAAGCAGGTAGGCCAGACAGGAGGGAGTTACAGTAATCGAGGCGGGAGGTGACTGTAGCCTGAATCAGGAGCTGAGCGGCATATTGGGTCAGGTACGGTCTGATTTTTCTAATATTGTACAATGCATAGCGACATGACCTCGCTACAGAGGAAATGTGCTCAGAGAAAGAAAGACGATCATCTAGTACCACGCCCAGGTTTTTAGCAGCATGGCAACTTGTCCAGGGTGTACTTCGCCTCTTGCCTCAAAGTCAGCTGGGATACGCGGTTACAGATGATGGGTAGATGGATTTGTCCCTGTTATCCAGTTCCTTTAATACGTTTCCGAAGAGGGAAGTAAACTCAGCATCGAATCCTCTTGGTGGTTGCTTGCACTTGAGTCCAGAAGAGCTCTAAGACGAGGCAGGAGCAAAAAATATGAGCACGGTCTGCCATTAATTGCCTGTACTGTCTTAGCATTGGTTCTGATGTGTGAGAAAAACTCACAATTCTTCCAACAAAAGTCTTTCCAACTTTGTGAGTTTGTGTTTAGTCATCTGGGTGTGGATCATCCTCCAGAGGGATTTTAATATCCAGTTCTCTTTCCCACTTTTGTTTTATGTCTGTCGAGTTGTTCTTTATCACTGAAATACTTGAATACAGATTCCCAATAATTTGTCTGGTTGATTCTTTATCCTTTACTGAACGTGTGTAACACCAGATTGTTCTTCCTTCATCTCATTAACAAACACACCCAGTCTGACATCGGCATCGCTACACGTGTGTTTCAGAGTAATGGGTCATAGTCCTACATCAGCCACAGCCTCGAGTTTAAAGGCAGTCAGCATTAATACAAACCACGCTGGTTATTTTATCAATTCAGCCTGACAGCGACAGGATGGTTGAAGATGGTGTCGCTACTTGAAAGTTTCAAAATTTGACAAACAACCATGTTTGATTGGAGTCCCTTTAAGACGAGGATAATATTGAGCTGTACACGTGTCTGTGCTCTCTGGCGATTCCCCAGTTTTTAGTTTATTGGCTGATTTGTGCACAGCTGGTATCTCTGTGATAAGCTTGTGGTTCACGCTCGACTTCCTGTACTTGATCTCGACTTGCACGTCAGTCAGACACACGAGCCGTTCAGGTCTGAAGTTGATGCACACAAAAGTGCTTTATTTAACACACTGCACGCTTACAATACAAAAAAAAACCCAACCACCTACAGTTCTTTGGCATCATGTCCACACAAAGTGTTTTAAAAAACACGACATTCATCATTTTCCAAATGAAAATGTCACAATAAGCAAATTCCCTTAAGTGCATTACTTTTAGCGAGGCGTACTTAATAAACTAGCAACAAGTTGTATACTACAGCGATCTCATGTTGCTCACTCCGAGCAACGTAAAGATTCTCAGCGCATCTTTTAGCAACAAAATATCAAGTAAAACAGTGAGGCTTATGGATGAATGAAAGGGTTTAAAGGTCTGAAGGCGTCTACTTGTGTTCGATAGAACATCAGGAGTGGTTTTATCCAGAAACATGTTTCCAGGATGCTCAAGTGCTGCCCTTTTTGAATTATTAATAAAAATGTTTAAATCCTTATGAACACTGAATTTGGATTAAACCTATGTTTACTTATTTTACCATGGATTGTCTTTTTGACCCGAGAAAGTCCAGCTGCACATAGTAATGTCTCACTCTTCTGATGGACGGCTACAGCCAGGCATCAAAGATTGTTTTTGATAATTACTATGTTATTATTAATTGTCATTCGTTTTTCTTGGACGCAAGTCCTGAGTGGGCAATAAACAACGGAAACAAAGCTAGCGCTCCGAGAGCCAGGGCCACTAATGGTCGGTAAAAAAGCCAACCGGTCCCGATGGTGAGAAGAGACAAAGAGCAGGAGATGCACAGCGCGAAGATCTTCAGCCCGACGGACACGAGCTCCCTGAGGAGAGGCACCCAGTCCACTGTAGGCACACAGAGGAGAGTATTATGAATGAGAGCTGCGGGGAAAGAGATTCATGTGTGATGTGTGAGTGTTTGTTTACCCATCGTGTAGACGATGCGTGTCATCAGCTGTATACTAAGGAACATGAGGGCCCAGCCTGCAGCCCGGAGTCCCCACGTCTTCATGCTGTTGTACTGGTGTTCTTTCGCAAAAACATCCTACAGAAAAATAAATAAATAAATCAGCTACATCAACAACCATCGTGTCCAAGAAATGAAATGAAATCCACACTGACCTCTGCAGAGAGCTCCTCCAGGTACAGCATCTCCAGACTGTCTCCTGCCTTGGTTTTAAACGGCATCAGCACATCCCCTCGCTGCATGGCCACAACACTGACCTAAAATTATCCGATTACACAGTTGGGAATGAATCTGCAACTCGTGACAATATACCACCTTTCTTTATCTTATACGATCGCACTCTGCATCTCTGGAACAAAACCCACTTCAAGTCTTGAAGCTTTCGGGTCTCACTGGACTGAAGGAAATTGTAAAGATGACATCTTACTGAATTCTTAAATACATCCAATTATTTTGAAGACCGATACCAATTGTAGAGGAGAAAAATCCACCGGTTATGTCACAGATATGTTGGCTGATGTAGAATGAGCTAGAATAAAAGTAAAACCTTTTCTATGTGGACTGTGCTGATATGACGAGCACTCAGAAGGAGATGAGCTGCTGAGACTAATTTTGATGCATCAAGAAGTAGAAATGTAACGATACACTCAACTCACAACTCGACTCGAGTCACGATTTTTTGTTCACGATACGATTTTTTTAAATCAAAATGAGCTACAGACAAATATTGACTAGATAAAATTATTATATTTATTATACTTTTTATTTGTAGGAAAAAAAATCTTTCTTTACAGAAACTCTCAAACAGTTTGTGTTCTCTTATAAAAAGTGCAACTTACATCTTAAACAACAGAACACAGACAGATATCTGCTTTCTTTAGAAACAGTCTCACAGTAAACTGCTGTTAACTGCTGTGATGTGCAGTTTTCGCTCACGAGGCATAACCAGGCTCTAAATTAACTTTTTTGATCATCAGCCAATGTGGCTGGTAAGTTTTGTACATAACAATAAAATAAAAACATTTAAACTTGCAAAGCACGCGTCAATTTCCACAGAGCACCTCGAGCGGGCGGAAGCCAGACACAGAAAAAGCAAAGAGAATCCGGTGGATTTTCAAAATAAAATACCCCGTGCAAACTGCCGGTCGTAAAAACAGACAAAAGCGAAACTAATTAACTACGTAACATATTTACAGATGTAGAAGCATGTTTAGAAGAACATACACCGGGAAAATGTCCAAATCTGAGCAGGTAAACAAAGTCTGGCGGGCTAAGCTCTTGCTCCTGAAACTCTCCCGGTGGGTTTGAAGTCGCGTGCAGGACGGACCAAACACGCTACGCTCACGCAACGCGCCAGGAAGCCTGTTTGACCAGTGAGAGCACGCGCTGTGCGGGTTCCCATTCAACAAGAATCGCGATTCATTTTTTCTGTCAACCGATGCGAGTCGTCACGCATTTGTACCGATTTTTAATCGTGTCACGATGCATCGTTACATCCCTATCAAGAAGATATAGGCATGACATGGGAAGGCCACAGTATATGTGATGCATCCAGAAAATGCTAAAAAAAAATCATCGTGAGTCATCTGCAGCACTCACAGTTTGAGCCGGGCCGAGGTGAGACGTCTCACCGCTCAGTCCAGCGAAGGAGAATCTTACACGCACATCCCCGACCTTGTGAAAAAACAAACAAACAAGTAAATAATAACTCAATAACTAACATCAGAGACCAGACATTCATCTACAGTATCTGGGAGAAATTCTCCGATTCTCACCTCTGGTCTGCGCGGGTACTGAGTGTGATAGAAATAATCGTCATCGGTGCTGAGAAAGGGGTCCAAGGTCAAAGCATTAAAATCCCTCAGACTCAGTGTCTGGAAGTTATTTATCTGCTCCACAAGACCTGAGGATAAACAAATAAATCTCAACAGTGTGACAAACGATACAAACGTCCGTTCAATCTGTATGAAGCGTGTTTATGTCGGGTACCTTTAGTCAGAATGAACGGTCCAGCTCCGACTTCAGGAGCCACCACTGTGACACTCTCAACCGCCATGGCACTGAGATTCAAAGAATAAAATAAAAAAACACGTACACAGATATGTTATGGAATAAAACAATAACAACTTTTGAGTACCTCGGGTTCTGATGGCCGATTTCCTTATCGAAGTTGCGACTGTTGATCAGCTCTGATTTCCACTCGGTATCTAAGGGGAAGAAGTTAGTTGACAATGATTTAAACTTCAACCTGAACCAAGCGATGATACATCTCGACAGAAAATAACTCACTGTATGTGTACGTTGTCTCGGTTTTGGTCTCACCGTTCTCTTGGTAGTCCCTAAAACGAGTTGCATGATGACTCATGATTCATTTCAGGATTAATAATGTCAACATTTTTACACCTGACCCCATCAGACATTAGACTTACTTGCTCTCCCGATACTCCACCCACTGATACATCTCCACCTGTCTCTTTAGCTTCACTGCGTGCACCACCACTCTGTAGTTCGGGTCATGCAGAGGCTACACGAACATAGATGCAGACTATTTACCTCAAGTAAAACTCACTGGTAGCATGTCACTTCTTAAAAGAGCGGCAGCTAAAATGACAGTCTACCTGTGAGGTGTGCAGCTTTGCAGACAGGTGAATCAGGCGATTGTTGTTCTGCAGTTCAAGGCCGGGGTTAGGCCCCAACGACACCACCTGAGAAAGACCCTCATCCAGGGAATATGCCGTTTGCAAAGCCCGTCCCTGAGCAAAGAGAGCACTGTGTTAGTCTTAACATAAAACACTACAACCGTTTTCCTCTGTGTGGGTTTTTCTTACCTCGTTGGTGAAGAGGACATAGAATGAGAGGAAAAACAGTCCCACACCAACGACTGTTCCTCCGGCAGTTTCACCCAATCGCTCCAGGAATCCAGGGTTGGGCTGAGTCGTTACACGTTTGTGTTGGTTTGACTCGTGACCTGCAAACTGAGACAATTATGCAAAAATCAAGTAAGGCTGGATGCCAACGATAACATCCAGGAGAAAGACGGAGGACATTATTGACTTTGGAGCTCTGTCTGTCTCTCTGTCTCTGTCTGTCTGTCTGTCTGTCTGTCTGTCTGTCTCTGTCTCTCTCTCTCTCTCTCTCTCTCTCTCTCTCTCGAACACAGTTTTTGTTGAGTTAGCTCTGACAGCTGCTTTTTAACTAGTTTTTGGGAGCAGAATCCAAAACTGATCTCAGTTTTTCTCTATCACGTCAAGTTTTTTTTAACTATAAGATCCCTGTTTTCTTAAAAAATCTGAAAAACACTGTGCTTGTTTTCACTGAACAAAAGTCTGTGCAATGATCTTTTTGCTATCACCAAACCACGGGGATACCAAACGCCAACTTTTCACGTGTTCTTTTGGTCCACGTCTGTAAACTCTCCAAACACTGCTTGCACGCTTTGTGAGGGGCCTGTGGCTTGTTGACTTGTTCAACGAGTTTTACTTTAAAATATGCAAAATATGCTTGTTTGACAAATGCACTGATGTTTTCTAGGACGAGAAGTAGCAGGAGCAGACCTGATCTGGGACAAAGGAAATATAAAACACTAAGATGGAAAAGTTACAAGCTTTGAAAACTACAAAAACAGCATAAACGGTATGCACGCGGTGACAAGGTGAAGAGAACAGCAGCACAGATCCTCTTCATTCTACTATGCCAGCTTTCTGTTTGCAGGTATTGACAGTACTGAGCTATTGGGAGCTGCACACACCTCTCACCGCACTGTCTCAATGTGTGACTGCACAAACAAGTTGCCACGTAGCTGCAGATGAGTCCAATCGTGATCAGCATAAAAATCTAAATCAACAGATTTCTTTTTCAAATTGTTCCCCAGTGTTTTTGTTTTTTTTGCCAAACTCTGTTCCTTGTTGTCCATTTCTGTTTTGCAAGCACGTTTGTTTATTGCACGCTGCATGTTTGCTTTAAAAATGAGCTGTAGAACTAAATAAATAAAAAGTTTAAATCTGTGAACAGTAAGTCAAGTAAGCTTCTTTATTTTATTGCACATGTGGGACTGAGATTCAAGTTATCAAGTAACAAGCTGAAGTCATCACACCTCTTTTGAATTTGTTTACATGTCTCAATAAATGTAGTTTCATAACATTCACAGCACTGAAATGACTCAACCAGCAGTTTAAACTAGTTAATGTCACGTCGCCGTTAAGAAATAAACAACTTACCGTCAGCTAACTGACCATAACACTGTAAAAACGGGCGCTAACGCTGACATAACGTCATTTCCACATATAAACCTGTGAACAGCTCGTGTTTATCACATTAAATAGTTTCTGTGCATCACTCACCGGCTGTGCTGAAGACATTTCTCTGTTTAACTCCGCGGACAAACAGTAAACTCAGAGAAAGACGAAGATGCCAACGGCCGGAAGTTCACACATCAGCGGCCGCTTCCTTTCTCAAACCGGCGTACACCAGAAATCTCCCAGCCAGGCGGAGTCAGCGCTAGATAGCATGACTAGATTCCACCGTGATACCCCGGTGTGATTAACAAGGAGACCTTCCCAAACCCGGACATCTTCCTCTGAGGGCATGATGGGTAATGTAGTGTTTATGGGTAACTGTGTTTTTTTTTTTATCAAGCCAGCACCTGAACTGTTAGTATGTTAATATATTGTGTGTATAATCTATATTGTATATCCATGAAACTAAGAAATAAGCCAACAAAACTTTTAGATTAGCTTAATTATTGTGAAATAAAAAGTAAGAAATTAAATTGTACATGTTGAAAAAGGAGTAGGAAGACGTATACACTTATTTAACTTATTTATTCCCACTCTTTCTCCTCTACTTATGACCTCCTCTACTTTTTAATATGTTATAGTTATAGACTGTTTCTTGTCTACACACACACACACACACACACACACACACACACACACACACACACACACACACATATATATAGTTTTATATATATATATATATATATATATATATATATATATATATATATATATATATATATATATATATATATATATATATATTATATAGTTTTATTATCAGCTGGTGTTGTTTCAAACAATGTAAAGAAACATATACGTTTTTTTTATTTAAATTGATGCATATAAAAACAAAACAAAACACAACAACTAAGGAACAATTAGTGTCTCAGCAAACCAAATCAAGATATACTACACGAATGGACACCCCACCAAACTAATACCAGAATAGGGGGGAGAAAGTACCCTCCACAAAACAACAAAAAAACACAATAAATACAAAGCTTCTTACGACCAGCTGTTACCAATTTACCAATGACAGGGGCCCACAAAACCAAAAACAAATCCATTTTTACACAAAGTTTTGCAGTTACCTTTTTCATCAAATAAACATTCTTTAGTCTAGTCAGACATTGAAGTCACCTGGCCCAACCAGAAGTGCCTGAGTCGGTCTCACATTCTGACAAACTCGTAATGGTGGATCGACTTTAAACCCAAAGATCACACCCCAAATACTTTAAGCCCAGAACTAGTCACAGAGAATGTCTTTACTCTTGGAGGTGTTACTGTCAGCATGTTCTAGTCTGGGGACACAGATGTCCGTTTAGGCAGATTGGAACGGCAACAACAAGCTATCTATTATGTCTAGGAATGCAGCAATAGGGCCTCTTCGACCCTGGCCACCACAGTGTTGAGATAGACTGGCACCTAGTCAAAGACAAACAATTAATACTGCAGAGGACCACAAGGCTCACACGTGACCTCAAGTAACCTAAGGATAGAAAATTCGATAACACCACTAAACAGAGGAAAGCGAGTCATTCCTTTTCCATCCTGCAAAAATCAAGCTGATGTGTTGAACTGTCATGTTTCTATAGAAGCTCAGAATGGACTCTGCAACATTTTTGCATGTTTCATAGCCACCAAAGTGTCTCCTTCATGTGAGGAAGGAGAAGGTGAGGCGAGGGGGTTACAATGAGCAGCCACACAGCTAGATGCCACTAAATCATTGCACACCGGTCCTTTAATACCTCAACCTGCAGTGGCTGGGAAACCCCACCTCTAGGCAATCTCTCTCTCATACACACACATAGATGTGTCAGTCTTAAGAGGATTATAGCAAAGGCGAACACAAAGCAATTATCATCATCAGCTGTGTTTCTCTCTGTATGAATATACAGTGTACGCATGCCCACACACAGGCACGGATTAACAATACTGCAACAAGGCTGCACTCGGCACTCAGTGAGCGACACGTGGAGAGACCGTCAGGATGCAGGAATATGATGTTATTGTGCTTGGGACTGGACTTAAGGTAAGAAAACACATATTTATTATAAAATAGTAGCCTAGATACGGTGAGAACAGACACTGAAATCAAGAGCTGCAAAGAGTTTGTGTTAAAAAACAATGATTGGATCAGTGCTATGACTACATGTTATCTAATCCCTTTATTACCACATTAATATTTTGTGCTGAGAACCAAGAAATATATTGAATAAAGAACATTCCATATATATTTCTTGGTTTAATTTGTTCCCTAAACTTATTTACCCTCAAATACTTCATGGTATTAGGTTGTGGTTAAGTTTGTTCATGAGTAAAATGGTCACACCTTTACTGATCATTCACATGCAGACTTTCTGAGCTCCTGCTGGCTGATTAAGGGGTTTACAACGATTAGATAATGTCATTATAGTCTTGATCTACAGATGCACACCTCCAACTGCTGACCTGCACTATACTGTCACCCCCCTGTCTGTCTGTCTGTCTGTCTGTCTGCCTATCTGTCTGTCTGTCTGTCTGCCTGTCTATCTGTCTGTCTGTCTCAGGAATGTATCCTGTCTGGTTTAATGTCTCAAAGCGGCAAAAAGGTTCTTCACATCGACAGGAATCCTTACTACGGTGGAGAGAGCGCAGCCATTTCTCACCTCGAGCAGGTGAGTTCACACAAACACAAGGAACACATGAGCATGTGTGTATTCTCCATTTTCTAAAGCTGCTGCTTTTTTAACAGGGTTCCCACGGGTGCTTGAATTCCCTGAAAATGCTTGAATTTCAATTCAGTGTTTTCAAGGTTGTGAAAATGCTTGAATTTTTTTGTGAAGTGCTTGAAAATGCTTGAAATTTGTGTGACGTCTATCTCAATAAACCAAGAGAAAACAAAAATGTTTCCTAAGCGGCTACGCGCTTGATCCGATGCCTTTACATGCAGAACTCAGTTATCATACTCGCTTGGTGTTCTGCAGAGAAATAACAGTAGACTACTATCCACACCTGTTGGTCACTGTTATTGCGCTATGGTAGTTACACAATACACCGCTCACAAGCTGAGAATACAAGCCAATTCACAATTAGTTAAAAATCAAAACAGTCAATCTACCACCATATGAAATAATGCTAATTAGACCCATATTATTATGCCATACAGTGGCACCGCTGCGCTTCCCATGTCCATCATGGCAAACACAACTAGTAGGCTACCTATTTAAAGGTGCTGGAAAAATGGAAAAACTGGTGCTTGAAGGTGCTTGAAAAGTGCTTGAATTTGTTCATGAAAAAGGTGTGGGAACCCTGTTTTAAAAAAATTTTTTAAAATATTTGTCTACATTTACAGCTGTACAAAAAGTTTAAGGTTCCAGGTCCTGCTCAGTCTACGGTCCATGAAAAAGAGTGGAACATTGACCTCATCCCCAAATTTTTCCTCGCCAATGGTGAGAGCTTAGCGCTGTTCATCTGGGATTTTACTTGTTTTAGTGTGAGTTAGAGTCGTTTTCCGTGATGTCTGCTGTGTCATCATTCTAGGTCAGCTGGTGAAGATCTTGGTAAACACTGAGGTTACTCGGTATCTGGACTTCAAAGTCATCGAAGGCAGCTATGTGTACCAAGCGGGCCGAGTGCACAAAGTGCCCTGCACAGAGGAAGACGCTCAGGCTTCAGGTGATTGTTGCAAATTCATCTGCATATTTGTCACACCTATTTAATAATGTTTATTTAAAAAAATGTGTATATTTCAGATCTTATGGGCATGTTTGACAAGAGAAGGTTCAGGAAGCTGCTGCTCTTTGCCATGAACTTTGATCTGAGGCACCCTCGCACCTACCAGGACATGGATCCTCACAAAACCACCACGCGTGACCTCTTCTGCCACTTCGATCTGGGACTGGATGTGGTTGAGTTCATAGGTCATGCCATAGCCTTACACGACAGTGAAAGGTCAGTCACCAGATGGAGATGATGACAGACATTAAGTTTAAAGCTGCCTGGTCTCACTTTACTGTCTCCCGGTGACCCCGTAGTTACTTGGACCAGCCGTGTTTGGAAACCATCACACGGATCAAGCTGTATTCTGAGTCTCTGTGCCGCCACAACAACAGTCCATATATCTACCCTGTGTATGGGCTGGGGGAACTACCACAAGGGTTTGCCAGGTTACAAAATAACTACTTCACGTTCCAGTTTGTTCCCGTTGTTACATACACTGCAGTGAGTTGAGGCAACTTCTGTGTGTTTCAGACTAAATGCAGAGTACGGGGGAACTTTCCTGCTGAACAGAGCAGTGCAAGAGATTGTGATGGACGACGGCAAAGTGACAGCTGTAAAATCCGAGGGGAAGGCAGGTGTTTTATGTGGAAGAAGCGTTGAGAAGTTGGTTCTGCTTGTGACAACTGAGCGCTCAGTCTTTCCATTTCTTTAACAGCTGTTCCACTGTAAACAGCTCATCTGTGATCCGAGCTACGTCCCTCACCGAGCGAGGAAAGTGGGGCGTGTGATAAGAGTCATCTGTTTATTAAATCATCCGGTTAAAAACACCCACGAGGCCACATCCTGTCAAATCATCATCCCCCAACTACAACTCCACAGGAAATCAGGTGTTTATTTCCTGCTACAGCATGAAATTTGAACATTTCATACGTGCATAATCTTGGCTGAAAAAGTTGATCACACTGATTCATAATTAATAGAAAACCTTCTCTCTCTGTCTATGCAGACATTTACATATCCGTGGTGTCCTATGCGCACAATGTGGCCTCGGAGGGGGTGTACATCGCCACGGTGAGCACGACTGTGGAAACCAGCAACCCAGAGAAAGAAGTCCAGCCAGCGCTGGAGCTTCTCGAGCCCATCATGCAAAAGTTAGTGCTGCTCTTAAGTCTTCAGTTTTACTGTCCGTGGGAATTACATTTGATCACATTGACTTTATTCCCTGTCACCACCAATCTAGATTTGTTTCAGTCCACCGCCTGCTTATTCCCAAAGACGATGGAAAAAATAGTCAGGTAACTGCAAAAAAAATAAATGAATAAAAAGAATAAAATGCGATGAAGTGCGGTGGGTCATGTCTCTCCTGTCTTCCAATAGATTTTTGTGTCCCGTTCGTACGATTCAACAAACCACTTTGAGGCAGAGTGTGAGGACATCAAGGACATGTATCACCGGATCACGGGAGCAGAGCTCTGCTTCAGAGACTCGCAGAGACACTCGTCTTACAACTCTGATGACGACTGAGAAAGACTCTCGACATCAGCGCCAAATAATTCAACATCTGGGAGGCCATTAATGACATAATGCATGATTGTAACTGTAAGGTAGAGGGTGATATGTAACATGTAGAGTAAATGTTGGGTGTCCTTTTTTTCTAATTTGTCCCTTTTGTGAAATTCTCTTTTGTTTGTCCCTTTATTTATTTATTTTCTTCTGCTTTTACAATGTTTTGGTATGAGAAAAGTCAATTCTCTGTGACCATTAATAAAACTTTTTGCTACACAGTTTCTAGATTTTTATTGTTTATATCACCATCACATGTTCAAAGACACAACTTCATAATTACTATTCAATATTTTTAGCTGCCAAATTAACTCTGTGTACTCTAACTATTAAGTAACTGAATATTTCATTTCTACACAAGGTCAGTTTTTGTTGTTTTTCCTCCAAGCACCAGCTGGTGAAAGTAATCACGCAGCACCCTGCATTCGAACGACATGGGATTTAAACTGTGTGCATGTGGCACACATGATTAGAGACGATGTGCAGAGGATTTGTGGATTCTCTTTATCTATGGACCTTATGTGCGAGGACAACGCTGCTGAATTATGTCATGTGTCGCACACGGGCAGCTCGCTGGAGACAAAGGACTGACAGAGCAAAGAGGCTTAACCCGAATGAAGGACAGGAGAAGAGAGGAGGAGGCCTGGAACACACTCACACACACAAAGAATTTCTCCTTTTAAAATAATAAATATTTAATGTTTTTATGCATTTATTGCATTTTTTATTGTGTGTTGCATGTGAAGCTTTTAAATATATATATTATACAAGTATCTACACAAGAATTCTGTTACGCTTTATTACAGTCTAGTTCTCCGTCACAGATGTGCTGACTTGGCTACATTTACATGAGCTCTTGTAGACATTTTTTGTGCTGACTGAAATGGTGACAGACACAAACACTGGTGGTGTTTGTGTCTGTCACCATCTCAGCTCTCCGCTCACATAGCTGCGTGACGACAGCTGCTTTTAACGCCTCAAACTCCACAAAAAAACAAAAACAAATATAGCGACGGTTAGCTAGAAGTCACAGAGTTTGTTCCTGGAAGTTACGTGCCGGAATAAAACAACCATCCTGCAGGTCCCGGGATCATTCAATGACCTCTGACCTCCATCTGCAGAAATCAGTCACAGTGTCCGTCAACATCACGACACTTATTCCTGTGTCACATCCAGTGCCGTGCTGACGGGTGGGGGGATCAGACCAGCAGCTGCCACTCTTCGCTCACTTGTCAGGAAGTTGAAGGTAGCACATGCATTTGGCTGCGACACAGAAAAAAAAGACAGAAGCATAAATTACAGTGGCTCGGTACGTCTTAAAGTGCTGTTGCTAAGGCAGTCAGAGTCTTCCTATCTGAACTCTTTCAATGCTGTCAGGAGGCGTGCATGCACTTTACTATACTGAGAACTGGCAGACGTTACCGTGTCCTGCACCTCCACAGCGATGCCTTTTTTCTTGAGTAGAGCCAGGACGGAGGGGTTAATCCGTTCAAGCCGTGCGCCCGTGCCCAGCACAAGAATCTCTACATACAAAACAACAAAATCGTTTTCTTTCAGTGAAATGCACCATATATATAAACGCAGATGAGTGAGTATATTAAGGCAAGAGCTGAAAAACACAACATGAATATTAAAATCTTAAATGTTTTTATTATTATTTGTAACTATCTCCCATCTGTGTGTCAGTGTGCTTTTATTTTTTATTTTTTTTACCTATTCTTGGTTCAAGCATGTGGAAAAGTGAGACACTTTCTTCTGTGATGTCTTTGTGGCTACCAACCTGCAGAGAGAGAGAGATTTTTAAAAAATTACAATAACACACATAGACAGAAGTTTAAACTTAACATGACGTGACAAACTAAGAGCTGTGAAGGTAGTTTGGATCTTGATCTCACGTTCCACTGGAGGATAGCAGGAGGCAGCACAGCGCAGGGCCCGAACACTTTGTTGCCATCTATGTTGAATCCTTGGGAACTGTAGCTGTGGATCATGACCCCACCATCCAGCTCCTTCTGCATGATGGACACTGAGGTGCGCTGGTACATTTCATCATCACCGGGACTTAATCGATGTGCACGAGAGAGAAATGGGCTGTGACAAAAGACGTGTAAACACAGTCAGGACAAACATCATATTAAGTAGGCAAGACTATTCAGTTATTTATTTATCATGAGGATTAATATTGCAAAGAGTGATTGTGGCCTGAAAAAACGTGGGCAGTCTCTTCTCCATCGCTTTAAATTGCACGACTTCTCTGCAGGACTGTTGCCATGTGACCCAGTTGAAAAGCCAAAAATCTGATGCCAACCCGCTGACAGGGCTGGCAGCCAAAAGCTTTAGAGCTGTTTCTGCAAAAAAGAAAAAAGAGGCTTCCAGGAAAGAAACGTTTTCTGCTTGTCTAAGGCGCTGCAGCACATTCTGGCCTTTTTATTCCTGACTCCTACAAAAATCTGAGCACGTTAAGCATCTTTTGTCTTGGAAATGTGAAGCGCTGCACTTTTCAGTCGACTGTTGTCTCGCCAGCTTTTTTTTTTAAAGCAGCAGAAGACTCATGAGGAGATCTGGCCTGCAAACCAGTGTGAATGCTACAACAGACTCCACCAGATGGAGCCAGAGATGCTGCCTGATAGACAAACAAGCTTAGGAGTTTGTTTCAAACAGGAGTCTGAATAGGAGAAAAACACTGTTCTTGATTTATTCACTGTTGCTATGCAAAGTTTTAATCAGTAAAATCTTCAAGAGCATCTACAATCACAAACCTCAAAATGATATGCATATGTAATCTAAAATATGCAACCCACATGAAAATCTATTGGCTATATCTCACAGCAACCATATATGTGTAATCATCAGAGGCAGGTGTCAACATTTAAAGTGCAAAACAATAACGATAAACAGTCAAACAGAACCCCAGAGAGAGAGAAAACAGAAAGAGACCCACATTTTATTGTTTGTTATCTGACACCTGTCATTGATGTTTGCGCCATTGTACGCACACACACACACTTATTTTCTTGCATATTTTATATTTATTTATACACAGTTTATATTTTGCATATATTATGCGCATATGAAGAGAGGATAATAATTGATGGATTAATAAACTCTAAACAAAAAATATGTTGTTATTGCCATCAGGAAAGCGGTACAGATCAATAAGGAAAAGGACAAATAGATTCATGCACAGTTTCTACCCCACTGCAATCACCTGTTTAAACGCTGCCAAAGCTAAGGCACGCTAGCAATCATTCACACCATAAACTGTTCCACATGATGATGATGTTGTTGTTGTTGTTGTTGTTGGTTATGTAATTTTTTGCACTTTATTAATTTTGCACTTGGTGAAATCTGCATTGACTGGTTGGCATTTTTAATTTCATTGTACAAGTGACAATGACAAATAAAGATATTCTATTCTATTCTATTGTTGTTGTTGTTGTTCTTATTCATAGTGTCATGAGAATTTTTTAAGAAGAACCTGAATAAAGAGGACTGGAAAGTATCAAAGTTTAAGTTGAATTTAATATTCTTGTACAAGAAGGAGCATTTAACAGTGCAACACACAACAGGGGTTACAGAGAAAAGGCTCCTCCAATTCATTCAAAATGGGCTGTCTTGAACATCTTCCCACTAACGGTTTCCTTTTTTGATTTTCCCCTTAGTAATGAACATTATGTTTCTTGTCCAAAATGACACTTCCCTTAGTCTGTCTCTCATGTCCTTGAACATTTTTTAAATTTTCTTTCCCAGGCAGCTTCAACAAACACATGCTAGATAGGGGGAGTACACAAGATATGTAAAAAGACAAAACACACACACACACTAAGAGTTAAAACATCTGCAGCCCAGTACAATCCTAATTTTTATAACACATAGCTCTAGTCCTCAAGCAGTTCCACATGTACTGGTGTACAAACAGGATCCCACCCTGCAGAGTTTGTACCATCTCATTGTGTAACATGACCTACAGGCTAATAATAATAATAACAATAATAATAATAACAATAACAATAATAATAATAATAGTTAATTAAAATTAGGATTATACTGAGGTTCAGGTGTTTTAATTCATATAACGTGTGTGTCCTGTCTTTTGCATGTGTCATACACTTCCCTTAGTTGGCCTCTGATTTACTGAGGCTGGCAGGGAGAGTAGTACAAGTACAGGAGAGACAGGCTAGGGAAGTACCATGTGAAACATAATCATTCACTCATTATTGAACAGAAAACCAAAAAATATTGTTATGATATGATCTGTATCAGTGTCTGAGAGAGCCCTTTTTTTTAAATGTATAAGAACCAACAGTTAGAGCTCCTCAAGGAGCCTTTTCTCTGTTAAACGCTCCTTCTTGTACAAGAATAATAATTACAACTTAGACTTTAATACTTTGAATTCAGTCTTTTTTTATTTAAGAGATTTCTTTAAAAAACCCATAACAATATATATAACAATAATAATTATATATTTTAAGTAAACACTTTAATAAACGAGCATCTCAAACTATCACATGACAGTCCGGGTGTTTCACAATAAGAGCATGACTTTTTAATGTCCTCGTCTCTGCGCACAGAGGACGGAAGTCCAAATTAAGGACAGTTACTAAACTGTTTAAATCTTAAAGCGATCACAAAAACACACGAACATACCTGGAGAAGGCAGGTACCGGCCTGGAGGAGAGGAGAAGAAGTCCGTGTGTTGATCTCTGAAGGAGGAATCTGGCACCGGCCATGTTGACTGAACAGACTTCGGTGCAACACCAAGGCTGCTTGTTTCCGGTGTTGTGTATCGCAAAATCGAACAAATTAAAGTATTATTATTATTATTATTTTTAAATTAAACCAAGCTTTAAAAGATTATTATATTAAAAGTATTATAAAATTATTATTTTTGCTTTACATTACTAACTATATACAAAGTTAAATAGCTAACAGCTAACAGTTGTCATAGCAATAATCTAAATCCAAATTATTTGACATATAAAAAAAACTAAAAAAACATTTAAAAAAAGATACTGTACAATATATTTATACATTTAAATGTTATATATATATTTTAAAATAAACGGACGTTGACGATGAGTAACGGTTAACGTCTCGCTCGCGCTCTCGGCCGTTGATTTAAATGTCTGGCCGGGGGGCGTGTTCACGGAGTAACAGCGCCCCCTGCGGCCGCAGCGGGTAACAGCAGCCGCCCGGGTCAGATGATCGCAGTTACATTGTAAATAGACCGCAGAGATCCTCCGTGGCCGTGGCCATGCCTTCATAGCCCTCCAACGGAGCCAGACATTTCCAGTCGGAGACGCCCTATCTTCGCACGCAGGTCCTCTCTCTCTCTCTCTCTCTCTCTCCGTCTCCGTCTTCGGCGTGTTTTAAAGTTAAAGTGTGGATAAACTATGTACCGGTCTCTGTACGCCTTCCGATCCGCGGAGCCCAACTCGCTGCACTTCGCGGCCGGAGAGAGCTTCCTAATCCTGGAGAGGAGCAACAAACACTGGTGGCTGGGGTCCCGCTGCAGCTCGGGGGAAACCGGCTACGTCCCAGCCTCATACATCGAGAAAATACAGGTGAACAGGCAAAGTCTGTTTGTTTTTTGTCTGAATGAAAACATGTGACCATGTCGCATCAGTAAAAATGTAGTGAATGCGTAGTAAAGGACAGATCCCTGCAGCGCAGGCCATGTTGAAGCTGATTATTGAAGAAGAAGATGCATGCATGCATGCAGAGGAGCCCATAAATTATTGTTAAGGGGTTGCATGAGATGAAGGGACATGGCCCTCTGCACTGCAGCTGCTCACTGCGACAGACAGGAGATATGAGACAGGACAGGATGAGACAGGAGACAGGACAGAAAGACATTGTCTCTGCTCAGTTTCAGATGATCTGCTCCTGTGTGTCTACCTCTTTTATCATCAAATAAGCTGTAACTTCCTTTCACGTTTCTCTGTCACACCCTCCACAGTGATGAGACAATGTTTTGCAAAGATCCAGACTCAGTGAACTAGTCAGAGCTTGCATTTTGTGAAATCACAGGCTCGGGGTAGGAATGCTCCGCTCTCCCGGCTGTTAATGACGAGGAGAGGTTTAATGAGCCCCTGTGTGTTAGATAACCGCCCCGGTTTGTTTCTGCCATGTCCTCGAGCCACAGATCTGTTTTTGTTTAAAATTTAATAATTACATGAATGAATATTTAATATTTTTTTTACTTTTTCTTCTTGCAGGCTCCAGAGCAGGATGAGGTGCTGCAGTCTATCGACAGAGCGATCGAAGGGATCCACAATGTGGCCTTAAAGAACGGAGGCAAATACAATCTGGAGCAGAGAGACGTCTTACAGTGAGTCCAAAAACACAATATATTATATTTAATTTGAATCTGGATATGAATCCTTCTTCCTTTTTGTTGCAGGAAGCTGATCCATCACAGAAAGGAGACTCTTGCGCGGCGAAGTTCCTCGTCCGCCGGTCACAAACCGGGCCTCCCGTCTTCCAGCAGTGAAATATCTCTCAGCCAGACGCCTCCTCCACCCAACGGCCTTAAACAAGACTATGGACGGCAGGGGAGCCTGCCGTTATCAGGAAGCATGGACAATATGCAAGGAGAGTCGGGCTTTTACCAGGTAACACACTCACGCAGAGCACATTTAAATGTTTTTTTTGAGTCAGAAATACAGGATTCAGACTTTGAGACATGTTATTAACATAGGAGCGTGTAGTTACAGGCTTACAACAGATCTTAAAGTATCTGAAAAACTTATTTCAGGGTTCCCATGGGTGCTTGAATTCCTTGAAAATGCTTGAATTTCAATTCAGTGTTTTCAAGGTTGTGAAAATGCTTGAATTTTTTGTGAAGTGCTTGAAAATGCTTGAAATTTCACAATTAGTTAAAAATCAAAACAGTCAATCTACCACCATATGAAATAATGCTAATTAGACCCATATTATTATGCCATACAGTGGCACCGCTGCGCTTCCCATGACCATCATGGCAAACACAACTAGTAGGCTACCTATTTAAAGGTGCTGGAAAAATGGAAAAACTGGTGCTTGAAGGTGCTTGAAAAGTGCTTGAATTTGTTCATAATAAAAGGCGTGGGAACCCTGTCTTAGCTTCTGTTGTGAACATGCTCAAGGCTGCAAAATATTACATAATAACTACCTCACAGATACAAGGGATTGTTTGTTTTTGATTGTTTCATAAGACGCAGCCAGTCTTTGGCATTTTATTTGTGAAACAGTATCAGGATGTTACAGAACAGGAATGCTGTCTCTCCTCTCTCGACAGCCGTGACAGTCAAATCCACAGCGTGCTCACTCTGTACAAATGTCTCACCTCCTGCGTCTCCTCCTCCTCCTGCAGGTGCCTCCTCAAGCTCGACGTGCGGCTCCGATTACCCCACCTCCCCCCGAGAAACAGAGAAACAGCCGGCGTCCAGGTTCGAGCTCACAGAGCCGCGGCGTGTTCGCAGCATTGCTCACACGTTTCTCACAGTATCGCAAGTTACAGCTTAGCTGCTGCTACCTGCTGCAGCTCCTCACAGACACACTCTATTCTTAGTCAGGTCACTCCTGTTCACTCTCCTCTCTGTAACTGGAGCCCCCCTCGTCTCTCCCTCTCTTTCTGTCCCAGCAGAGCCGGAGGTCCCCTCCAGAGTGTCCTCTCTCCCCGCGTCTCCTGCTCCCTCCCTCTCAATCAGCACCACCTCTTTAGAGTCGGGCTCCTCCCACTCACTGGTCTCCTCTGATGTCAGTTTGCCAAGTGTATCCAGCACCCCCCCTCCTCCTGTGCCATCCCGCGTGAAGCCCCCTGCGCCGCCTCCAGCAGACGTGCTTCCCTCGGACTCCCCTCCTCAGCCGGCTCCTGTAAAGAAGAGCCCGGCTCCACAGCCTCCCCAGCCCACCCCTCCTCCGCAGCCCAGTGTGGAGGCTGAATGGCCAGTCGCCCCCCCGTCTGTCGCAGAAAGCCCTCCTGGCAGCCCCACCACCCCCGAGACGGTTCCCATGACCATCGGGGCTGAACTGATCGAGCTGGTACGGAAGAACACGAGCTTGAGTTACGAGCTGTCACGGGTCGCCGTCGGCGTGGTGGTGGGCCATCTGCAGACGGCCTTACCTCAGGCCTCCGACGCTTTGGAACAAGTTCTCCTCTCGCTGGTGGAGAGCAAGGTCAGATTTGTTTTCATGTTTTCATTACATCATGTGGATCCTGGAGCCTCGCCAGCTCCAAGGAGAACACCGGTATCGCTTCGAGTTACAGCTCGGTCTGCATTTAGCTGACATTTCTCACGTCGCATCTCTGACTTTGAGACACAGGGGACAGTACGCACTGTGTGCAATGTATCATTTCCTCCTTTTTAATTGCAGCGTCAAATCAAGCTTGAAATCAGCTGCTGATTCCCGTCCTGGAAGATATTTCTGTTACTTTCTTTCTGGGTGATTCAATAGTGCGTAACCCAAACCTCAAACAGCATTTGCTAAAAGCTTTTGGCTGCCTCCTGTATTTACATGGTGACACGTGTGCACACTCTCATCTGATTAAACCCTAAAACACTCTGTCGTCTAACAGAGGCCTCGCTGTTTTTAAAATCATTTAACTTGAGCTCGAAACACAGATAATGCAAAGAGTTTTAAACAGGGGTTGTAGTCCAGATGATTTTTATATTTTATTGTTTTTAATACTTTTAAAAATGTATCACAGAGACTAATCTCCTCTGAAGGAAGCTCTGATATCTCCAGTTATTACACGTTAATGTTCAGGAGTCTGGTATTATCCTTTAAAGCTGCTCTAATCAATATTTTTACATTGTCAATGGACAAATTTACTATTAATAATGTGAAAGTGGTCGTTCATAGCAACACACTAATAGTCATTGTGAAGCTACACCCACATCTCAATGACTAAATGACTGAGCGCTCTCAGTTCCTTAAAAAAAGTCACGTTTGAGTAAGTTAAGTTACTTTCTGTGTTAAAAATACTAAATATTCCTCTGTAGCTGGTATTTCAGGTTATACTAGAAACTGTTTTATTTCACTGCAGGATTCGAGTGCAGCGCTGCCTCAGGGTCAGGTGTGTCACGACGAACAGAGGCTGGAGGTGATCTTCAGCGACCTCGCCCGACACCGCGACGACTCCCAGCAGCGAAGCTGGGCGCTTCACGAGGACCACGCGCTCATCGCCTGCTACCTGGAGGAGCTGCTGAAGATACTGGTACGACGCAGAGACTGCGAGCATAGCAACAGTCTGCAGGGCGTCTGGGTTCTGACTCAAGTGCACGAAGGCGTGTGAAGTCCTGACTTAGTCACACGATGCATTTCACACATAATTTTACTTATATAGAGTTTTTTAAAATGGCCGTTACAAAACAGGGAAAACACAAACAAAGAAAGCAAAAATATCAAGTGAGAAACACAGACACTTTTTTTTAAAGATTGTTTTTGGGGGGTTTGAACATTTGTTTCATAGAGACAGGAAAGAAAGGGTGGATAACGTGCAGGACAGAATTTAACCCAAGGTCCTAGCCTTTGTGTGGGGTACAGGTGAGCTACCAGGCTGACCCCCATCCCTGTATCAATAAGCACCAGGGTTTTCCACGGGTGCTTGAATTCCTTGAAAATGCTTGAATTTCAATTCAGTGTTTTCAAGGTTGTGAAAATGCTTGAATTTTTTGTGAAGTGCTTGAAAATGCTTGAAATTTCACAATTAGTTAAAAATCAAAACAGTCAATCTACCACCATATGAAATAATGCTAATTAGACCCATATTATTATGCCATACAGTGGCACCGCTGCGCTTCCCATGACCATCATGGCAAACACAACTAGAAAAATGGAAAAACTGGTGCTTGAAGGTGCTTGAAAAGTGCTTGAATTTGTTCATGAAAAAGGTGTGGGAACCCTGAAGCACAGAAATGTTTGAATGCAGTGGAAAAAAAAGAGGATTTGGGTAAAGTCATACCAGGAGACAGTTTTCAGTAGGAGCTGTAAAAATACGAGGTTTCTAATTCAACGCACACTTTGTGATGAATCCCACGTCGTGCTGTAAATACCAGACGTGTTTGATAGGATCACATCGGCTTTACAGCTCCAGCAGCGTGGTTAAAGGCTGAACCTGTAAACTCTTTAGGCTGCCAAATATTCTCTGTTGGCAGTTTGCTCAGACTAAAACTCAGATCAGCTTTGGGATGTCCAGATGAGCTGTTTTTAATCCTCTGCTGTGTCCGGGGCGCCGTGACTGTCAGACAGATTATGAATCAATGTTATGTAAATGTTGTTTTTTCACCCCCCCTCCTCCTCAGACTGATGCAGACCCAGAGGTGTCTAAGAGGATGTGCAAGGTTAACCACTTTGAGAGCGTGCTGTCTCTGGTTTCGTATTATCAGATGGTGAGACAGTAACAGCAACACAGCATTTTATTTTGGAATCAGTCCTGAGAAGACTTGTTTAGTCATCGCTTGTCCTCGTGTGACCTGCAGGAGCATCGCGTGTCTCTGCGGCTGCTGCTGCTCAAAGTGTTCGGGGCGATGTGCAGCCTGGACGCTTCTCTCATCTCCACCCTGCTCAACTCCATCCTCCCCATGGAGCTGGCCAGGGACCTGCAGACAGACACACAAGGTATTTCCACCTTTAAATTAGACGTCACTCCTCAAGCTTAAAGGTCCAGTGTGTCAGATTTAGGGTGGCTCCTCATGCCATGGCTACACCAATAGATGGTGTTAAATCCTGCACACAGGACTTTTTTTTAAACTATTTTAAATAGACTATTCTCTCCTCAGAACACCAGAAGATGTGCTACACGGCTCTGGTGCTCACTATGATCTTCTCAATGGGCGAGCAGGTGCCATATCATCATTACGGTACGGCACGCAGCTGCTGTGTTATATCAAAAACTTTACACGTCACCGATGCGTGAAGTTTCCACAACTTTAGCTCCGTGACAACGATGCATTTTTCACTTTGTGTGACGGATTGTAAAAGTTTTTCCCGTCCTACACTGATGACACGCATTCATCAAACAGTCTCTTGTTTGACTAAGACATAAGATAATCCTGACGCTCCCGTGTTTACAGAACACTTGAATGCTGACTTTGTCGAGTTTCTCTTGGGCGTGGTGGAGGACGGGCTTCCGTCCGACCCAACGGAGCAGCTGCCTGACATCTTCTTGAACCTTGTGCTGGCCTTTAACCTGCATCACACAGGTGAGACTCAGCACTGCGTTCACAGCAGACGTCATTCCATTCATGTTTACTGGGAGACTTAAATCCATCCAATTATTAATGTATTTATTATTTATTGTGCTTCTGTGCTTTTCCTGCACAGCTACATTCTCACATACAAAGCAGCTTTCATTGTTTTACCACAAATACTTTTTTTGTGTCTCGTCTGTGTCACCCAGCACCCAGCAACAATGTTATCATGCAGGAACTGAAGAAGAAAAATGTCAAGATCCTGTCAGAGAAAGTGTTGCTGCTCCTAAACAGAGGGGGTGAGATACCACGTTTGTTTGTCTTGTACAAGAAAAAGGAACTCACGTACACATCGTATGATTTTAAAACATCTGAAACACAATATAATTTGTCTTATTTCTCAGCCTGCATCTGCATTCTCTGTCCGCTCACGCCTTCACTCACTTTGCAGACGACCCTGTGTGTATGTTCAAACACACCCCGCCAGCGCCGCACTCAGTACTCAAGTTCCTGCAGGATGTTTTCGCCAGCCGAGAGACGGCCGACATCTTCTACCGCACTGACATGATGGTGATGATCGACATCGCTGTTCGACAAATATCTGATCTTTCACCTGGAGACAAGGTGAGACCTGGCACTCCTTTGCTGCAGAGACTTTCGGGGGGGAAGCTGTTGATCTGGTTCAGTTGGACGATAACAAAATATGCCTACTTACATATGGAAGAGAAGTGACGCGTGGGGACGAGCTGTGCTTTTTAGGTGGAAGAAGGCAGCTCTGGTGATTTGGTTGACGTGTTTGTCACGAGGAGAGATTGCTGTCGAAGTGACTCAGAGGTTGCTGATGGTGAGGCAGCGGTTGTGAGTGGTTTTGGTTTGGATTATCATGAAGCTCATGGTTATTAATCACAGTTTAGTTTGAGGAAGTCTGTCAGGCCACTGCTACATATTATGAGCGCTGTATCCTTTTCATGTAACTCGATAAGGTCGTGTATAAGCATATTTCCCCAAATAATGAACAGCTTGTTACCATGTCTGATGATGTTCTCCTCTCTTGCCCTCCCTGCGCAGCTGAGGATGGAGTATCTCTCCCTCATGCACTCCATAATACGCTCGACGGACTACCTGGAGCACCAGCACCGCCTGTCCGACCTGCAGGGGGCGCTGCAGATGATTCTCAGGGAGGAAGAGGATCCGGGAGAGGACGAAGGGAATGCGACAGCAAAACAGATGGATAAGCTAATCGTGCAGCAGATCTACAAAGAGTTCCCACAGATCAGTGAGAACCAGGACTGACCATGTCAGTGTCGTGCTCGCACGCTGTAGTTTGCTCCCGTCCGCTGCAGGGAGGTACAATAAAGCTTGAAGGAGGAAGAACTGATGTATTCTGTGCCAGCCTGATCAGTTTTGCCAGTGTTTTCTTGGACTTATGGTCCAAAGCCACAGCTTGCACATGTTGATTTAAAAAAAAAAAAGGTTTTCACAGCTTTTTTTTTAATCTCAGATGAACTTCATTTGAAAAAAAGGAGCGGGAGGTTTCTCTTCTTCATTCAAGAAGAGAACAAACATGACAAATGTGCGATTTTAGTCATACATAGAGTTTAAAAATAGCCAAACATAGGCCAAACTTTGAAGCAATAATTACCTTGAAAATCATACAGGAACTAACTGTATGTATTCTTAGTGTTATGGAATTAAACAGCAACCAGAACTAAACTTTATTCTGACTAAAATAACATGAAATTCATTAATTTTAGAGCATATCAAACCAATTTTTAATGATTTTTTATTGTTGCAGATAACAGTGCCATTATTTGAACCGTTGCTAAAAAATACTTTCTTAAGGCCTTTATGTGCTTCCCTGTCAGTGGGACCAAACTACTGTGTGTTACTGAGAGTGTCATACTCTTGAACCGACTTCCTCTCTCATTCACCCGTCCGTTCGTTCTAATTAAATTAAAGACGATTTGAACAAGTTTACTGTTCCAGCACACTCCGACTCACGTGTTATCGTTACTAAAAGCTTTTAGGTGAGTAACTTTTGCTGCTATGTATCAAGTCTCTCCTGTGGCTCCGTCTGCAGTTTCCTCAGTTTCCTCAGTCTGGTACATTAGTTAGTCTCTTTTCATTATAATCACTCTCTGTACTTACATATGCAAAACTCCTGAAGTATCAAAAGTTACTGACTGTTTAGCTGCATTCAAACAATCTGTGCTGCAATAAGGCTTCATAGCAACCTGTAATATCGCTGTAATTATACTGAGTCTTGGCTTCACGGAGGGTAAACGTGTTCTGCACTTATTGTCTGAGATAATACAGCGTCAGTGTTGTTGATCTCCAGTTATTGTCTCATGCTCATGCTGAAAATCAAGACAAGGGGGAGGAAATACAGTACAGGGCATTTCTTTAATACTTCTAACAGCGACATGTACCTTTCCTTGTTTCTTCCCCATGATGTCGTGACTGATGTTCTCCCATTTTATCTGTTTGTGTCCCTGACTTCCCTGTTTGGACGAAGTGATATCGTTTTTTAGTTCATGTCCGAGTGTTCATTCATTCATTGATTATTTGTGTGTTTGTTTACAGTGTGTGTGTGTGTGTGTGAGAGAGGTGAGTGCCTCTTCTTTCCATGATTAACATCGTCTGCGGAAATGCTACGACTGTGTTATGATAATAAAACTAATAAAGCTATATTTTAACAGTGGAACTGGTCGGGCTGGTTGTGTGGTTCAAAGTTTACAACATAATAAAAACCGTAGAGGTGTTTCTAATATTTTGACCACCTCACTTACAAACATTAGAAACATCCTTTTAATATAATGAAATCCTGTAACTAACTGCTAAGACTAATAATAAACACAGAGCAGATTTTTTATCAAACATTATAAGCTTCAGTTTACAGCAGAGTCGTTGTATTGGATCACATTAGATTGTACCTACACTCACAAATTTCCATCCATCTGAGTTACATAGTTTTGATATAAATAAACTAACAAACTTAATGTGAAGCAAGGAATAAGATTTATGAAACAGTACGAATAAACTCAAAACGACTGCATTAACTTTCACTGCTGAGTTTGGGGAAATTGGCTTTATTAACACTGAATGCACAAACCTGGATACTACATAACTGTGCAGTGGAAGCACATTGACTTTATTAGTACTATTACATGAATCAGATTAAGTTTATTAGTTGATTTATATTAAACCTGTGTAATTCAAATGGATGGATTACATTACCTAATGAAGTGGCTGGTTAATAACTTAATAACAATAATAATTATGTTATTGTCTGTTTGTATATGTGTCAATCAATAAAAATATTGTTTAAAAATGTAAATAAAGGCCGATAAAGTCTTGATAAATTGTAATATATCCTTCCTCTGTTACAAATATTTGTCAGAGGTGTCATAGGTGAGAATCAGAATCACTTTAATTCACCAGGAGTGTGTGAACACATGGTTACACTTTGTACAGTTAAAAAACAAAACAGAGGACTTGACAGGTAAAAGCCCGACCTGACGATATGAAGAGCTGCAGCTCCATCAGTACATTTAAAACCAAATTAAAAAGTCTCAGCTCTGCAGCCACTGACATTGTGGGTGTATGTTATGTGCTATTGTGTGTGTAACTTTGTATTTTGCATTATGTATCCTGTGTTGTTACGGGAATTTTTAAAGAAAAACCCTTAAATAAGGAGGAAAACATTAAAGTTTTAAGTTGAATTTATTGTTCTTGTACAAGAGGAGCGTTTCACAGTGCAACACACTAAAGGGATCACAGAGAAAAGGGCTCCCTGAGGAGCTCTGACAGTTGGTTCTGTCTCAACCCCTGTACATTGTTAACAGTCAATTTGCATATAATGCCTTTAAACAGCTTTCTTCAACATATCACCTAATGAGTAGCCAGTATGTCCCCAATCTACATGTCAACTCTCTGGCTCATTCTGTTCTCAAATCCCTCTATTTATACATTAACCTGAACTTTACCTTACCCTGTCAGTAATAAAGGGAAGTGCCCTAAGGACACATAATGTAAGAACAAACATGTAACCCTGATTTTTATAACATGTGTGTGTTTTTTGCTTTGTAATGTTTGTCATTGTGCTGTAATATGTTTTAATTGTGTCTGCAGATGAACAGTAGCTGTAAGATAACTCTGGTGCAGTACATCAAATGTAACCGTTTATGTTTATTATGAATGAAAAGTAAACATAAACATAAATGTACATATAAAAAGGTAAATATATATAAATATGCACAGTGTGATTGTATGATAAATAATGTATTTATTTACAGATATTACATCATTAAATAGATAATATAATATAGTATATATTATATTTATATTATATTTATAATACATAATAACAATAAATTCACCATGTGTTTTTGTGTTTTTACCTTTGACACACTGAATGTTTCCACCCGGACGTCAAACACAGGCGCACCGGAGTCTTGCAGTCCGTCCGGGTTGAGGAAGTGGGTGAAAGGTGCTGCAGACTACCTGTCCTCTCAGAGCCAAGCACGGTCAGGTAAGCCCTCACCTGGCCTGTTTGTTTGTTTCCTCTGCGTGTCTGTCTTCATGTGTCTTCATCCAGCTGGTTGTCTGTGTTTTGTTTTTCTTTGTTTGTTTCTCTTCCTGCAGACCGGAAAAAGTAAAAATGTCCAAGCAGCCGCAGCCGATCAGCCCGATGAAAAACTTCTTCGCCGGAGGATTTGGAGGAATCTGCCTCGTGTTTGCAGGACATCCGCTGGACACCATTAAAGTGAATATACCGAGTATTACTGCACATGCTACATGTTACATGTTACACGTCCGCTCCTGCTGCGACCTTTGACCCACAGTCACCCTCTAACATATGAGTCAGCTGACAGCTGCTGAGGAAGCTCCTGCAGACACATACAGCTCAAACACAAGGTTACACGCACTATATAATACTGTAATATAGAGTTTACATGCACTGTAATATAGAGTTTACATTCACTGTATTATAGTGTATGTAAACACTATAATATAGTGTTTACATACACGCACTATGATAGTGTTTACATGCACTATATAATACTGTAATATAGAGTTTACATGCACTGTAATATAGTGTTTACACGCACTATATAATACTATATTATAGTGTTTACACGCACTATATAATACTATATTATAGTGTTTACACGCACTATATAATACTATATTATAGTGTTTACATGCACTATATAATACTATATTATAGTGTTTACATGCACTATATAATACTATATTATAGTGTTTACATGCACTATATAATACTATATTATAGTGTTTACATGCACTATATAATACTATATTATAGTGTTTACATGCACTATATAATACTATATTATAGTGTTTACATGCACTATATAATACTATATTATAGTGTTTACATGCACTGTAATATAGGTGCATGTAAACACTTTAGTTTTTACATGCACCTATATTACAGTGTTTACATGCTCTATATAATACTGTAACATAGTGTTTACATACACTGTAATATAGTGCATGTAAACACTATATTACAGTGCATGTAAACACTATAATATAGTGTTTACATGCACTATAATATAGGTGCATGTAGACACTATTTTATAGTGTTTACATGCACTGTATTATAGTGCATGTAAACACTGTAATATAGGTGCATGTAGACACTATAGTGTTTACATGCACTGTATGAAAAGACATATGCTTTGTATTTTCTCACTGTCTGACATGAAATCAGACAATCACTTTTCCTGTTTTAGGTTTAAATGCCAGAATAACGAGAGAGAAATTGTCGAAAAAATAAGAAAATAGAAAAAGTATATGTGTCTTTTTATATAGTCACTATTAAGGGTCGACCGATATATCGGCCGGCCGATATATCGGGCCGATATTAGCGTTGTTTAGGTGTATCGGCATCGGCCGATACACATGGCCGATACGGCCGATACGCATCCAGCGTCATTTACAGACAGGCGTTCAAGGGCAGCTCTGTGAAGACCCGCTATGCACGCTGCTGCAGCCCCCGCAGCATAGTATGCACATGGCATTGCACTGCATACAGTAGCATGCGTGTGCCTGAAAGTCATTAAGTGAGTCGAAAAAAACGGGAATGCTGTTTAAGTGCGTCGCATTTAAACTGCCAACCTAAACTAGGGAGCTGTAACACTAAGAGTAGGCTATGATGCAATCACCCGCAGTTTAAAGTTCAAATGAAGTCGGTGTTGTTATCAGTCACTGTCAATTCGGCGTTTGCAGGAGTTAAACCGGCGAACACCGGTGAAGCAGCCCAGTGTGTGTGTGTGTGTGTGAGTGAGTGTGCACGCACGCACGTGAGGGAGAGACAGATGGAGCGAGAAAAAGTGATCAGCGCGGAGCGGAACAGTTGCTGTAATCAGATAACTGCACAACGAACCCAACAGTCCAGGACCTAATGAAACGTTTTGGGGTTTCGCTTGCTAAGCCATAGACTACTTTAGCTTACGTACGGGAATATTTTTGAACACATGGGGTAGCGCCGTGTCAGTGCATGTCGACACCGCGGGAGCAATAATGGCATGCGAGTGATTATCACTGAATAAACTTCTAAATCCCTCCTAAACGTAACTCGCCACGCATATTGTGTGCAATATAAGGGTACACTTCGTTAGAGTTAGAGGTGGCGTGGGATTTGATATAAACTAAGACAATGTCGAAATGGATAAAGTTTGATGCGTCAAACATAAAGGGAGATTGTTGTGATTTGTCCCGCCCCTCTCCCCTCTTCCTGAAACAAAGCAGGGGGCAAGCAGCGAGGTTTTGTTTCTCCACAACTAAAACAAATTATGGTGTGCCCATTTTTTATTTTTTTAAAAAGTGACAAATCTACAATTCATTCACTCACTTTGCAATGCGGATGATGATCAAGTCAGGCTATTTACTGTCACTGCCTGCTTCAAAGGCAATGGTATATCAAGTACAATATAGGCCTACAGTTGTAAAATAGGCCTAAACATTTACTCTAAATAATCTTTGTGTCATCCCCAACATTTCTCAAATGTGCAGTCAAGCTCTGTTGCCACTGTCAAGCCACAGTCCTTTGAATGTGTCAAGCCAAACTAATATATATTTTTTAAATAAATAAAAATGAATAAAAGCACCGAAGTATGTGGGCTATTCCTTTTTAAGTGGATATAATACTGTATAAGCATTAAGCAGACACTTAAAAAAAAATGCTCAATGGGCTTCAGACATGATTGTCATTTTCCTGTTATTCATGTTATTATAAATAAATGGCTATTTATTTTTAACTTGAGACCTGGAATATTTGTCATTTTTTAAACTTTTTTTAACCCATATCGGTATCGGAAATCGGGTATCGGAAATCGGGTATCGGCCATGGGCCATGGGGAAAAAATCGGTATCGCATCGGCCATCAAAAAACCCGTATCGGTCGATCCCTAGTCACTATATAAAAAGACATAAAGACACATATATACACAGTTGAAACCAGAGGTTTACATATGTAAACCTCTGGTTTGTATATCTCACCTGAAGCTGATCTGTTACACTAAGGAACACAGTTTTTGTTGAGTTAGCTCTGACAGCTGCTTTAAACTAAATTGTTGGGAGCAGAATCCAAAACTGATCTCAGTTTTTCTCTATCACGTCAAGTTTTTTTGAACTATAGGATCCCTGTGTTCTTAAAAAATATGTGAAAAATACTGAACTTAACATATATGTGCTTGTTTGTTGAATCCTTTCAATTTGAAAATCTGCATCATTGCTGTCAGTGCGTTCTTCAGCATCACTCAGATCTTCTAGAGGAGGTAGTTGGAGTTTCAGCTGAATGAGGCTTTGGTCTTATAGCTGACAGTAGATCAGGATATTCTGTTTTACTTTTATTTTTCTTGTTAAATCCTGATGTTTTCACTAAACAAAAGTCTGTGCAATGATCTTTTTGCTCTCGCCAAACCACGGGGATACCAAACACCAACTTTTCACGCGTTCTTTTGGTCCACGTCGCACACTTGAGTGGCCTGTGTCTTGTTGTCTTGTTCAACAAGTTTTACTTTAAAATATGCAAAATATTCTTGTTTGACAAATGCACTGATGTTTGCTTTCCTCTGACTTGGAATGGTGAAACTAGCACAAATACAGCAAAAGGAGTCAGGGCTGTTTTAGGCGTTTAGGACAAGAAGTAGCAGGAGCAGACCTGATCTGGGACAAAGGAAATATAAAACACTAAGATGGAAAAGTTACAAGCTTTGAAAACTACAAAAACAGCATAAACGGTATGTCCATGGTTACAAGGTGAAGAGAAAGTACAGATCCTCTTCATTCTACTATGCTGGCTTTGCAGATATTGACAGTACTGAGCTATTGGGAGCTGCACACACCTCTCACCGCTCTGTCTCAATGTGTGACTGCACAAACAAGTTGCCACATAGCTGCAGATGAGTCCAATCGTGATCAGCTGGAAAAGTCTTACCACAGCGAATCAGTGGAATTTTGCTGATCTGGAGGGTAAAAACTTGATGTGCTAGAAAAAAAACTGACTGCAATTTTGGAATCGGCGTAAAAATCTAAGTCAACACAATTTTCTTTTTAAAAAAAAGCTCAAAATTTGATTTGTGTCCACTCAAGAGTAACAAGCTGTAAACGCAGCGTGACATGTTGTTACTCTGTTTGCATGGAGCACAATCTGAGTCCTATTCAATGTCTGGTCGAGTCGATTACACATTTAACCGTGGTTTACACAGTTTTATAACCGTAAAAGCCACACAGTGTTCTTGTCATTTATCGTAACACAAGTAGTGTTAAGATTTTTCTTCAGTGGCAGAAAATCAGGAAAATTTAACAACTCCCAAAACAACGTGTCAATCCCCTCAAGCTGCATACTGATGTTTTCTTCTTTTTTTATTATGCCACTGCGAGACAAACAAATGTTTGTGAAACCAGGATTCCTCCTCAGACTGTAATCTTACCATCAACCTCTATAACCGCTGTTCTTCCACATCAAACTCTGAAAAACATTTTATATTGCTGGAGTGTTTGATTCTTTCCTCTCTCTTCTCTCAGGTGCGCTTACAGACTCAGCCCAAGCCCAAACCTGGAGAGAGCCTCATCTATGCCGGAACAATTGATTGTTTTAAAAAGACTTTAGCCAAAGAGGTGAGGATGCATGTCGTCGTATCTCTTGAATATACATTAGATAAAACATGATTTAAAACGTCTTTGTTTCCTCGTTGCAGGGTGTAAAAGGACTCTACAAAGGCATGGCGGCTCCCATCATCGGGGTCACACCCATGTTCGCCGTCTGTTTCTTCGGATTCGGACTGGGCAAGAAACTACAGCAGAGGACTCCTGATGATATCCTCACGTAGGTGATTGCTCTGCCGTAGGTGGCCTGACTCTCTGAGGATCACCTTATGTAATAATGCTGTGTCCTGCAGGTATCCACAGCTGTTTGCCGCAGGGATGTTGTCCGGTGTGTTCACCACGGCCATCATGGCTCCCGGAGAGCGTATAAAATGCCTCCTACAGGTCAGAGGTCACGTGTTTGTACGGATACACAGCTCACGGTTGTTATTCGGGACAGCGAGGGTAAATTAATGTTTCTACATGTGCAGATCCAGGCAGCCTCAGGAACGGTGAAGTATGCGGGACCCATGGACTGTGTCAAACAGCTGTATAGAGAGTCGGGCATCAGAGGAATCTACAAAGGCACCGCTCTGACTCTGATGAGAGGTACGTCTGTACTCTGGCTGTTAATAGCGGGTAAAATAACGAGAACAAATCGTGAAAAAGCCACTTGCCCTGTGTGTGTTTATGTCAGATGACCAAAGTAACTGTTTCTATTCACTTAAACTCTTTAACAAACATGTGACATGTACTTCCTGTGCAGACGGAGGAGTAAACAGGGTTCCCACGGGTGCTTGAATTCCTTGAAAATGCTTGAATTTCAATTCAGTGTTTTCAAGGTTGTGAAAATGCTTGAATTTTTGTGAAGTGCTTGAAAATGCTTGAAATTTGTGTGATGTCTATCTCAATAAACCAAGAGAAAACAAAAATGTTTCCTAAGCGGCTACGCGCTTGATCCGATGCCTTTACATGCAGAACTCAGTTATCATACTCGCTTGGTGTTCTGCAGAGAAATAACAGTAGACTACTATCCACACCTGTTGGTCACTGTTATTGCGCTATGGTAGTTACACAATACACCGCTCACAAGCTGAGAATACAAGCCAATTCACAATTAGTTAAAAATCAAAGCAGTCAATCTACCACCATATGAAATAATGCTAATTAGACCCATATTATTATGCCATACAGTGGCACCGCTGCGCTTCCCATGACCATCATGGCAAACACAACTAGTAGGCTACCTATTTAAAGGGGCTGGAAAAATGGAAAAACTGGTGCTTGAAGGTGCTTGAAAAGTGCTTGAATTTGTTCATAATAAAAGGTGTGGGAACCCTGAGTAAAGTAAAACTATAACTTTGATTTGTTTGTTCTGTGTTTCCAGATATGGAAGCTTAAATATAACACCAGAAGAAAAACAAAACAAAAACAAGGCTATGAGTAGAAATAAAACCTCAAGATTAAATGACCCAAAATGTCACAATCCTGAAGCTAACTCACTGTCAACACAAAAAAACAGGGGGATTGTATCATGGTGTTCTCGTTATTTTGTCTACCCTGCAGGGTTGTTATCACCAGAGATGTTTAGTAACGAAGTGGAACTTCTTAAGTACTGTACTTAAGTACTAAATTGCAGTATCTGTACTTTTTTGGAGAATTATTACTATTGTAGCGTCCAGCCGGACACGTGATGAACGACGAGGCGATATTGAACAAACTGCATTTATTGCTGAACGGTTTGGTTCCAGGACTCGGTGACTGTCGGCCGGAACCACGACAAAAAAACCAACTGAACAGTCCCGGTCTCACATCTACCTCGCTCTGCATTCATTCAGACGCATTCACAGACCATGGGAAATCACAGAACTCTACCATGAACATTGTAACACTGTAACATTAGAAGTTGTGCCTTAATAAATATTTGAAATTATATAAACAACAGTACTTGTACTTTTACTTGTACTTTTACTTTTAGTACTTGAGTAGCAATTTTTTTACATACTTCTACTTGCAATACTTAAGTCCAAAACATATTGAATACTTTAGTACTTTTACTTAAGTATGGTGTTTAAAGAACACTTCAACTTCTACTCAAGTCAGTTTTTTGATATAGCACTTGTACTTCTACTCCACTCCTTTACTGCAGTACTTTATACATCTCTGGTTATCACAGTGTCTCTGTCGATGTGTCTGCATGTTCTTGTACACGGTGTGCACATAGCTCGCTCTGCAGTGCTTTCAGTAGCTAAGTTTATATTAAACCTCTTTTAGTTACTGCTCATTTAAACGTGACCACATTTCATGTTCCGTGACTCAGACGTTCCAGCGAGTGGGATGTACTTCACATCTTACGAGTGGTTGAAGAACCTCCTCACACCGCCGGGAAAAAGGTGAATGCTTCCTCTTTTCTGAACTGTATAACATAACTGTCTGTTATATTGTTAAAAACCTGTGGTGTTTGTTTTTTTCCTGCAGCCATAACGAGCTCAGCGTTCCCAGCGTGCTGTTTGCTGGAGGAATGGCCGGGATCTTTAACTGGGCCGTCGCAATTCCAGCCGATGTTCTCAAGTCTCGTTTCCAAACAGGTTTGTCGTCAGATTCCAGGCTCCTAACATTTCTTTGTCTTTTCAAGTCTGGGAAAAAAACTGCATCCATTTAATCCGAAGACTGTCTATGTTACTTTTCTTTTCCCTTGATTCATTCATTAAAGGTCCAGTGTGTCAAATTTAGTAAGCTCTATTTACAGAATAATAACCATGTTACGTGTTATGAGACATTTATCTACAGACGCCATGAATCCACCACATTTATTACCAAAGACGAACAAACCAAACACTGACTCTAGACGCTGCCTGTATGGTTTTTTTTGCATGTTTGGTGGCCACCATAGTTTTCCCTTAACCAGGGATGCAACGATGCATCGTGACACGATTAAAATCGGTACAAATGCGTGACGACTCGCATCGGTTGACAGAAAAAATGAATCTCGATTCTTGGCGAATGGGAACTGGTCAAACAGGCTTCCCGGCGCGTTGCGTGAGCGTGGCGTGTTTGGTCCGTCCTGCACGCGACTTCAAACCCACCGGGAGAGTTTCAGGAGCGAGAGCTTAGCCTGCCAGACTTTGTTTACCTGCTCAGATTTGGACATTTTCCCGGTGTATGTTCTTCTAAACATGCTTCTACGTGTGTAAATATGCTACGTAGTTAGTTAGTTTGTCTGTTTTCCCGACCGGCAGTTTGCACAGGGTATTTTATTTTGAAAATCCACCGGGTTCTCTTTGCTTTTTCTGTGTCTGGCTTCCGCCCGCTCGAGGTGCTCTGTGGAAATTGACGCGTGCTGCTGCAAGTTTTAATGTTTTTATTTTATTGTTATGTACAAAAAATGTGTCATATTAGACCGTGAATAGTTTGTAAGGGTTAATGAGTAATGAAATGTTGGGATCATTTTTGTATGTACTTAAGTTCCTAACTTCATTGTGAGATTAATTTAAAGCTTTAGTTAATGAAATGATCAAATTAATTCAGTTGCTCTCATAATCTGTCTTTTTTGCACGGGAAAAACGTGGCTAGTGGAAATTCTGACTTTTTATAAGAGAAAACAAACTGTCTGAGAGTTTCTGTAAAGAAAGATTTTATTCCTACAAATAAAAAGATAATTTTATTTGGTCAGAATTTGTCTGTAGCTAATTTTGATTTTAAAAAATCGTATCGTGAACAAAAAATCGTGAATCGAGTCGTGAGTTGAGTGTATCGTTACATCCCTACCCTTAACATTACGAAGGAGAGCGTGAGGTGAGAATCGGCAACTACACCCTTAAATGCCACAATTTCATCTTCTGCATTCAGGTTTTATAAGATCTAGAAGAACTGAGTCAATGGAAATCGATCCACACCAGTCAGGAGAACTAAAGAAGCATCTCGTCTCTCGTCTATGTTTCTTTTTACAAGCATGTTTGTCTTTTTTAAAAAGCGTGACTGAGTTTTCCTCTGTGTCTCTCGCTCCAGCTCCTGAGGGAAAGTATCCCAACGGTTTCCGGGACGTCCTGCGGGAGCTGATCAGGGAGGAAGGCGTGGCTTCTCTGTACAAAGGCTTCAACGCCGTCATGCTTAGAGCTTTTCCTGCAAACGCTGTGAGTGCACTTCACTTATACTTCAAAAAAAGAGAAGTATATTACTTTTTACAGCAACTACTGTGATTATAAACATTTTAAATTCTTTACTAAAAGTGATTAATGTCATCACACACAAACTAAACCGTGTACATCTTCATCTCTACGTCTGTTTTTCCAGGCTTGCTTCTTAGGATTCGAGTGTGCAATGAAGTTCTTGAACTGGTTAGCGCCGAGCCTGTGATGAAGACTCGGCGTTGCCTCATACGTGATTCCCAGGAACAGAAACCACAACAGTTGTTAGCAGTTACAAACACACAGCGAATCAAACAGCACCAGTCGATTTTAAACAATTCTCCAATAATGATCATTTCTGATCCTGTGTGACGCTTTAGAGCGCGTGGATCATTCAGAGCTGCTGAGATGTCGCGATGACTCCTGTGCCAGTACAACAACAACACACACACAGACACACACACACCTACGCAGACAGACAGACACACACCTACGCAGACAGTCGATTGTTCTCACTCCTTTAGTTGTTTTTTAATTTCTTTGTTTGTTCTTTATGTATGTAAAGGAGTGACCCCGACATGCCGTGCCTTACCTTTTTGTTATCCACGAGCAGGTGTCGCATATCAGGGATAAGGTGCACTTTTGTTTACTGTACGCGTTCAGTCTCTCAGCAATACACACAACAAACTGTCTGCTGCTTCCTGTGTGGACACACTAACTACACTTTTGTGTTTGTTTTTTAAAATGTGAAATCATGAGAGTAGTCATAATGAGATTTATGGAGCGGTACGTGAATGTCGGCATGTATAGAAAAAGTATAGAAGAAGTTTCTCTTTTTATTTTGCCGCGTGTAATCACGTGGTTGCAACGAGGGATAATAATCTGATGATAATTTATGCAGTAGCAAATGGAGGCGGTTGTTCTTTCCATGATAAAGTTGAATAAAAAATGCTAGAATCTCGTAGAAGGTTTCAGAAAGGATTTCATAATTGGCAAACCAGCTGCTGATTCTATGTAACGAGTCTTTTGAATTTGAGTGTGATGAGGTTTTTCAAATAAAATCTCTCTCTTGTGTTCAGCTTTGTGTTTTCTGTTCATTTCTTCTCTTTCAGTTCACCCCACCCATCTACACTCTAAGGTTTTGAGATGGTTTCATAGTTTAAACTCCTCTGTAGGAAGTCTTTTGTGCACTTTTTTGAACCATGATGGTGTGCCAGGCCTCTGTCACTCTCTCTGTCTGTTTTTGCTCATCGAGTTGAGGCATAATCCATCAGACGGCCTTTAATTACATCTGTTGTGAGGAATCCTGGTCAATACTTTCCGACAGGCCGTGCTAGATAAAGAAATCAATGAGTGGGACCAAAGAGAGGAGGAGGAGGAGTCGGGCTGCTCCCTGTGTGTTCATCAAACCCGTGGGACAAGCTGACACTCAGATCTGATGATTTTAATTGTTAACTATCAAACTTCAGCCCGTGACCTCTGAACCTGAATGATGAGTGCTGTTGAGATACCGGCCGGTTTGAAGGAGCTGCTGCAGGGATACGCGGTGGAGGTGCTTCGCCGCAGGCCGGCAGACCTGGTTGAGTTTGCTGTGCAGCATTTTACACGAACTCTGGAAGTCCAGAGGACGGATCCGAAAGCCAAGAGACCTGACCTGAGAGCCAGACCTGCACGGAGAGGAGTGAGCTTTGAAGCAAAGCCAAAGAAGCCCAACGAGGATGATGAAGAAGAGGAAGAGGACATTGTTAGTGAGTGTTGTTACATTATTTAGTGTTTAAGTGTGTAGATGTTTCGCAAAGGAAATGGAAACTGTCAACAGGCTGAAGTTTCCAAAAAATGCTTTACCGCTTGAGAAACAACCCCACACAGATCTATTTAAATTCACCTGTTCTTTCTCTGCAGAGCCCACTGCCTGTAAATACAACCGCAGAGTTTCAGGTCAGTAAATGGAACAGCGTGCAGTGAATGTTAACACACACCACAGCTCAGTGTCTGAATATATTTCTGTCCTGCTGCAGTTTGTGCAGAGCCCTACAACCCCGACGACGATGATGACGACGACGCAGAGCCTCGGGTCGTGCATCCTAAGACAGACGAGCAACGGCGCCGACTTCAGGACGCCTGCAGAGACATTTTACTGTTTAAAACACTGGAGCAGGTACAACAGCACAGACGAGCTCCTGCAGGAAATGACACACACAGACACGAGCACCTCATGTGGATGCACGACAAGCAGCTGAAGCAACTTCTCTCGAATCTCAAGGTTATTTTTTGCACTGGTTTCCTGTGTGAAAACACGTCGACTTTAAAATAATACACACAAAGCGCTGAATGGTTTAGAGAAACTGAAATAGAGAAGCAGCTTTCAGTTTTCATGCTGCACCTTCAACAAACCTCTTGAAAACTTGAATCTGCTCCACTTACCTCCGTTTATTTAGTTTTATTTAATTAAATATCTCATACTTACACTGTCCTTTAACTTGTTTTATCATCTGTTTCACTACATACATTAAAAACCTTGTTGTGTTTCATTTTTTTTATATTTTGAATTAATGGGGTTTTTATAAACCAGGTTCGGGAAGAAGGGCCGCGCCTCGTACTCGTTTAATTACCGTTTTCCACGTACTTAAGCACCCCCTCTTCCTTCCACTCCTTCTTTGACACCGCTGTCACATCCCACCCACCCTCTTTCTTTCTTTGTCTCCCCTTTTCTCATCTCCCTTCCCACACAGGAACCAGGGGCTCTAATCCGTAGAGTCTCAGAGAGACGGTTTCCCCACTCAGTCTCTATCCCCCCCAGGTCCCTTCCAGGACTCCTCCGGTCAACCTCAGGACCACTCTGCCGATGGTCTCCCGCCTCATCCCTCTCGCCATCCTTCATCCCTCATCCCCTTCGCCTTTCCTCCCCTCACTCCTTCCTCCCTCCCTTCATCCCTCGACCCTCATCCCTCATCCTCCGACCCTCATCCCTTCATCCCTCGACCCTCCCTCCCTTCATCCCTCGAACCCTCTAACCCTCTTTCCCTAAACCTTCCCACAGCATATCACCCATGCTTCCCGAACGTCACTCGTAATAAACATGTTTAAACTCCATCCATACAGGCATGGTCCTTGTTAGTAAAAAGCCTTTTTTTATATTTTATATGTATATGTTTATATGTTTTACGTGTGAACTCGCCTGATGTCCTTCAGGAGCAGTTCTCCGAGGTTTTGGACGCCATGTTTGAGGTGCTGGTCAAACCTCAGGAGCACATCATCGACCAGGGAGATGATGGAGACAATTTCTACGTGATAGAGAAGTGAGTTTCAGAAATGATTTCAGATTTTTGAGAGTGTCTTATACTGACTTCTACTCCATGTCTGTGTGTCATGTCATTTCCAGGGGTGTGTATGATATTTTCGTGCAGAAGGATGGAGTGAGTGTGTGCGTTGGAAAGTATGACAATAGGGGAAGTTTTGGTGAGCTGGCCCTCATGTACAACACGCCGCGAGCTGCTACGATCGTCGCAGTGCAGGAAGGAGCCCTGTGGGGCCTGGTGAGTCTGACAAACGATGAAGATGATGCTCAGTTTGTTTCTGCAGACAACTTAAATCTTTTTTTTTTCTTTCAGGATCGAGCCACATTTCACAGACTGATTGTTAAAAATAATGCAAAAAAGAGGAGGCTGTACGAGGCCTTCATCGAGTGTGTTCCTCTCCTGAAGTCTCTCGAGGTTCGTATCAGAAACACAAACTCTGTCATACAGTAGAACAGGTTGATGTTTATTCAGATTGTTGCATTTTGCATCTTCATTTTCTTCGCATCAGCTCTCTGAGAGAATGAAGATCGTGGATGTTTTGGGAGCCCGATTGTTTAAAGATGGAGAGCGCATAATAGCACAGGTACACTGCTTGTATCTTTGTATCTTTGACTGCTTGTATCTTTGCATCTTTGGCTGCTTTTGCATGAATATAACAGGTTGGACTTCATTGATGTGGCGTCTCACGGCTCCCTGTGCTTGCAGGGGGAAGAGGCCGACTGTTTCTACATTGTGGAATCAGGAGAGGTGAAGATAATGATAAAAAGCAAAGTGCGTACAGTCTCTAGTAGTCTCTGTTTATTTGTGCGTTCGACTTGTAGCTGCTAGCCATGCGTGATGTTAATGTACAGTACTCTGTTACAGACCAAGGCAGGCCAGCAGAATAACACAGAGGTCGAGGTGGCTCTGTGCTCCAGGGGGCAGTATTTCGGAGAGCTGGCTCTGGTCACCAACAAACCTCGTGCAGCATCAGTGTACGCTGTGGGAGAAACCAAATGTTTGGGTATGTTCAAGATGCCGGTCTTTATCTTTCTTTGTTTCAGGAGTAACAGCACCATCGAGGTACTCTGGTGGATGGTGCAGGACAATTACAGTAACTCATTATCTCCACACAAACCGGGGATTGTTTTGTCCCACTTACAGACCCTTTCCAAAAAATTAGAATATCATAGAAAAGTTGACTTATTTCCATAATTCCATTAAAAAGGTCAAACTTTCATAGATTATAGATTCAGGGCCACAATTCAATTGTTTATTTTTACATATTTTGGGCTTCCAGCTCAAAATATGTAAAAATAAACAAATAAATACTTTAAATTTAATTAATTTAAATCATATTCTAATTTTTTTTGGAAAGGGTCTGTAGATGGTGTGACAGCACAGTGCCTGACCAAATATCCCACTTCTGTCTTTAAGATAAACGCTCACGCTGACCAAACGAACGTACAATAAAAGCTGTGGACGTCACACGGCAGAGAGATCAATATGTGTGTCTCCAAACTGAGAGATGGGCTGAGCAGAGCAGCTGTAACTTCATTAATATATCGACCTAAATGTTTTACTGCACAGCAAACAGGCTCAGAAAGGAGTACAGCACAGAGCTGTCAGTGGACACTAAACGTGTCTGAGCACTGAGCACAAACAAATAATAACACGAGGCTACAGATACATAGAGCTAAACATTTAAACACAATTTATTGTACTGAGGCTATAGAAATGTCTTTAAATTCATTTAAAACTATAAAACAATAAATAAAACACAAATTAAATTGTTGGAGGTCAGTTGAAAATGATTGTGGCACAGCTTTACAGATGATAAAGCAGGTCGTGTAGTAACTGGAGGGAACATTTACTGAATCCCAGCTGCCCCAGTCCAGACCATGAGCAATCTAAACTTTATTTTTCACAAGCGCTTTGGATTGGAAGTGCTGTATTGTGGCTGATACGCAGTTGACAGCCTGCATGGCATTTACTGACAGTTGACTTCACAGCTCTTCAGAACATTTCACACAGCAGTGTCGTGTAGTTTAACACGACAGGTTTGATCACCGACTACTCCTACAAATGTTATTTTTGTGGCAATACGAGATCAATCTGCATCGTCCCCGGCTGTGACAGTGTCAGAATAACCTGTAGGACCGGCTGTCGCTTCGTTTGGCAGGTATGAAAACCACAAAAAATGCTTGAAGGGGGAAGGGGGAAGTTTTGACTTCTCGACACAGAAGTCAGATAAACTTTAAGGAGCTGATGATTTCCTGATTTCCATTTACAAAGACTGAAGCTGTACAGGTTAATTAAAGAGCCTCAGGTTCGACAGAGCCAGAAAAATCAGTTAATCTGTATTTCTGCTGTGATCCTCACTGACCCTCATAATTTAAAGGTTTTATAAAAATAAAGCTTATATATATAGAAACACCCTGTAGCAGACTTCAAGGCACTCCCTTAAATTCAAGGCTGTCTGTTACATGACTAAACACTTTTGTCATTAGGCAGGAGAGGAGAAAACAAACATGTTAATTTCACTTCTCTTTCTTTCAGTGATTGACATTCAGGCTTTCGAGCGTTTGCTGGGACCCTGCATGGACATCATGAAGAGGAACATTTCGCAGTATGAAGACCAGCTGGTGGCGCTGTTTGGCTCTAGTGTAGATTTAAAACACTGAGACACCAAATCATGTTTAAATAGTGTACTGCTCCTTGTACAACTTATAGTATACATTGTGTTTTCTTGTGCAACAATCCCGATATGGACGGCAGTAAGTATGGTGGCCCTGAAGTGCAAAACACAACAGCAAGTTCAAAAAGTTATATTATATTTTGAAAACATGTAAACCATGTCCTTCCAGTTCAAAGGACGGACCACCAGTCCAATCAGTGACGATTAATGTCTCCCGAGGGTTCCTACCTTTTCCATTTTGAATTTGCTGTTGTGGTTTTTGATTTGCTATTGTGTTTTTTGATTTGCTATTCTGTTTTTCAGTTTGCTGTTGTGGTTTTTGATTTGCTATTCTGTTTTTCAGTTTGCTGTTGTGGTTTTTGATTTGCTATTCTGTTTTTCAGTTTGCTGTTGTGTTTTTGATTTGCTATTGTGTTTTTGAATTTGCTGTTGTTTTTGAATTTGCTATTGTTTTTGAATTTGCTATTGTGTTTTTGAATTTGCTATTGTGTTTTTGAATTTGCTATTGTGTTTTTTGATTTGCTATTGTGTTTTATGATTTGCTATTGTCTTTTTGAATATGCTGTTATGTTTTGCATTTCAGGGCCACCATAACTAAGGGTTGTGCTTAAATATACCAAGCAGTCAGTCAGAGGGTGAATACTGCAGAGGATGCACAGCCCATCATACCGTCACTTAACCTTAGCTGAACAAGTCTCCTCTTATACTGTAGCTGTGATATTTTGACATGTCACAGCAGGAAAATTAATAATTTGCTTTCATGGTCCTGGTTTTTGGGCAGTCGCACTGAAAGTTGAACTAAACGGCACCATCTTTAATGTGCGAGTACGTCACTGATGTAGCATTGTGTTCCTTTCACACTCTCTGACTCACAATGGGCAGTTTAAAAGTATATTATCAGATATTAATGCAGCCGAAGCAGAGATGTCACACCTACTTTTCCCGGATATGGGTGTGTTATGTTCGTAGCCTCAAGCAGAGATGAGGACATGGCTACAGATGTGTGGTAAATTCACTTCTTTGTAATTCACACACACAATTTCCAGACTTTTGAACTTTAGGAGACATTAGGCAGCTCCCTCTGGAGCCACAAAAGACTTTACACAGCACACATGTATTTATTCTGTGGTTTAGTGTCTAAAAAGTTAAAAAACTAAAATCTTATGTTTTCCTACGAGCTATTTACCCATCAAATACAGCGCAACGATTGTTTTGCTATTGAGGCATCGACTGCTGTGCCATTCTTCCAAATTCCTAATCAAGTATTTTATAACTATTGTTTAATGTTGCTGTTATGGTGTAAAATGTTAAGTGTAACCTGGTTTTTAAAATGTCCTGAGTATTAAAGTGAGTAAAAAAAAAAAACGAGCACACGACAAAAAAATAAATGAATTCTCTCCTAAATATTCAAGTTTTCTGGAGTTTGTTTTATTTGAGTTACAAAATATGAAGTGCCATCAGCAGACTCCGCGCGGGAGTTTGCTGACCTTCTTGTGTTACAAGTATTTACACCCAAAAAAAAAAAAAAAAAAAAAATCAAGGATATCCATCTAAATTTCCACACTCTGCGTTCTGTTATGTCTCAGAGTTCGAGTCTCTGTCAAGTTGTCCGAGTTTAAATATTTAAAATATTTACAAAGTCCTGTATTCAAAAACAAATCCCAAATCATACTGTAGCTTGTTCAACGCAAAGGCAGGTGTAACTGCTTCAGTAGTGTGAGAAAATGAGCAGAGCTGGTGGAATTAAAGGAGCTGTTAAACGAGCGTGGTCCTCTACGGGGTCTCCATAATTTTACAAGTTATTTCTTCCTCCTCTAAAGAAAGCCTGGCGAGGAAGTCTGTACATATTTATTTAAAATAATATGTTGAAATGTCTCTTTAGCCATTGTGGTACAACAGCTTCTATGATCCTCTTGTGAAAAAAAAAATGAACATGACAATAAAAGACAGATGAAAGAAAAAAGGCCACCCAGATAGTCACTCGTTCTTGTTCTTCAAACATCCTGATTTTTCTTCAGAGCATCTCCGAACATTAAAATTAAACTCCAATAAATAGAAATACAGCAGAGAAATGGTCAAATAAGACTGATTCTGGTTTGGTCCATCCCTGAGTTCATTTGAGAAGGACAAGATACCAGAGTGACAAAAGAAAAAGACTGATGAGGAGGAGGGAAAAAGCAAAAATAGATTAGGGTACATCCCCACACATTCCCATTGTGTCCAGGAAAAAACAAACAAATTCTCATATTCCTCTGGTTTCCTGAGGTTCATCAGCAAGAACATCCATCGACAGTTCCCAGCAGTGAAGGTTACACAGAGGTGATGACAATCATGAGGTGTGGTGAGATGCTGGAGATCCTGTTGAGAAGGTCGGGGGCGAGCTGGGATAAGTGGCTCTCTGAAAACTCGCACGGCGGGAAAATCTGTAGCACATAGGCAGGCTGGAAAAAACAGAGAAAAAACAGTCAGTGACACGTGTGAAGCTACTAACTTGAAACTCAAAACCAGGAGGGTGTCAAGTCAAACCAGGCTTATATGAATATATATATATTTATATACGCTGAGCCAAAATGTAGTGGGTAGGGATGTAACGATGCATCGTGACACGATTAAAAATCGGTACAAATGCGTGACGACTCGCATCGGTTGACAGAAAAAATGAATCGCGATTCTTGTTGAATGGGAACCCGCACAGCGCGTGCTCTCACTGGTCAAACAGGCTTCCCGGCGCGTTGCGTGAGCGTGGCGTGTTTGGTCCGTCCTGCACGCGACTTCAAACCCACCGGGAAAGTTTCAGGAGCGAGAGCTTAGCCCGCCAGACTTTGTTTACCTGCTCAGATTTGGACATTTTCCCGGTGTATGTTCTTCTAAACATGCTTCTACATGTGTAAATATGTTACGTAGTTAGTTAGTTTCGCTTTTGTCTGTTTTTACGACCAGCAGTTTGCACGGGGTATTTTATTTTGAAAATCCACCGGGTTCTCTTTGCTTTTTCTGTGTCTGGCTTCCGTCCGCTCGAGGTGCTCTGTGGAAATTGACGCGTGCTGCTCGCAAATTTTAATGTTTTTATTTTATTGTTATGTACAAAACTTAAAAAAGTTAATCTAGAACCTGGTTACGCCTCGTGAGCGAAAACTGCACATCACAGCAGTTAACAGGAGTTTTGTTGTTTAAGATGTAAGTTGCACTTTTTAGAGAACACAAACTGTCTGAGAGTTTCTGTAAAGAAAGATTTTTTTCCTACAAATAAAAAGATAATTTTATTTGGTCATAATTTGTCTGTAGCTCAGACTTAGTGAGTTGGAAACTCACATGAATAATAAAAGTATTATATCAAGTACCAACAATGTCTCACCTGATTGGAGCCTGGGTTGGGGATATTGATGATACCAGCCGCCAACTTTGTCTGCAAGTAGTTAATGAAAGCGGCCTTAAGCGCTTGAGTTTGGTTCAGGACATCATCTTGATCTCGTCCACATGGCAGAGCAAGGAGAAGACAGAAGTCACTGTCCCCCTGCAGAGGGATTAAAAAAAAAGGCAAATGTTGTCACTAGACTCCATTTAATGAATAATTACTGAGTGGGGATCAGACCAAGACACGTACCGTCATTCTTCGGGCTACACTCTCCAGTTGTGACGCCTCTAGTCTCATTCTCTGGACAATCCTAAGCAACGCGCCTCCTTCTTGTAGAGGCAGCGATCGATGAGCCAAAGCTTTGTTACCACAGACAAAATGCAACTGGACTGCAGCTGTGTCGTTCTTCAGTGCCAGCAGGCCTTGCCACACAATGGGGTATTTCTGTTTTAATGGAAGAGAAAATCAAGACAAATATGTCAGACAAAGCCAGTTCCTGTTTAGACCAACAACCGTGAACACAATTAAAACCGTTTTCGGTTTCTCTTACCGTGAGCAACTGCACCATATTAACAGGCTGCGTCATCTTGCCATCTGGTTTTGCCTGGAGGTCCGCACCCTGAGGATTCGAGAAAACAGTTTGTGTGTTTAGGTTTAGACTGAATATTAGAAAACCCTCTGAGTTTAGTGGGAACAATTTAACAACAGCTTTGAAAATGAAGCTGAATATACCTCTGAACACCTCATCTCTTTCAATATAACCTTCATGAAGATTGGATTTATTGCAGGACTGGTTTAGGCTACCTAATGAACAAGAATGGTAATGCAGTGAACTCACCATGGTTGGTGTGACACTCAGCGGTGGCTGGTTAAGTCCAACAGGCGATGTCTCCGGTACTTGAGAATGGATACCCCTTGGGTTTGAGTACATGCCTGAATACTCTGAGAATGAGCCACTTGGTCCTGGTGTTATTAGCTGAACTCTCTGGGGAGAGGCCATCGCTTGCACAGATTGTCGGATCCCCATCATTCCGTCTTTAGGAATGGGAGAGTGTGGCCTCTTTGCTTCCAGCGGCTTCGTTATATCCTTCTCGGACACACCTTTAGGCAAAACATGTGCTCTTGGAGACAAGGACATGGGTAGGCTGGAAGGTGCTGAAGAGGGGGGAGTCTCTTGAATGTGTCCAGAATGAGGGTCACCCTGTTGATGCAAGAGCACACGCATATCTCTTTGTGCCATGTACGTTTCTAACTGGACACTACCCCGCAACGGCCCACGGGGATCTGACTGCATAGTGTCCGGTTTTATCTGGGTGGCAGATTGTCTTCCTGGAGCTTGCTGGAAGCGTCTGGTTTCTTCCTGTTCCCCCTCGTGACCCCTCAAACTGGGGTTTACCTTGAGAACCTTATCTCTGCCAACAGCCTGAGGTGATGTGGGTCGTGGTTGCATGGGACCAGACCAGGGAGAGGAATGAGACTCACTATGCATTCCATAGCTCATCACAGAGAGAGGGGGAGTATTGACCCGAACATCTTGGACAAGATGACCCACTGGAATAGATTGGGTAACACGGTGAGGAGACATCCGTCCCAAGCCTCCGGGCACACTGTGAGGTGGCATGATAACCGACTGTTCTGGATGGTGTACACCAGGAATAAACTGTTGCATGGCAGGAATGCCAGAGGACAGCATCACCGGTATGCCCTTGGGTGATGAGGAGCCGATGGGGGATGACACTTTAGTAAATGGAGAGTGTGGATGACCTGACTTGCGAGGGGATCGCGGTTCCTGTTTAACCCCACTGATGTGTGAGGGAGCTCTGTCAGCAGCCGCTGTAACAAAACCTACATGGTTGCCAGGTGGAGAGGGCAAATGGGGGCTTATAGCAGGACTTATAGCCGACGTCCAAGGTGGTTTAGCTCCATCAGTGCTGTGAGAATCATTTTCTATTTTCTTTTGATGTTTCATCGGCATGTACTCTTGATGATAACTCATCACTTGCTGGTTACCCTGTCCGAGACGCTTCACTACCCCTTGAGGTCCAGATTGGTAAGCAGATTCCATCTTTTCCAAACCAGTGCTTTCTTGTTTGATAGAAGACAGAGTCGATTGCATTTTACCAGGATGTCCGTGATCTGTCTGTGATGAAGGTCCCTTTTGAAGTCCTGAATGAGAATGACCATACATTTCCTTTATCTGGGGCATGGACACCAACTGCTGAGATTCCATGTCACCTGCTGTTGCTTGTGGGATTTGACTTATTTTTGCACTGATCCTCTGTCGTCCCTCAGTTTTCTGGCCCGAGTGGCTCAACACTACCACTCCTTCAGATGTATTTACCCTCAGACCTGGGCAAGATCCTGTGCCAAGTGTGGGGCTCTCGACAATAAAGCGTGCAGCACTTCCCACCTCATCGCCAACAGACGGCCCATGGTATGTTCCACTATCGTCTTTGTTGGGTCTATAAGTTGGTTTTGGCAGAGCCATGTCCACACAGGGATTTGCAATGTTCATGTTTACTTTGTCTTCAGGCTCGGGAGGGTTGCAAACACGACTGATAACAGAGGTTGCAGTGGATGCGATAACAGAGATCACAGACTTTGTCTCAGGAGATGGTAGTGAGGCTGGAGATCGAACAATAGATGATGCTTGATGAGTGGGCATTCTACCATCAGGTAGTGGTGACTTATTTGGCACAACAGCTGATGTGGTGTTACTTTCAGTGGGGTTCTGATCTCGTAGGGTGAGCAGATTACTGGGGATAGAGCTGCTGCCTGGCAGTGGCATGTTTTTGTGTTTCATTAGAATCTGTCTCAAGTCACTTGTGCCAAGATCAACATCCATGTTTTCAGAGTCTGAGGGTAAAGGCTGGTTTTCCTTAGATGCCAACGGCATGACAGGTGAAGAGGAGACTCCTGTATCTTTAGACTGGTGGCGCCAATCTGGTGGAGAAACAGGAATTCTGATTGTTGACTGATGAGTTGGTTGAATGGGTCTGATACTTGGCCTGCTAGCTAGTGGAGACATGGAAGGAGAGACGCATTCAGATGGTGCCTGTTGAGGCTTTGGGCATATTGGACTTTTAGATCTGGGGTTGACAGATTTCAGATGTTGAGTGTGTTCTTCAGGAGATGACTCCGACTCTGCATTTATATCTGTAGCCTTGACAGCTGAAGGCTCGGGTTCTGACTTCCAAGTAGTAGGAGTAATAACTGCAGCAGTTGCTGCTGATGGAGTTGATTCGGGAACAATCTTTACACTGGAAGTTGTGGCATCTGTTAAAGTTGTTGCAGATTCCTCACTTGCAGAGTGTCCTTCCTTCAAATCTTTCTTTGCTTGCTTTTGGTTTTTCGAACGCTTAGGTCTTCCCTTGTTGCTGCCCTTTTTAGGTGTGGTTGGAAAGACCGGCTCCTCCTGTAGAGCGGGTGCATTTGTTTCAGGTTCCTCTTCTTTGGCAGGCTGAATGAAGTCTTGCATTTCAGGTTCTGAACCCACATCTGCACTTGGTGGAGGCGCTTGAGTTAAGGACACAGCTGGATCAGCAGTTATTGAGTCAATAGCAGCCATGAGTTCTGTCTCACTAGCAGGGTTGGAAGGTTTTTCCTCCTCTGGGTCACTTTTGACTTCTGCTGGCGGGACAGGAGGCGTCGGTGGTTCTGTTGGAAAAGCTGGATCAGTGAGTTTAGCGATATTCTCCACAGCCTGCTCCAATTCCAGCTCCTGTGAAATTAAGTTTTTTGGTGTTTCCAAGAGATCCTTTTTTTCCAAAGCGGCATTTTCCTTTTCTTCATTGACAGAGCCTCCTCTGTTAGCATTAGTGGATTTTGAAACATGATCACTGTGCTCACCAGGTCCCAACTTTTTTGAAGAATCCTCTTGATTTCCAAGTTCATCGTCCCCTAACTGAAGAAGATCCTTCACCTCTGCGACATTTAGTCTGATTTTAAGGTTCTTGAGGACAGGAGACTTTGGAGTTCTGGTCAACTTGGTTTTTCCTCTACCAATCTTGTCTTTTTCTGACGTGGGTTTCTCCTCCGACACTGAGGAATCTGTCTCTTGCCCATTTGATTTGCCCTCACAAGCTTTTTCATGGAACACATCTTTATCTCTGTCCAGTTCTCTGCCTTGTTTTCCTTTATCCTCTTTCTTTTGGTCAACTTTTATTAACAGATCTTCTTTACATGAACTTGATGTATCTTGCAAAGCCAAGGAATCTTCATCTGTGAAATCCATTTCTTGGTCATCATCCTCAGCCACCTCAGTTTTCTCTGCCTTCCTTGTTGATCCAGATCCTGGTACTGTAGACATTTGACTCAATGAACTCTTTGCGCTATGAGGGGATGTTTTCCCTTTTGACGCTCTTGGAATTCGTTCCCCACTTTCTGATTCATTTGAATCCGTGTCTTTATTGTCCATTTTTGATTTTTCTACTTTAACCGCTAAAGTCTCCTCACCTTGTTTGCGATTCTTAGGAGGACGGCCCCGTTTATTTGGAGGGTTTGGAGCAGGTGGATCCTGTTCAGGATTTTGTTGTGTTGCATCTTTGTCTGTACCTCGCTTTCGTGCTGAACGTGGTGACTCTGTCGTTTCCTTTCCATAACGAACTGGCACATCATCTTCAACCACGGTAGCATACACAGATTTAACATTTCTTCGTCTTGCTCTGCCTAATGATATGCTCTGCTCCAACATATCAGGATCTGATCCATGGATAGGAGATTTGCCTGTAGACCTTGCTTCAGCTCTTGGCGATGATCCACGTTTCAGCTTCTCTTTGTCAATGCGTTCACTTTTGCGTGTTGCTTGTTTCTCAGAACCAGAGGTAGACAAGACAGGAACTGGAGCTACTTGTGCAGGAGACTGTTTGCACTTTTTATTTTTTATTTCTTTTGCTTTATGCTCTTTCTGGGGTGAGGTTGGCTCATTACTTGTGTCATTATCAATAGATACTTTACCAATTTGAAGTTTCTTCACTTCCTCGGGCTCTGCTACTGCTTTGCTAGTGGAATAAGTCTCTTTCTTGACTATATCGACTTCTTCTGTCAGACTTGGTGGCATGGGACTAGTGGCATCAGGCACTTCTTGTTGTGTGGTCTCAGGATCCAGCTCTGCTTCTGAACTGCTAACAAACTCCTGAGAATCTCTGAGACGTGGTTTTTCTGAAGAGGGTGGTTTTACGTCTTCCATATCAATATCCAATTTCCCCTCAGATGGAGAAAGTTTACATCCATCTACTAAGTAACTCTGTTCAGCTGCTGCTAAGGTTGCAGTTTCAGAATCAGATGACGCCTCAGTTGGTGGGTGGTGGACGGGCACAACAGGTTCATTTTCTTTTGCCTCTTCTTTTACCTCTTCCTTTATGAAAGACACAGCGGAGTATGGATCAGGGGCAGGATTTAAGGCAACACATTTCTCTTCTGGTGGAGGCAGATTTTTGACAACAGATTGTGCAACGGCAGTAGGTGTAAGTTGTAGTTCAGAAATCGGGTCCTCTGCAGGACTGATGGGTTTGATTTCTGGTTCTGTGACAGATTCTGTTGTTTGCAAAGCTTGTTGCTCTTGAGCAGGTGATTTTTCCACTTTATTCTCATCCACGAGCATGGCGTCTGCTTTCACTTCTTGCAGCTGCTGGGTTTTATTCTTCTGTTGTTGTTGTCGTGTAAGTTCCAAAAAACGACTCTGGAAAAGAACAACTGGCCCCGAGTCAAGTTCACCATCCGCTGTGCCCTGTTGACCAGACTGCTGGTTTTGTGCATGCTCGGGCTCTTCATGCTTGCGTTCCAAGTGTTGAAGTCGTCTGGAATCCAGCTCAAAGACGGGGCTGTGAAGGAAGCGGGAAGCAAATAGTTCCCTGCGTTCTTGTTCCTCCGGCTTAGGCTCCTCCTTCCTGTCATCAAGTTTGTCTTCAGATCCAATGCGAGTCTTTTTCTTTATAATGTACCAGGAGGGTGTAGGTCTCGGTGCTGATTCTACCTTCTCGGTATCCTTTCTGTTGCGCAAACTTGCAAACTGAGAATCATAATCTAAAAATGACCAGTTATCTTCTCTGGAAGATGAGAGAGATTTTGCACGTTCAAGCAGAGCCTTTGTATCGGGTGTGATGGTCTGGTCAAGTGCATAGGAGCAGAATTTGTTCCTTTCAAGATGGGCTAGTTTGGGGTCTGAAAACCTGTCGACTCTCGGCCTCTCTGAAAAAGGCATAGATGTTGAGGGCACAGGAGAGTGTGGTTTGGGATCTCTTTCCTCCTCAGGATCAGATCGTACTTCCCCAGGCTCCAAGTCATGCCAAATACCATATTCCAAACGTTTGCGATTGTGAATGTTTTTGCTAAGACTTCTAGAAAAGTTCAGGTCGGGTAACAAGTCTTGTTTAACTCTGCTCTCCCATCTCTTTTGTTGCTCTTCTTCCACGCTAAGTAAAGGAGTGTTTGGCTTGTTTACTTGTGTGTTATGCGTCCTTTTGACTAATAGCTCCAGATCGGGGTGAATTTTTTCCTCATTTCTACTTAACTCTTTCTGAGGAGGATCCACAAAGTCCACATCTGCATGGTGAGAGAAGTGCTGATGTCCCGGAGAGGCACTGCTATTCCAGTCAGGATCTTCACTTTTTTGTCTAAAGCTCCTGTAGACACGCTCCTTCTTAATCCCAGAGTCGGCGTCAAATTGGTCTAGTTTCTTTAGTTTGTGAGACGGGAAATTATCTGTGACATCCTCAGGTGGTTTACCAACCTCATGCACAAGACTGCGATGTTCCAAGTCCTCCGTTTCACTTTCTTGGGGACTTCCAGGTTTGTCTGGTTTGTCAGACTCGCGCTGCTGTTGCTGTTGGTGCAACCGTCTATTTTGTTCCATTTGCTTGCGGTAACTTTGAGAGAGGTCAATGTCAACATGGTCCTCCTTGTTCTTAGCACTTTTGTCTGTGTCAGCATTTTGAGCACCAAATTTGAAAGCAGCATGGTGTTCTTGTTCTCTGATGCTGCTTTGGTCTGTAATTCCCTCATGTGAAAACCTTCTGGATGAAGTGTGCCCTGGATGTCGTTTCGACTCCAGTGGGTCTAAAGATCCCTCCGATTTCTCTCTTTGTCCTCTAAGGTCCTCTTGACCCTCCTTCTGAGTGCCACTTTTGTCAGGTTTAAGTCTTGAATCCCTCCGTTGTGAGTCTTTATGTTTTTCAGTATCTGACTCTTTCAAATATGAGGCACTGGCACCAAAATCAGCGGATTGAACACCGTCCTCTTCTTCATGCCTGCTTCTCTTCGGACGAATATTCCTTCCCCCAGAATCAGCAAAGCGCCTTTTTTTCGCAGCATGGCAATCTGAATCGATGGAGGAATCCTTCCCGTCATTTCCAGGATCAGACTTCAGATGTTTCTTGAGTCGATTTTTTCCATCCAAGTCTGAATTCTCACTTTTACTCATTTCAGACCTTTCACTTTTTACGGAGTCATGATGAGCACTTGACAACTGATTTCCTGTAAGAGAGTCACTGTCCCCCTTAGATTTCTGCCTTTCGTGAGCATCTTGATCTGATCCCCTTCCTCTTCCGGACCCACCATCAAAACCAGTCTCAAGCTCTGGTTCAGGTATTGGGTTGGATGGGGATTGCCCCTTTGCTTTTCTTGATTTAATCTTCTCAGCTTTGTCTTTGTCACCTTTCTCTTTTCGTTTTGCACGTTTGGTTTTCTCAGCACCTGCAACACGATCCGGTTGACTGGTCTTTTCACTCTTGTCACTCTTCGAGGCATGTTCAAGCAGGGTCTTTTCGGATTTGTCAAAGTGTGGTGGCGACATTGAGCTTACACTACCACTCCGCTCGGAGGACTGGCTGTAAACCCGTCGTTCTGAATCTCTGGGAGCACGCTCAGATGGTGAAGGCGATACTGTAGGAGTAACGGGTCGCCTTGGATGTGAAGGACTCCACCTGCTGCGGTCAGCCTCAAACCGCTCTCGCTCTCTTTCTCTCTCCCTTTGAATATATGTGTATTTCCTGATGTCTTGCTCAAAGGGGTCTCTATAGTCCCTGTAGTCTCTCGGGTCTTCATGATAACGTGGATCAAAGTGATCCCCCTGATAGTGTTCCAGTTCAGGAAAACGCTCTCTGCTGCGAGCAGCGTAGTCTCTTCGAGCATCCTCTGGATAGAGACCAGGGGTTCGTATATTCTCGTAGTAAGCCCTTTCTGCTGTAAATTCATGGTATGGAGGTCTGCGTTCCTCTCTGTCGAGTGAAGAGAGAGAATGGGAAGAGAAAAGCAATGAATTCAAAGCATGGTTCAAACCAACCACGTTATAAATACATTTAAAAAATATATACTTAGTTGTAGACAATATCAATTGCATGCAATTCAAAATATAGGCAATTTACCGTCGTTCAGGAGGAATTTCATAGAAGTCTCTAATGTCTTGACCAGATGCCTGCATAGATCGGTAGAATGCCATCTGACTCTCTTGACTTGCAAAATCCACCTTTTTACAAATAAATTTGAAAAAATAAAAGTTGTTAAAAGACATAAATACATACATACATACATGCATGAAAATCATACCAATAACTGACATTGTTTACCTTTATTTTATTGCCACCAATCTTCCAACCTTTGGTCTCCCTTACAGCTGCCTGAGCAAAATCTGTGTTGTTGTACAAGATGAGGGCCATCCCTTTCAATCTATCAAAAACAACCTTAAACAGGACAAAAAGATATAATTAGAGTTCTGAAAACTACACAGTAGTAGAGTCTAAAGCTGTGTAAGCAAGAGAAAGTAGAACACCTTACCTTAACTACATGTCCATAGCGGCAGAAATGCCGAGTGAGGTATTGCTCTGTAATACTGGTTGCCAGACCATCTAGCCAAACACATGTTGTGGGCATACTTTTCCCAAACCCAAGCTTCAAGCAGAAATAGAAAAACATACATGTTATATAAACACAGAAAGACATTCGACTGACAACCTATACAGACCAGAAATTATTGTTTTTGTTCACTACCTTTAGCCTGTTGCTCCCCAGATACTCTCCATCCATCTTCTTAATGGCTTTGCAGACACTTGCAATATCAGAATATTGCACAAAGGCATACTGGGGAACTCCATTTACTTTCTTGATGTCAATGTCCTGGTGGAGAAAAGGCAGAATCAGATCAGACCAATGAGAATCCCTGTAATATATGTAACATGTACCAGTATTTGCAGTATATAGTCAAATTGTAGCATACCACAATTTCTCCAAAGCGTTGAAAAATGTCAAGGAGCTGTTGGTAACTGGTGGTCTTCTCAAGGTTGCCTATAAACAGTGTCCTTGTGGCCTTTGGGTGGAACTCATCTATTCGTCCATCCAAGGGCCTGAATTCATTTTCACTCTCTGTTTCTGGGAGAGGAAGAGCTTTATCATTATTACTGACATACTACTATACATCAAGCTCATATACTCTATTATTCAAATCAAATCAAGTATTCTTCACAATACTGTTTATTTGTCATGACTTACCGGGACCATTCCAGGCAGTGACTTCAATAAGCATGCCAAAGAACAGCTTTCCTTTGGAGACAGTAAGGGCTTTCTCCTGATCCTCCTGCTGTCTGAAGAACACCAAACCATAGCGGTCTTCTGATGCTCCATGGATCTGCACTGAGGTCACTTTCCCATGTTTCTTGAATTCATGGAAAAGTCCATCTTTTAAACTTGTGTCTGTGAAATGAAGTTACAGAATGTTAACTGGGAACAAGCTCAAGACAAAAATAAGCAGAAGGTCAGAACATGAAATAGGACTGAACAGATTGAAATATATTATATATAATAGAGTGTATATTCATTTAAAGTTGGTAAACTATATTATTGACAGGAACAATTTTATCAGGCCTGGGAATGTAAATGTAAAAGATATTTAACCTAGCAACCATTAAAGTCTTTGAAAGGCCGTGTAGAAACTCACCTGTGGAGCGCACTGGTAGGTTTTGCACTTTTATTCCAAAGCTTCTGCGTGGCTCATCAGAGTCAAGCACCATAGAAGACTGAGCTGGTGCATGTGTAGCTGACGACTGAACAGAGCGTGCCCGAGAACCATCACTCGAGCTGCTGTTTGAGTCGCTGTTTTCAGAACACCACAGAACAATAATTAGTCACTTGTCAGTCTGAGACAATAAAGCATTTGTGTATACCCACTAATGGTTTGTGCATCGATCCAGTCAATAACAACCACATGAGACATAAAGAGTTAATATCATAAAACAAATGTCACACCTGCCGCTGCCCGTGCTGCTGGTGCTGCTGACAGAATCAGAGCTTGAAGATCTGCTCCGGGATCGGGATCGTGGGCCTCTCCCAGGGGACAGAGGAGGTCTTTTCGGGGAATGAGGAGTTTTGGGGGTTTGTCCTGTGGTCCGTTGTGGGGAAGGGTGCCTCGACTGTGAGGAATGAGATGATCGGCTCCGACGGTGATGGTAGGTCCTATCAACACGTCGCCCTCGGTCATCTCTGTATAGGTCACGTCTTGTAGAATTAGTAAGAGTGAAGGGGTCTCGAATTCTAGAGTCAAAATGTGGGTCTGACGCCTCAAAGCTTCCCCCAATAGCACTGCTCCCTGGGCCAGCGGCAGCAAACATAGAACGATCTCTGTAATAATCAGCGTTGTAGTGACGCTGTCTGTCGAAAGTGCCACTGCGTTCATGGTGTCCATATGGGCTGTGATCATATGCACGTTCACGGCTTTCTGAGCTACTGTGAAACAAGAACAAGGTAGAGAGGGAGAAGAAATTACTATGATTCATGGTTAGTCCATTTTTTGCAATAAAATACACAATAGTCAAAACCTAAATGGCCGCAAGAACACAGCTGAGAGCAGGCCAGATACGATCTGGGGTCAATTTAAATTGCCTAACACTGGTATAAAGAGCAGTGCCAGTATTTTTAAATGTACAGAGGTTGTCATTCTTGCCTTGGCAAAATTCATTTGTCAATTTTTGATTTGTTACCATCAAAAACTAACACTGGTCTCTTCTATGTGGTTCCAGTTCAATCAAGACGAAGAGAACTGCTTTTTTTTTTTCCAGAAACAAGTTTTACCACAAAAGTTGAAAGATATTTTCATATTTTTAGGGTTTCTCGTTCTGGTTTTAGGCACAAGTACTTAAACAATGCTTCTAAACACAAAACCCAAATTCCTCACAACTGAACACATAAGAAGAATAATTTGACTTCTCAAGGCGTGACATAATGGGGTCAATCTGTGAAATGCTGGCACTGTCTGTAAATACTACGGATGCTGCTCTGATCTCTATATTGTCTGCAGGCTACAACGTTTTATTTACGGAGAGCAACAAAACAATTAACAAGCACAAGTTTCTATAATGTAAATTCATAAACAGTCACATGAAACAAAGCCGCCCCAGACTTTAAAAAGTCACTATTGTTGATCTAATCATACAGACACATAATTCAGCGATGCTGATTGTCGTCTTCAATAACTTTCATTTGCAAAGACACTGAGCACATTTGGCTCCTCCAGACGTCCAGGGGAGTTGTTTTCAGAGGCTGACTGTTCATGAACTATTATGAAAAAGAAAATATAAAAAACATTTTTTAAATATTAAACTGGACAAGTGTCCTATCAAGGAGCTCCGTGGTACGGAAATTTAAAATGCCATGCAGTGTTCAGATCAACGTATTCAATGTAAAAATAATACTCTGTAGTACTTGTGTGATAGAGGCACTTAAATAAATAATGCATATATTTTTGTAATATATGCATTTTATCGTATGTATATGTATATTTTTTTATTCTCGAATAAATATTTTCCCTAAAAAGCAGTGCAAAACCTAATATTAGACAAAGCACTAAAGGAAGGTTAGAGAAAGAAAATATGCAGAGGGCAGAGAAATACCAACCTTTTGGAAAAGAAGTTACCGAAACTAATCCAAATAAAATCTAGGTGGTCAGAATGTGAGAGCCCGAATGAAAAACCGAGGGGGAAAAATCAACTGATCTAATTAGGCAAAAACGGTTCTCTTGAATCGCACTGCACGTTATCTTCGAATACTGTGGAGCACCAGGCCAGTAGATTGTTGATGTATAATCCAGTTAGGCTACTTAATTCTCTTCACTGGATGGAAAAAGGGAAAAACAAAACAATCACAGAAATGGACCTCTTTATGGGTTTCAGGACATGTGGTTAAAAAAAAAAAAAAAAAACTAGAGGAACATAAGACCTTAGTGAATAAATATGGATTGGAAAGAAAAAAAAAAAAAAAAAGATGATGAACTGATTCCAGGTTGACTATACGAGTAAGTTGATGCCCGAATGGAAAATAGATCCAGCTCGATCAGTCTTGACTTGCAGTATAAGGACGTAAAAAAAGTTCACTTCACTTAAATAAACAGAAAGGTAAAAAAATTTATTCCACCGACATCACACCATCGAGCTTGTAGCCTCGCAGACACTATGATCACAGCGCATAAAATCCTCACAGGCTCATAGGAATGACATAATTCCACAATCCATGGACCTCATCACGTACGTATGGGAAGGCTTCGACTTTTGTAGTAACGTTTCAAGTTACTCTGAAAAAGTTGTCTTCCGCTCCCCTGTGACATACTCGGAGCGCTCTTCTCCTCACTGACGCCTCACACAGCTACATCCACTCTCGAGTAATCCAAACGCATGTCGGCTACACCTATCCGTACTAGGGTTCGCGTCAGTACATCCAACATGGGGTACCGGTATATCGCGTACATCCAGGTGGATACATCCCAACTATGCGGTCTTCGTGTGTCTTCATGGCCATCAATCCAAAACGAGAATAGCTCCACAAACACAGCTGGTTGGTTGTTTGGGATCCTCTGTGTTCTTGCAAAGTCTTCTTAATGTAGCTTCCATATTTTGGACAAAACATGTTTATTATGAATAGTTAATCTCATCCTAAAATAGCCTAAGACATACGCACTATTTCTGTCTCTCCTGTGATGTATAAAAACATAAAGTTCTTCCATCCGCTTGTTTAAAAAAAACTTTAATCCACAGGCCGTACCCACAAATGGAAAAAAATGGTAAAAGTAGTCCAGCCATCAGCTGTTGCCAAGAGGAAAAAACAATTGACAACCCGAGATGGGAGAGACATGTTGCCTGAATAGATTCTTCAAAGAAAAGTACATCCTTCATAATAGGGATTTACTTCCTTCATTATAGGGAGTTACTTCCAGTTTCGAGCGATTCCAAGTAAAAATCAAGGTTAGATCCGATATTTAGGAGGAAAATGTTTTAAAATATATCCAAAAGCTCCCCAAGGTAGTTTCCCACAAAATGTAATAAATCCAAAACTCACCAGGATATTCCTCACAGATGTAATATCCAAACCAGATGTCAAACCTTGAATTATAGTTACCTTACCAAATGATAATGTGTAGTTAATTTACTTAGATCCCATGGGAAAGGCGAGTCAATTATGATGAAAAGTGGAACGATCCCTAATTACCTTTGTGTAACCCCCTTGAGGCACATATCCCTCACGAATAACCCCCACTATGTGTTTAGGTTTTTGTTACACCCCTGGATTTTAAGGGGAGGCCGTGTCCACTTACCCATCTATTCTCCGTTCATAACGTCCCTCTCTGGTGTGAAGGGACACAGGTGGACCAAACACTGGACCAACTGTTCCCCTAGAGAATCCTGTAACGTCTCGACTGCTCGAGGGGGAGCTGTCTTCGAGGCCCCGAACAGCACTGGGCACTGACCCGGGTTCATTGTAGTCAGTCCGAAGGTCCCTGTCTCCCATCTTGTTGACAGCATTGTGAGCCTTCTGCGCACTTTTGATATCCACAAAATCCACAAAGGCTGCAACACCACCCTCTGACCCTCGCTTCCGCAGCACTTTAACACTTTCCACTCGCCCATACCTGAGAGGGGATTACAATGAAAACAAAAGAGGAAATTACATATACACAACAGCCAACAATAGGAGGTTAGGGCAGCTGTTTTTCCTGTGTGTGCCAGAGGAGAGGCACTGATACTATACAGGGTTCCCACACCTTCATGAACAAATTCAAGCACATTTCAAGCACCTTCAAGCACCAGTTTTTCCATTTTCCCAGCACCTTTAAATAGGTAGCCTACTAGTTGTGTTTGCCATGATGGTCATGGGAAGCGCAGCGGTGCCACTGTATGGCATAATAATATGGGTCTAATTAGCATTATTTCATATGGTGGTAGATTGACTGTTTTAATTTTTAACTAATTGTGAATTGCCTTGTATTCTCAGCTTGTGAGCGGTGTATTGTGTAACTACCATAGCACAATAACAGTGACCAACAGGTGTGGATAGTAGTCTACTGTTATTTCTCTGCAGAACACCAAGCGAGTATGATAACTGAGTTCTGCATGTAAAGGCATCGGATCAAGCGTGTAGTCGCTTAGGAAACATTTTTGTTTTCTCTTGGTTTATTGAGATAGACGTCACACAAATTTCAAGCATTTTCAAGCACTTCACAAAAAAATTCAAGCATTTTCACAACCTTGAAAACACTGAATTGAAATTCAAGCATTTTCAAGGAATTCAAGCACCCGTGGGAACCCTGCATGATAAGAACGGCCTCAAATTAGAAACCAAAGCAAGTTCCCACTAATGTTTTCTTTTAGCTGACCACACAGAAACGGTGTCTGCAAACAATATGCAAATATTGTTTGGTAGTGTTACAACTTCAAAGTCCTTATATTTATCTTAGACTGCAAATAACTTATATATATATATATATATATATAAATAATATATCCACCTCAAACCACTAATTAGTGATGCGGTGAGGCGTCAGCTCTCGTTAACGGGAGCCTGGATGTCATGTTTGTTGTGTTACGGATGAGTTACTCGAGTTAAACTCGCACAGCATATGATACACGTCTTTAAACGCGGGGGGAGCACACATGTTTATGTTGTTATCGCTTTGGCTTGTAAACAAGAGTAAAACCTGACGTTTAAATGACACATAAACCGAGAGTTTTTAAGTACAGCGACGTCAAGCGAGTCAACGACTGGCTAACGTTTGATTATCAGGGAGAGGGGGGGGAAATCAATGATCGGTTTATTTTAGGTTTTATACATAAATACGCTCACGGGTAAACACAGGGCTACTGTTGTGTATCAGACCGTCTCCGTGTGGCTGAAATAATCCGAGTTTTATCATGTTATTTGAGCTAACGTCACGGATTATGAAAACGTCTCCGACTTCCCACAAAATGGTCGGTTGGTTGGTCGGTTGGGGTGTGTAGCTCCGCGGCTAACAGACCTAGCCACTTAGCAAAAAAAAAAAAAAAAAAAAAGTTAAGCTAAATATTTTAAACACAAACACTGAAGTGCTTCTTAAGCCTCAACATTTCGACTTAACGGATACCGTCGTGCTGCAGTGTGAGCACACGTTAAAAACTTGTATTTAAATAAATAAAAAATAAAAAACTTAGCGTTAGCCGCGTTAGCTCCAGTCGCTAACGGCTAACGGTGGCTCGCTCGCGGCTTTAGCCCGCGCTGCCTCGCGAGCCAAACAGCGGGCTTCCTCTTGCGTAACCTACCGTTTAAAATGCTCCACGATCTTCTCCTCTCGGACGTGTTCGGGTAAATTTCCCACCCAAAGGTGTCTGGTTTCCCGAACCATCTTGCGCTATTCTTCCCCCCTCCACACACATATATATGTATATATATATGATCTTGCACGTTTTTTTTTTCTTAATCCCCTGCCGGTCGGAGGTCCGCCTGGAACAAAATGAACGACGGTGGACTCCGTGAATAGTCTGAGGCCTGGTGGTAGCTCTGCTGCCCGTTTAGCTTTTAGCTGCTGCGTCCTCGATCCGTGGACGTGAACGCGCCTGATCCTCGCTCCTGGTTGGGCTCGTCCACGCGCTTGCGCGTACTCGACGGTGACGACTTATGCACACAACAACAGTTTTAAACTGCAAGCCCGCGATTTAACCCTAATGGCCAAATACTTAATTATAAAAAAATAGTTAAGTAGTAAAATTTAAAGAATTTAGCTCAGTAATAAATTTCATAGAATTGATTAAAAAAATCAGAAAGAAACATGTGATTATTAACAGTCTTTATATAAATGGTGCATCCTGAGTAAAACATGCACTAATAAACCTATCAGAGAAACTTTGCACCAAATCAACACTGCCAATTTGCTGTATATACCTTTGTACAATATATTTTATTTACTATTGCTATTTTGATATTTTATTATGTATAGTTTCTTATATATATTTATTCTTATGTTGTCTATTGTCACTGTGTGTGATGCTGCTGCTGCTGTAATTCCGTCCGTCCGTCCGTCCGTCTATCTATCTATCTATCTATCTATCTATCTATCTATCTATCTATCTATCTATCTATCTATCTATCTATCTATCTATCTATCTATCTATCTATCTATCTATCTATCTATCTATCCTACCTACCTATACCTACCTCTATCTATCTAGAGAAATTCCATAGAATTAATGAAAGGCTATAAAAATCAGGATGAAACATAAAACTGTTAACATTCTTTATATAAATGGTGTTGACATCCTGAGTAAAACATGCACTAATAAACATATCATGTTTATGTATGTTTCTACAGTATTAAGGAAATAACAGCTAAAAAATTTACAGTCACTGCACATTTCTCCTTTCTTACTTTGCACCAAATCAATACAATACTTATGTATTTTTTTAATTATCTTTCACTTGCAATATGCAATACTAAAGTTTTATCACAGGAGGGCGGTATTACAATGCTATATAAATACATGAAACCTTTGCTATCAAGATTCTGAAAGAAAAGATTCACAAATCAAAACACTAGAAAACTAAATAAGAATGTAACTACTGCTTTTTGTGATAACCATTCCCATTACAGATATATAGATATATATGTGCATCTTCGCATGATGCTACACACCACATGTGTAATGTGATGGTATGTATTAGTGCATGTGACATGATGGGTAACCTGCACATTTGTGTGTGTAGGTGTATTATGAAACGCAAAAATTTGACAAAGGAGTCCCTGAAGTGTTGAGTTGCAGAAATTCTACATCGAGCAAAAATGGGAAAACATTCCACTTTGAGGAACTTGCAGAGTATTTTTTTAAAAATAGCTGATGTGCAGTTATATGGGGTAGCGTGTCTATACACTGAACACACGTATTTAACTTCCACAATAGGTACAGACAATGGCAGAGCCTCCAAGATCCTGTTTGTTGTTTAATGCAACTTCCCCTGAACTTATCTTTAAGACTCCAATTTAACCCCTCATTGGGTCAAAGGTCAATGTCGTAAAACAGTCATACTGAGTTTGATGAGAAGTTTGGAGTGTATCTTTCTTACAAGAGAGGAGGGGTGGTGGCCTTCAGAAAACCGTTATCACAGCGGATATCCAACAGCTTTACTGAAGCAGTCTTATTACTAACTTGTAACTTACTGTTATTAACTTCTCCTACAATAGGTACAGACAATGGCAGGGCCTCCAAGATCCTGTTTGTTGTTTATTGCAACTTCTTTATGACTTTAAATTAAAAATGGTTCATCAGACGTCACGGGGCTGCCAGGCCTGTGTGTCAGACCTGCCGATACAAGCGAGAGTTTACTTTATAGGTATACAGGTAGATGAGAGAGCATCAGGAGCTTCTGAACAAAAGACTCAGAAACCAGTCTCTAGCTCAAGCTCAGACAAATTTCTGAAAAGGAGCTTGAGAAGACGAGACAAGGTATACTTTTGGTTTTTGCTTTGAAAATAAGTTTAAAAATAATTTTATACATTTGAAGATATTTTTATCTCTGACATTAAAAAATAATCGTATTACTAATTTCATATATTTAGGTTAAATTGTATTAAAATTCAATTGTAAATAGTTAATAGTTTATATGGAGACATGTCTGTACATTTAAAAAATTATTTTATTAGGACTGTAATATCTGTATGTCTGTAAAAACATTTTGTTATTTTTTTTTTTTAGGTTAATTTTAATGTAAAACTTTATTGTACATAGTTAAAATGTGTGTACCGGGAAATCTTAATAATTTTAAATAATTATAATTTAAATTATATTAAGGCTTAAACTTATGCAACATTAACATTACCTGATAACAACTCCTGTTGTACTACACCACATCAGCAAAATATGTCATATGACAGTGCTTTTAATATTTAATCCCTCATTGGCCTCCTGATTTAAAAAGTCAAATGAAGCACAGGTCAGATGGAGGTGAGGGGGTTGCAATCCACAGCTATACTACTAGATGCTACTAAATCATAAACACACCGATCCTTTAAGATTAGACAGAACGGATAACAGGCTCGCAAACCAACATTGCAATATTTACCCTGTGAAATCACAAAAGAAATGAAGCGATGATGAATGAGCAACGTAAATGACATTTTCCATAAAATGTTTTAATAAATGTTTTTGATATAGAGAAATATAATTCCACAAACACGTCATTTTGAGATACAGGACATAAATAATAAAATAATTCAGCTGGGATCTGGATGCGTCTCTAATATCGTAATGTCAAATCAATGTGAATAGTTCTATTGTTGAGGCAAAAGAGGCCCTGTGGTCCATCTTCAGGTTTTGGTCCATAATGAGTTCGTTAGGATGTGATACAATTGTATTGAAGCTCTTAGATCTGTATTTAATATTGAAGCTTTTTGCCACTAATGTTGTGTTACACCAGCTGCAGGAGAAAGAGCGAATTTGTCTTTGCGATTTGCTGAGCTGAATGAATGTCAAGTACTTGATTGACTTAATAAATGCCTCAAGATAAAATATATTAGTTTACTTTTATATAAATGTTTTTTTTATATAGTTTTATTTCTATATAAAGAATCAATGTGACTGAGAAACAGTATACTGATTGAGATTTACAGAAATGTTGGTCATGTGTTGTTTTAAGTCTGGTGCATAAATATATTTGGTGAGTTTATGGAGTGCAAAATGATCAAGTATAAAAGAAGAAGAATATGACAATCTTCAGAAAGCATGATATATTGTAAAAATATATATATATATATATATGTAGCCATATTTCATTATTGTAAAATAGATGTGTGACGTTTGTATTCAAGAGTCTTAAATGCACATGCAAAGTCTCTCCCATCTCTCTGAGCTGGACTCGGTTACAAGGCCGGTGTTAGAGCAGACGCCAGGCTCAGGTGGCAGGATTTGCAAAGCATCCTCCCGTCCAGAGGATAGCAGCCGTGTTCGTTAGGTTCAGGAGAGAGCTGGATGACACACACCTGCAGACAACACGGAAGAAGACTGAATAACTGATGCCGATTAGTGTTTGCTTACTTGTTAGAGTTTCACTGTCTGCTCACTGAGCGCCTACCTCACATCTGTAGCAGTTCTCATGGTAGGAACGCCCGAGGCATTCAACATTATAGCTGTCAGTACCGTCTTCTTTTGGAATGATTAGCTGTTTGCAGGCGTTACACATCGGAGCATACTTCCTGTATGGATAACATTTGAGAAGAAATATAAAATATTATTAAATATTTATACATATAAACAGAAAATAAAAGCAGTTAATATCTCTCCTCTTTTTTTTTACTCTCATACCTGTAATAGTCCTGGAGGCAATACACTTCTCCGACTTCACCCTGAGCAAAGGCTTGCTCTCCAATTTGTTGTTTACACGTCGTACAGGTGAAACAGGAAAGATGGTATGCTCGCTCTAGTGCACGGATCACATGATCTGTGATAGCCTCGCCACACGCCCAGCAAAGTTCCAGACTGGCCTGTAAGAGACAGAAATACACGGTTAAATCTTTCTGATATTAACATTATATATCTATAATATATCTATCTCATCTGAATGATTGCTCGCCATTATCCAAAACATGGGATTACATGTTTGAGTTGTGATGGTTGTGTTGGTTTCCATTTATTTTTTGAGAGGCCTGAAACTTTGCCATTGCCGTGAACATTGATAATACTTTTATTTTTACACTATAGTCGACACACTTGAACTCAGTCTCCAGTTATAACTACACCAACAACAACACTTAAAACAGGTGACACAATGTTCAAGGAAATTTCAAGTCTCTGCAAGCTGATTTTCATGTGGAGGTTTATGTAATGAAGTTAATGTAAAACATTACAGAATAGAATAGAATAGAATAAAATAGAATAGAATAGAATAGAATAGAATAGAACAGAATAGATCTTTATTGTCGTTGTCACAGGTACAACGAGATTAAAAGTGCTTCTAGTCAGTCAGTGCAATAAAATCAAAGCATTAAAGTGTATAGTGAGTGTTAAAATAACTAGAATAAATAAGAATAAAATACCTGAGACATTAAAATGTACTAAAATAAATAAAATTAAACATGTGCTAAAATCAAAATAAATATGCTAAAAGGAGCATACACCCCCTAGGAGGGTCTTCCCGTTATGTCTCCTAAATAGTTCCTAAGACAAAACGTGGCTCCTTCCTAAAAACTGCTATAAAAATAATATATAATAATATTTTTTTCCACTTTAAACACGTCAGTCTTTTAGAACTACTTCCTCCTGAAATATACATATCAAATATTAATTATATTTTTTGGTTTTTAACCCTTTAAATGCCAGTATGTTAACATAACTCTGCTGGTTTTTATTTAAAAACAAAAAAACTAAAATAATTTCCATAAAATACATTTCAATGACTAATGGCTAACTATTGTTATTCGGCCCTAAGATGGGTCAATGATTGGCAGCAACATTGATTTTGATGCATTGTTATTATTATTTTATTTTTTTTTGCAAGCCACGAATGGTCCTAAGATGGCTCAAGGGTTAAAACATTGTGCACATCATTTTCTAGCAGCATTCACAGTGGCAATTGCAGTTGGATAAAAACTGTGTTTAAGTCTATTTGTTCTAGCACCAATGGCTCTGTATCGTCTGCCTGAGGGCAGCATTACAAACAGGGAACGACCAGGGTGTGACGGGTCCCTTATGATGTACAGCAGTCTTTGGAAGACAGTTAGCAATAATGTAAAGCCTACATGACATAGAGTAAATGATGAAAAACACTGGTGTAACATCCTCTAGTGGACGCTGTGTTGACTTTACCTGGTAGCAGTCTTCACAGAGCGGGATCCCGGCCTTGTTGTAATACTGTTTACCAGCCAGGGGAATGTGACAGGATCTACACTGGAAGCAGCCGTCATGGTACGTCCTGTTTAAGGCCTCTATCGCAGGTTCAGAGAGAGCCACAGGTTTCCGACAGAAGCCACACACCTCTGCATTGTGCACAAACATCAACTGTCAAATAATAATAATAATAATATACGCATTGTCAATGAGGAGGCGTTTAAAGCCTGAGTGCTGAATGTGTAAATAGAGATCATGTTACCTTTACTCTCCAAGCTTGTGTCTTGGCCATTTTTATGGATCCCTTGGGATTGTTTATCTTGTGTTAACCCACTAGATGGTGTGCTTGTTTCCACCTTTGAATGTAAAGCACATTGTTAATGTAAGACTAAACTTTGAACTGACGTGTTCAGTGCTGGAAGGCATAGCTCTAAAGGTCATCCAACAGATTAGAAGCTTATTCAGGGTGCTTCTGCCTTGTTAAGCAACTTCTATTAATAAATAGAAACATAATAGAGATACAGATACTTTTAACTCTGAGACATTTCCATGGCTGAATGAGGAGAGCTGAGGCAGCACCCTCTGAAATTCAGAATAATAAAAACTAATCAGTCAAACTTCTAATTAATCCTCCCCCCTTTTTTTACAGCCATATTTATCCTAATTTCCAACTAAGGTCACATGGTCAGACAGACCCAGAGAGTTAAACTCATCAGCCAGCTACAGCTGGAGTACATAAGGTAACTGTCATATCCAGTGACATGTAAATGTACTTTAAATGTAAATATACTTTATTCATATAGCCCTTTACAACAGTCCTTTCGGTGTACCAAAGTGCTTTACAGCAGATAATAAATAACAAGAACAATAGGTAAAAAACAAACGAAATAAAAACAATAAAATACAACAAAATCGAATAAGAAATGATAAAATAATATAAGTGTCAGTGTTAAAAGCCATCCTGAATAAGTGGGTTTTTAGCCTGGATTTAAAAAGGCCCAGGTCAGAAACAAGACGCATCTCGACGGGGAGCTGATTCCAGAGTCTGGAGGCGGCGTCAAAAAACGCTCGATCACCCCAGTGTTTGTATTTTGACCTGGGCACTTCCAGCTAAAGTTGATCTTTAGACCTCAGAGCTGTAGCAGGATTGTGGACAGTTAAAAGCTCAGATAAATAAGAAGGGGCGAGGCCGTGAAGAGCTTTAAAAACAAATGTTAAAAGTTTAAAATCAATTCTATAAAGGACAGGAAGCCAGTGAAGGTAGTTAAGAACAGGAGAGATGTGAGCACGTCTGATGGTGTCAGTTAAAAGACGAGCTTAAGCTTAATAAAGCATGGATGGCTTTCTCTAGGTTGTGACGGCTTAAAAACATCTTTACTTTGGCCAGGAGACGCAACTGAAAGAAACTCGTCCTGACAACGTTGTTGATGTGTTTGTCAAACCTGAGGTCAAAGGTCACTCCCAGGTTGAATTCAGCTTAGAGGACAGGGCGCCGAGGCCGTCACAGTATTCCCAAATACAATACACTCAGTTTTGTCATCGTTTAAATGAAGAAAGTTTTGAGCCGACCACTGCTGAATATCAGCAATACAAGCAAACAAAGAACATTGACCATATATAGGCCATTACTACAAAAGGATGTGTGATTATAAATCTAAGAAAGTAAATTATAACTAGTAACTACGAGGTTGCTCTGATATTTTGAGTACTGTACTCTCTCGGCCAGTCACAGGTGTCTCATATGAATGGGTACATCGCTGATTAATTGATTTTTAATGGATTAGTTCAGTGCTCCTGTCTGTGTTGTAGTAAGTTGGTGTTCATGTTTACTGTCTGCCTGTGAAACTAACGTAATATTGTAATAAACTGACTTTATCAATTTAAACCTTGAACTGGAAATCTATTTTAAACCTAAAATAAATACAAGTTGCTCGTTAAGTAATTACAAAACTGAAAGGTTTAAGGTTGTGACGGTTCCCTGGGTGATTTGTGTTTCCATGGCCGGCTGATTGTATTAACCTGGGAGTGAGGGAGAGTATAAAGCTCCAGTCACTCGTCTTTCACACAACACCTCGCATCTACACATTTTCACTCATGCATACACGCACTTTCACCGCTGATTGACTGATTAACATTGTTTCTTTGGCTTGTTTTTCCTTATAATAAATTACTATTAATTTTGCCCTTCAACCCGCGTCTCCCTTTGTGTTTACTATGGCTTTAGAGCCGGGTCAAGTGATTTCCTATTAAATCCCCATAAATCCACAAACAATAATTGGATAAAACATTGGATATGTTGTATATAGGGACACACTTGTCGAATATGACAAGAAAGGGAGAGCCTGCGTATTGTCGGCACCTCCTGCTGTAACTCAGCTCACCGTTCTGATCTGCTCTTTCATTGTTTCTGCAGAGACAAATATATCAGCAGTTTGAAAAGACAGAAAGGAAAAATGTGTACAGTTCATAAAGTGTTCTTGATGATTCAGCCATATCTAAAAGACAGCTGTTTGTCTTTTCTTTCATAATGTGTTGTGCAGATGATTCTTTACAACCGCTGCACAACATAATACTGTATCTGTGAAAGTTGTGGAAACTTGTAATATATCACTGTGGGAAGAAAAAAAACTGAAATTTATTGAGGAAAATTGGGATTAAGTGTTTAAAAATTTACATTTAAGTGATGAGGAGAGAGTTTCCTGCATACCTCTCTGTTGTAAACTGGCTCGTGGCCTGGGGTCAACGGGTGGTGGGAGGGAGGCGTCTGGACAGGAGGAGGTGGTGGTGGAAGTGCTGCTTCTTCGCAGAGCGGCGTTCCCGCAGATGAAGGCAGTGCAGCAGGCGGAGGAGGAGGAGGAGAAGGAGGAGGGGGAGGAAGAGGGAAGAGCTCTGTTTGACAAGAAAGAGATTTATTTTAAGCCATTTTGTCATAACTTCCATGAAAAATTTGTTTTTTTTATTCAAGTTTCCAGTAAGCTCTGCAATCTCCTGAAATTCAGGATAAGATTAATATGAAACCCAAGAGAATATATAAAAAATATATCTAGTACAAATGCACATACACACATAAAACAGTGTATACGTTGATATTACATGTTGTATAATAATATGAAATAATAGGGGAAACCAGGTTGTGTCTGTTTTACCTTTTCTGCATGTTTCAATCTGCCTACATTACCCATAACGCAATTCAACCGCTGACAGTTTTATAGGAGTTCCAAGTGTGTTCCTACAGATTTCTGGTGACTCTGCACTTTGAATGACTCAGCAGACACTAACTCTACGTGACATCACTCGAGGACATTTATCAGACTTCACAAAGCTCCCCATGGATCCACAAAAGGCTCAGCACGAGACACTTTGATATGTAAAATCATATAAACAATGTCAGACGTCTTGTAATAAAGATCAGGAAAGCAGTCAGATTTCATTTGTATCTGGGGGAGACTGCAAACAGAGCAGTGACGTATGATACATGGTTTTTTGGGGGGATCTCACCACCTCAATATTCAAAAAACAGGCTTCTGAAGGACAAATCCAAAACATACGATAGAGGTCTTCTGAATAGATTTCAGTTTTGTCGACATTTTGCATCACCTTTGTCGTCTTCTTGTAGCTTTCCTCTGCTGAGTCCAGGCTGGGCAGGTTTTGGACTCTGAGGGTCTGAAGTTTGAGTCCGGCCTTTGCTGTCCACACCGCCATGAGACTCAGGCTGTGAGTGTTCCTCTTTCTTATGTCTCAGGGACGTAGGGATGTTGTCACTCGGGCTGACTCGTACAGCGGTGTGCTGCTTGTCTCTAGCCGGGGCGCTGTGGGCCTGGAGGGCGGGCTGCTGCTGCTGTGTCACAGTGGCTCGGTGAGGAGACGCCAGAGTGATGAAGAAAGAAGACACCATCCTTTTTTGTGGAGCTGCTGATGCCATGGCTGCATAAAACCCACATATGGCCTAAGAGGAGGACAGAACAAAAACACATCACAGACTCAACACAATACTTGATCTCTCAAGGCAACCCTGGAATATAACAAGAAAACTTCCTGATACTGAACATGACATTTCATCCTTATCATCTCTTCCAAGAGTAGACGCCCTCAAAGTCAACCTCAAACTCTCACTTTAGAGAGGTAAGTTCACAGCTCTCATTACCCATAATGAATGGTGTTAGAGGCAAAAAAAAGCACAAATGTGAATCATCTGTTTCCTTTAGACTCACTCACTCTGTGTGGCTGTGAGCTGCCATTACATACCTGGGGTAAAAACAGTGGTTTGAAGACAGCTCTGCCTTTTCTTCTTTCTATCTCCAAAAAACTCCTGGTTTGTTTTCCCTCCTGTAAGCTGCCACTGAGAGAAGACTTTACTCCGGTAGAGAGGGCGACTATCAGCAGAAGGCCACTCCTTTTCCTTCTGCACCTCCCTCCCTCCCCAAACTCTCTCTCTCTCGGCCCGGCCGTCGACCCCTCCTCCCTCCTCCCTCTCTCTCTGGCTGAATGACAATACCACCTCCCTCCCAACCGTAAAAGGTGAACAGTTAATCTCGGGCAAAGTGCAGTAAAAAAACATGACACATTCGTCCACTATGAAAACTTGGCACGCATGCACTCATACTGGCATGCATGCACATAGACACACAGGGAAAGGCATGCAAAAGTTGGGCAATCTAAACCAAAGCCACACACTCTGACTTTTTACAAAGGCAATATTCAGTATCATAAAGTATCTCATAAGGTTTTCGCCCTTAAATAGACAAGCAGAGACGCTCAGCCACCTCCCACTTCTTTATCTTTCTGCATGCCAGCAGGATGTGACTGTACCTGCCTTTTCTAGCAAATCTCAAACTCCTCTCTCTCTCTCTCTCTCTCTCTCTCTCTCTCTCTCTCTCTCTCTCTCTCTCTCTCTCTCTCTCTCTCTCTCTCTCTCTCTCTCTCCTGTGCAGCTCTGCCTTATTGTTCTGTTAGCTTTATTTTCCCTACCTCACTCATTGAGTCTGCCTCCTTTTTTTCTTCTTCTCCCACTTTCCTTCTTCCCTTCCCCCCACCACATTATATCATTTTAGCCTCGACTCACTATCATTGCGTCCGTTTGTGCCTCACCGATGTGCACTGGACTCTCCTGATGGAGCTTTTGTGTTCAAAGCGACTGCAAAGGAGCAGAGCAATACAGTGCAATGAATCAGGGCATTGTGCAAGAGGAGATATTGGTGCATTAGGAGAGAGAGAGAGAGAGAGAGAGAGAGAGAGAGAGAGAGAGAGAGAGAGGGGGGGGGGGGGGGGGGCAACAGTGAGTGATGTCTAAGAGAGAGGCATGAAAAAGCTGCTTTGTTGTGTTTGAGTGAGCAATATCAGGTTTGCAGATCACAGCAAAAATATTGTGGTTAGTTTCCGGAGCCGACCCTTGTGAGGTCAAAAAAAAAAAGGGAGGATGGGAGCAAGGGAGTGTAAATGTTGAATTAAAACTTTCCTGATCAATGTAGGTCAGCGTGAGAGAAAGAGTGAGGCAGGAATGTGCGGAAAGAGGGTGAACAGTGAGACGGAGATGAGGAGAGTGATGGGGGTCTCTGTTGTTCCAGCTCCGTGGAAAGGAATGCTGCAGTGATGTCACGGTTGCAGGAGGGAGCATGCCTACCGATGACACAATCCCCAGACCTCCACGCTCCGCCCCCTGCAACAGCCAAAATCCTCATCAAACTCTATGAACTTCTTCTTCTTCTTTACCGCTTCTGCTTCTTGCATGACTTTTCAATTCACCAGCAGCACGGTGTCATTTCTTTTACTGCAATCCTCAATTTTGGGGGGCGAAACAATAGAAGGGGAAGTGAAGGGGAAGGAACAGGAAGAAACACAGCAGATAAGAAAAACAGTGACAATTACATGTTTGCAGAAAAATCAGCCTGACTGTAAACATCTTCAGGGGTGGAAAAGCTACTTTTGAAGGAGAAACACTGTTACTTTACATAAATGTTCCTCAGCTGGAGTTAGACTGTTTGTCTGCTTCGAGCAAAGGAGGAGGAGGATTGTGAAAGGGCAGATCAAACAATAAATGTTGAATATTAAAGCAACAGAGGCTGAAATATCTCGACTTTAATCTCTGGTTAGAGTCAGGCTCTAAAAATGTTGCTTCCCCCTCCTTCACTCCTGGCTCCTAAGCAACTTCTTTGCCTGTACCTGATACCTGAAAATAACTCTGATGACCTTTGTCAGGGTTTTTACTTTTCAAACTTTACAAAGCTGCCTCCAGAGTCACAAAATTACATCATTTCTAATCGTATAATTATGCATTAAAGAACTGCTTTCGCAGGCTGAGTTCAGTTCAGTTCAGTTCAGTTCAGTTCAGAGCTTTATTGTCCCTCCAGGGGAAATTTGATTTGCAGTGACAATGCAACTTACACAACAAGAAATAAATACAGTGACATAAAACAATGACGCAAAGTAAAGCAACCAAAACTTGATTTAAACAATCCTAAATGAAGTTAGAATATGAGTAACAGCAGGCAAAAAGTCTATAAAAGATAAAAAAAATAAACAGACAAATACCACAAAATCAGTGCAATTTTAGAGTTGTGCAAATTAATTGCATTGATTGCACGTGGAACAAAGGAGAATTTGTACCTGTTTGTTCGTGCCCTGCTGAGCTGTACTTCTTGTGTGAAATTGCTGAAGTCCTCCCTAAATTAGTGACATATGGTGATCTTCAGTGGACTGTGCATACCAGTGTGTCATCTGGATGATCACAGTCTTACGAAGTGAACACCCGCCTGGCCATTTCCTCTCGAATCATCGATGTATTACTCACAAAATACATGAAAACACTGATCTACTCTACAGAGGAAATAGTTAAATTCATGTGTAAATTGAGTTAAACACTGAGTACATTAATTAATACTTTCTGTCCGTGACCACATTGGAAACAGCTGCTGTGTTTTATTAAACGGCTTGGGTTTGGTATAATTAAGCTGTGTCATACAGAAAAAACATCATAAACAGACTCTTTATGTCTCAAGACTCAAAAACAGACACAGTAATCCTTTTATTATTTTATTATTAATATCAAGTATTGGCACATCTTGAAGTTAGAGGTAGTCAGTGATATTTGAGGTGGACTGCAGGTGCACCATCATCCTACATCTTCCTTTGGTTTGTGGCTGGATTCGCTTGAGCTCGTGTCTTCCTCCTAAAAAACAAAGCACAACGTTTTCAACATTACTGACGACTAACAAATATATAATGACTACTGTACACGAAGAGGTAGAAGTAATCGCCTAAATGATGATACAGACCTCTAACACAGACTGCAGCAGGTCCTGAGAGGGCACCAGGCACGCGGCTTCACCCAGGAAAGTGATGAGGACGTGAAGGACGTCAGACCAGTGACCCATGGTCAGCATGAGCAGCAGTAAGCCTCCCAGTCGCACCAATACAGTGTCCAACAAGGCTTTTGTTCCAGTCTGCCGATTCTGGTCCTCTGTGCAAAATTGAGAACAACAGCAGTTAAAGCTTTGAATGGAAGGATGCCCGTCTGTTCCCTGAGCTACGGGTTGTGTTTCTGACATCAACATAGTTCTTTCATTTGTGTTGTGTGACTTTTTTATGCATGGGCGACCAAACTGTAGTAGTTTCCAGTTTCTAATCTTCTTTCTCCTGTAGACTTCCATTTTCATTCCCCAAATAGTTAATAGCCAGATAATCACCTTGAACATAGACCACCAACATGGTGTAGCACAGTGTCAATAGAATCCAAAACTTTAGAGCCTCCTTCTGGGACAGGAAGTGGTCATAAACCGTAGCGGTGGAAGCCACAGTTGCTAGAGCAAAGGCCAAGACAACCGCTCTTTGCAGAGAAGCCAATATGGCGTGTCCGGAGGTCAGGAGGGTGATGCATTTCCCACAGTAACGCTCTGTGCTATGTAGTGGGTAGAGTCTAGCCACATGGCTCCACAGACTGTGGCTGATGCTTGCCAGTGCCCAGCTGAGAGCAGCTGCTAGAAACAAGTTGAAGGAGCCGCGTGGAGCCCCCTGATGGAGGAATCCCAGAGTACAGGTGAGGCCGCAACCCAGGGAGAACTGGCTCTGGATGAGGAGCAAGTCCAGGCTTCTGCAGTTGGCGTCCTGGTGTCCAAACAGATACAGAAACATAGGTCAGGCGGATCAGTGTGTTGAGCACAATGACAAACATTTAACATGAGGGAACTCACCAGTCCTGACGACGCCCAGGCAGAAACAGCTCGGAGAGAAAACTCCAGCACTATCAAAGAGGAAACCCTCGAGCCCACCAGAGACAGGAAGACCACCAGAGACCAGAACTGGAGAGATGTTTTCCAGCTCCCTCTCAAAACACTGCTCTGTGAGGATGACCTCTGTTTGCTTTCAGATTCAGAATCACTGCGCGGAGAGAAAATGATACTGAATATATTGCACATAAAGAAAAGTCTATATCAAATTGTTTCTAAACTCACCTGCATGTTTGAAGGAAGTAGTAAACTCTCATCAAATTGCACACCACTGATATTCCACATGCACCCACGAGACCTTGAAAAGAAACACTATGACCAAACGACATTTATGTAAAGAAACTATTTTATCGCCACGAGGCAGAAAAACAGTCAACTCACCTTGAAAAAAAGAGTCTATTGGGTTTGAACCAAAAGGCGATTCAGAAGTTCCCAGGATCCAGGGGAAGGGGAGAAACATTTTCAACCAGAGGACGCTCTGATCTCTCACTCATGCTACTTCAATCTTTGAACCTGATTAGAAACTACATGGCAAACCCTTAAGTCGCCTTTATTTCTTCCCACTGATCAGGTCTGAGTGTGCTCACTGCTTCAGCTCCAAAGGTCAAAATGTGATTTGAGTGTGTTTGTCAGTTCAATCGCTTCCTGATGAAAGAGGCTGAAAAATCCTCTCAGGAAGATGATTAGTCTCAAAGAGCAAACAAAAAAAACAAAAAACATTGCAAAGGTAACACATTTCATACAAAAATGTCTTTATTATTATTATTATTGTTATCATAATTAACATTATCATGATTATTATGCTTTCAAAAGCTTGAATTACCCGTAAGTTACATTTCTGTGAATCAAATGGCATTCTTGACGTTGGTAGTTCATATCAGTCAATAAAAACATCAGATGTTTTTACACAGAACACACAAGGCAGCTGGAGTTATCCATTAAACTGTGACAGACAACACAGAGCTCATGTTTAATAATCCAAATCTCACAACTCTTATTTATACTTATTTCACTGCGGACAGAGACTTTGCATGTAAATTCATCAACTGAGGTATTAACGGTAAAAACCTGATAGTTTATCAGCAACTCAAATAGAGTCTGTGCAAGATGTGTCGAGTGCATCCAGAGTCAGAACGAGTCTCACTACGATATATTTGACATTTTGGGAATTCAGCTTATTCGCTTTCTGGCAGAGAGTTCGATGAGAAGATCAACACCACCTTCAAGCCCATTTACCAAAATGTTGAACTTGTGCTTTAACTTCAGTGTTTTGTTAGTCGATGGTCCACTTCTGTAGCGATAATGAAATGCAGTCAGAGGCGTTTGGGTTGTCTCAGCTCCTTCCCTGGCTTTGGTTGCCCTTCACTGTCTGTTGTCTCATCAAATCCCAGAACAGCATGCTGAGCACCGTGTGTGGAGCTAAACGCAGAAAGACAGGACCCATGCCTTTATACAACCCCAGCAGGCCCTCGGCTTGGCACACCTTCAGCATACAATCTGAAAAGCCATGGTACAGACGGCCCTGAAAGGCAGACAAGACAAACAATAAGTCTCCAGAGCTTCTGGATTTGAGTGCATTCAGCTGGAATACTTATAGTTTGATGGGAGGTCACCCACCCTGTGGGACTCATCCACGGGCTGGTTGTAGAGACGTGTACTGATGACGTCAAACGGCGTCATGGTGACTGCCACAGCGACTCCACTGATCATGGCAGCTATCAAGGCCGTGAGACAGCTGTTTGGACTGAACCACTGCGAGGCGAAGAAAAGAAACCGATTACTTCATCGACTTTTGAATGATGGAGTGACAGCAACTGCTTGGGTTGTTTACGAGCTGGAAAAATATCAGCTGCTCACCTGAGAATGTGACACCCAGTCCTTGGCAGAGGTGAAGGTTGCCAGCTGAGCAGCTGAGCCAACCATGACTCGAGGCACGGCCCCGTTTACACCCCTCCAAAGGCCAATTAGACCTTCTCTTCTGTAGATGGTAACAAAAGCATCAGAGACTCCCTGAAGTGGAGGAAAAACAAAAACACTCATGTGTTGGAATAACACCTCGTGATGATGTGGAAGATTTTCTGTCACGCGATGGTAGCATGCAGTGATAAAAATGTGTTTCGTCCCTTTTAGGAGCGGTTTTCTGACACATTATTAATACATCAACCTGACACACACTGGAGTCAGTATAAAGTTTCAAAATCAAAATACAGTACAGTAAGCAGAGGGGAGGACGCGCTACACCTAAACTTCAGTTAAGACGACAAATTACAATCACTGTGTGCCAATAATTCCATGCAGAGAGGAAGTCTGTTATAGCACCAGCGTTTCCTGCAGCCTGGTGTAAGAACGCAGTGTTTGTTGTAGTATTACCACAAAACAAGTGTACTCCCTAAATCTAGAGATTTGCGAATCTGTATTTTAACCGAGCTTGGTTAAAGTCTCACTGATACCCGATCTAATCAATACGGATGATGTCGTAATGTTCCAACATGTGGGTCTAAGAAAACCCGTCGGTTGTTGTCCGATGGCCTCATCAGCTGATATACCTGGAATATTGATGATGGATATCCGAGTCTCTGCAGTCTGATTTAGAAATTTTACACGAGAATGAAAAGAAAGACACACTCAATCAGTGGTTTCAGGAAGGGGACACCCTCTCCGAATCTGAAAGTAGGCTTAAGATGTTCCTCGTTGATAGAGCTTATAGTTAGGCCTGGCTCAGGTGAGGTGCAGGGGGACTCTTCTGTACACATTCATGTCCCATCGATGCATGTTACTGACTTGGCTTCTTCTTTTGTATTAGGCGGAGCTTGCAGGGCGTCGCTACTTTTGATACTTTCTGTTAATATTTACATACAAATACTGTGAATTATAAATATCGGTAAGTGTTTCCACTGTCGTACTGCTAGCAAACTACGAAACAATAGAATAGTCTTTTACTGAATGTGTCTGTCTTACCAGATGGTTATGCTGGTGGCCTACTGCGATGGCTTGCACAGTCTGAGCCTGCAGATGGGTCTTCACCTGTAAAGAAAACGCAGCACACAAGGTTTAATGTGCCACGCCAAGATAAACAGACAAAACCAGACTTGTCACTAAGTTGTATAATGTGTGAGCCAGGTGAGTTATGTAACAATTACAGGTAACCAATGGTCACCAGGTGCGAGTTTTATAACACACACTTTGTCAGGAACCTGTCAAACTCATTCCTCAGTGATTTATTTTCACAACAGCAAATCGAATAACACATTAGCAAATTCAAAATGGCGCGTACAATTCATGTCGCCCGAGGGTACCTACCCTTCCCTTTTGAATTTGCTAATGTGTTAGTTGATTTGCTGTTGTGTTATTCGATTTGCTAGTGTGTTATTCGATTTGCTGTTGTGTTATTCGATTTGCTGTTGTGTTATTCGATTTGCTGTTGTGTTATTCGATTTGCTGTTGTGTTATTCGATTTGCTGTTGTGCTATTCGATTTGCTGTTGTGCTATTCGATTTGCTGTTGTGTTACTCGATTTGCTGTTGTGTTACTCGATTTGCTGTTGTGTTACTCGATTTGCTGTTGTGTTATTCGATTTGCTGTTGTGTTATTCGATTTGCTGTTGTGCTATTCGATTTGCTGTTGTGTTATTCGATTTGCTGTTGTGTTATTCGATTTGCTGTTGTGTTATTCGATTTGCTTTTGTGTTTTGAATTTGCTGTTGTGTTTTGAATTTGCTGTTGTGTTATTCGATTTGCTATTGTGTTTTGAATTTGCTGTTGTGTTATTCGATTTGCTGTTGTGTTTTTTAATTTGCTTTTGTGTTTTGCACTTCAGGGCCACCATACTTACATTCCTCAGTGATTTATTTTCATGAAACCTAATCTAAAGAATAAACCGATGTAGCAGTCGCGGCACAAAAACACCTCCCTGCTCGATAAAATAACCTTCACCTCTCCTGGCTTCATTCACTGCCAGCAGCACACAGCGGGGAGTCACAGGATACTGTATATTTTTGGCAGCAGTAGGTGGGTTTAAAGAAAGTGCAGGGTATATTTAGTGAGCTAGATATAGACAACCAAACAATATTATCTTTCCATGAATGTGCAAAAGGTTAGATGATTTGAAATGTATTGACTGACAGCTGAGGCAGAACAACAACAGCAACGCCGATCCTGTCGTAGAAACGCGGGCGTGCAGAGAGGACGGTCATAAATCGAGCTGTAAATCAAGAAGACGACATTCGAGACGGACGAGACAGCTGATTTAAGCCTCATTTGGTTTCATAGACGCTGTATCTGTATCTGTTTTGACAAACAAAGACTGGGACGAGTCATGTAAAGATAAATTAATAAGGCATCTGGAGGAGAAATCAGATCAAGGTCATATTGTTTTTATATCTAACTACATGTAATCACATTAGCCGTGTCCTGTGACTAACCTGACTGTACCTAACACACCCCGATGTAACGCTGCTTTGCCAAACGACCGCTCGTAAAAATAGATTCAGGACATTTGAGACGCCTTTGAAATGGAGCCAGTGTCCTGTCATGTCACTGTTTGTAACAAACTGTGATATTGTGTTATTTATTTATTTATTCATTGATTAATCCACCCAGTTAGGAAGCTGCTGTTGTTTTCCATCTTTTTCCTCCTTTTCTAACTTTTCTTTTTTTTTTATATCTCTTTAGTTGCTCAAACAGTTATTTGTGCTTTTATTTATTGAAAGAATTATTATCTTCCATTTTGATTTATTGGAAAGATCCCTTTATAAAAGGCAATTACAAATTACAAATCATGTGAGTATCTTCCAAATTTAAAGAGTCTTTTAGTACTAATTTCCCTAATTTGTGTTATTCCTGGAGAAAAGCACCATAACTTTGAGAGATACTCACTTGATTTGACTAACTCCGGCTACTGAAGATCCATATTAAACTTTAAACTCGTGAGGAAACGTGTTAGGAAAGGGTCGATTACATCAACTAAAAGCTGTTTCAACAAAAAGGGCAAAGGAGATTGTCCAATAGTGACTGATACGGATGAAATTAGTCTACACAACCTTTGTCATGTGTCAGTGTAATCTGACATTACAACACTGCCTGTCACTGATCTGATACAGAGCTGACGGATTAATGCTTTACAGGGGATGATCCAATTAGTTTCATTACAGGTTTGTTAAAGACGACAAACCCACAGGGTGAAAACATGGTCTGATTTCTGCTCATAGATGTGTGTGTGTGTGTGTTGCATTCATTCTCTAAGATCTGTTTGCATTTATTTATACGCAACGCAGAGACCTTTTGCATAATATATCAGAAGACAATTACCCAGCTCGTCTTTCCACATCGGCTCTCGTGGCCTCTTTTAGCTCATGTCAGTTGTTTGGCTGTTAATTAACTTATTTGGTTTTCTTTCACGTGCATGTGTGTGAGGTTGAGAGTAACTTAATCGGATGCACGAGGTTTCCAATTTCTTTTGAGCCCGGTTTTAGGCCACAAACAGACAGATATCACCAAAATTATATACTACTGACACAAGGTACAACATTTGAGGGGATTGTTTTAAATGCTCACAGGAAAAATGAGTGAAAAATAACATCAATGCATCCTGTATGTATGAGATTAAACAACCTGAAATGAAACTTACCAGGTAGGCAGGAGAGGCAATGAAGGCACCGACCGCTCCGGCCCCTGCCCCTGACAGCAGACTCCCCCCGTGGAACGAAGTGATACCCAGAGCTTCACAGTAGGAGTAGGACCCCAGCCTCACGCCGTTCATCACACCCTGGTAAATCAGCCCGACTGAGAGTCCCTTCTGCAGGCCCCGGAGCCCGTCTGTGCGACCCACTACCCACAGGGCCTGCAGGACTCCACGATAGTGTCTCTGGTAGGACCCGCGTGCACACAGCTCCCCTTGGAGCTGCAGACGGGTCTTCACAACCTCCAGGGGATTGGTGAACACACAGGCTGCACAGCAGGCAAGAGCACCCAGGGCAAAATCTAGAGGAGGCCAGACGACTGGAGGTGGAGGTGAGGGGCTGAAGACACCACGGGGTACGGCAGAAACGGTGGACGCCATCCTGCGTGAAGACTGGGCACCGAACACGGACTCTTCTGGAGACGCTTCGAGCAGCCGAGCACTGTTCATCCCTGAGAAGTGAACTTGAGTTTATCTTGTTAGTTCCTGTGATGACTCAGTTTGTCGGAGAGAATGTATTGTACTTAGTAGAGATCAGTCAGGAACAAATGTTGTCAACGGTTTCATTTAATATCTCCTATCACACTGCAGGTCGACGTGCCCCCTTGTTGTCCTTCTGTGTTAGCTCCCTTGACTGTCAGTCTGTTCAAAGGAGACACCATCTGCAACAGAGAGCATTCATGTTGACTTAAAACATTTCTGAATTGTGAGGCTCAGGTGTGTTCAGCCCTAGATATCAAGACGGACAGTGCATGCGCGTGAAGAGGAAGCCTCAGAGGAATGTGAATGTTCAGGTTCTTGACAAACTTGTTCTAAAAATCTGTTTAACTTCTCTGAACGTGCAGCATTCAACACTAAACAGCATCTTTTCAAATCACAAGATCACCGGACACGAGCAGGTCTCACAACACTCCAGTTTCAATTCATTCAAACCAACAAACATCCACACAAACAAACCCAGCACAAGAGCCAGAGGACGAACACACTGCAGTGTGGGAAGCTCCTGCTCTCGTGCAGCTTTAGAAACCCAGTGAAAACATCTCTCGAGTTTGGTCACTTCATTCAGAAACTCACAGTGTTCAGTGATCCTGTGCAGCTCCATTCTTCCTCTCTTCCCCATCATTGTAAACATGTGTCCTCAGCACATTCATTGTCAAAGTCTCCTCCCACTGCCTCAGCTCAGAGCCAATGGCGCTTGAGTCCCGTCTGCCACATCACCAGCTCCCTGAATCTGCACGAATCAAAAGCCTCTCCTGTAAACTGCCCCTGCTCTGGTCCTATAGGAGCTCTCTGGGTAAAAGGTTATTGATGGTCAAAGTGGGGGGTGGTGTGTGTGAGGGAAAGGAGAGCAAGGATCCAAACACTGACACTGACTGAGGCATCTGAAACAAGGTTAATCTGCTGAAGAGCGTATGGATAATCTCTGCAAACAAAACAAACTGTTGTTGTTGTTATTGTTGTTGTGTGCTCTGTTTAACATTTGGAGGGTCTGATTTAAATAAAACTGTTCTTATACTGATGATTGTTTCAGAGACGTGTTGAGCATGTGAATAAATGTAGCAAAGAATTAAAGATAATGTGGCAGATCTTGTAAAATATGTTTTTATTAAAAAACATTTGGAGACAATTACTCAGTTGAGATGAGTCATGGTCAAGTGTCCTCTTCTTTGTGTGCTGTATGTAAAAAATAAAGCCACTAGAGGTCGCTCATCTACAGCGCTGTAAAGCAACACATTACACTTCCTCTGATTGAATGCATCCACTGAGAGTGCAAAATAATAATTATGAAATGTTTCAAATTGTATCTTTTTTGTTGTGAACATTCAGGTGTTTAATCAAGTTAGATTGTTTAAATAAGAGAAAACTTGGGAAGATCCAGCCAACGGTGGCCCTGAAGTGCAAAACGCAACTGCAAATCGAATAACACAACAGCAAATTCAAAAACACAATAGCAAATCGAATAACACAACAGCAAATTCAAAAACACAATAGCAAATCGAATAACACAACAGCAAATTCAAAACACAATAGCAAATCGAATAACACAACAGCAAATTCAAAACACAATAGCAAATCGAATAACACAACAGCAAATTGAATAACACAATAGCAAATCGAATAACACAACAGCAAATTTAAAACGGAAAGGGTAGGTACCCTCAGGTGACATGAATCGTTGCTGATGGGCCTTTGAACTGGAAAGACATGGCTTACATGTTTTCAAAATATGAGCTGTTAGTCACAAAATATTCTTTAATAGCAGCGCGTACAATTCATGTTGCCCGAGGGTACCTACTCTTTCCCTTTTGAATTTGCTAATGTGTTTTGAATTTGCTGTTGTGTTATTCGATTTGCTGTTGTGTTTTGAATTTGCTGTTGTGTTATTCGATTTGCTATTGTGTTTTGAATTTGCTGTGTTATTCGATTTGCTGTTGTGTTATTCAACTTTCTGTTGTTATTCGATTTGCTATTGTGTTTTGAATTTGCTGTTGTTATTCGATTTGCTATTGTGTTTTGAATTTGCTGTTGTTATTCGATTTGCTATTGTGTTTTGAATTTGCTGTTGTGTTATTCGATTTGCTATTGTGTTTTGAATTTGCTGTGTTATTCGATTTGCTGTTGTGTTATTCAACTTTCTGTTGTTATTCGATTTGCTATTGTGTTTTGAATTTGCTGTTGTGTTATTCGATTTGCTATTGTGTTTTGAATTTGCTGTGTTATTCGATTTGCTGTTGTGTTATTCAACTTTCTGTTGTTATTCGATTTGCTATTGTGTTTTGAATTTGCTGTTGTTATTCGATTTGCTATTGTGTTTTGAATTTGCTGTTGTGTTTTTTAATTAGCTTTTGTGTTTTGCACTTCAGGGCCACCGTACTTTTGTCACCTGGGATGAATGGTTGAGATAGGAATGATTGCCATGTTATGTCACAGAGAGGTCGTGTGAAGACTAAAGTACTGGGAGTTACGTAATATAACAGAATTTTTCATAACCGCTCATCCTCGTCAGAGTCACGGGGAGGGAGGTTGTGGAGCCGATTCCAGCTGACATTGAATGAGAACCCGGATACACCCTAGATAGGACGTCATGGTTCATCAGGGCAACTGTCGCTCACACACTCACACATCTACGAGCAATTTTAGAGTCACTAATTAACCTGCATGTCTCTGGACTGTGGGAGGAAAACCAGTAAACCACATAAACTCAAAGCTGCTGTGAAGCAACAGTGCTAACAACTGTGCACGAGCCCTGCTGGACAATTTAAATAGTTGTTTAAATGTTGTTGTTGTACTTTAATGTAATTTCTTGAGAACTTGTTTGAAAGTTAAACATTAACTATATAAATTCAACAGGAACATGAAGTATTTCGTGTTTGAATCTCACCTCATTATTATTCTTTGCTTCCATATCGGCATCAAAGTTGAGATTTATGTGGAGATAATGTCCGTTACCTAATCTAGATGTTCAGTGATGTTTGATACAGACACCAGGACGTGTTGATACTGTGACAGAGCAGACATGGAGGCCTTTATTGTTTAACTATGTTTATAGTACAGTGCCACGTCTCTCACCCACCATGGGCTCCGACACACATTAGTCAACAACTTTTAACCACCACCACCACACGTAACACTCTCTCTCACTCACACACACACACACACACACACACACACACACACACACACACACACTCACACCATTTTCAATGTAAACATTGCAGGCTTAAAGAGCGATACAAAAAGCAAAAAGGTAATCATCCACCGTTCCTGTTAAAAGCGTCTTTTCCCAGAGTTCCTCTATTTCGAGAGTTCAGGGGAGGGTGACACTGAAAAAACTGAAATGTTTTTGTTTGGTCGGAAAAAAAAAAGTCCTGTTGTCTCTAATCACTGCAGACACACACACTCCTACACACACACACACACACACACACACACACACACACACACACTGAGGCAGGACTCTCATCCAAACAAATGTTTTTTTATCAAAGTGTAGTTAAAGTGTTTTATTTTGAATGCTTTGCGGTAGGCATTAGGGAGAATAGTGAATTTGAAGTGGAACATCTAACGACGATTATGTTCTTTTCCCCCAAAATCCTTCTGCAGAGGAAAAAGGCCTTATGTGTCGATTCCCTTGTGTGGTCACAGGATGGAGCGTCATGTCTTCCCGATCCCGCCTGCAGCTGCATTACCTTTTAGCGCGTACAAAGTACAAGGCGTTGGTTTTAGGGTAGTACTTCACATTCTGTTTTTTGTCCATGAGCCCCCCAAAAATGATGAGCTCTCCCCGTCCCTGTACCACCGTGTGAAGGCTAGTCTCGGGTGGTCCCGTGACCGCAGCAGGAGTCCCGTTCCCGTAAACTCTCCAGGATACCACCCCTGCAGATTTGGCCCGGGAGACGTCCAACACGTACATCTGCATGGGCTTGCAGTTGAGAGATTGGTATAGAGGTTTCCCGACGTTCAGGCTCTGAGGCGGGTGATGGCCAAGACGCCGTGCAATAGGTGGGATAGCATGTCCATCAGCTCCAGCAGCCTGTGGAGGGCTGGAGGACGATGACGGAGGGGTTCCAGGAGGACCCGCCCCTCCTCCTCCTCCAGGAGAAGCCCCCTGTGTCTGAAGGGAAGACGATGACGATGGAGACGGTAAAGATGAGGAAGATTTGTTTTTCACTGCCTCCAGTCCTCGTCGTAAGGCAGCGGGGGACACTGCTCCTGGGGGAGTGCGTGGGGAGCCTGCAGGAGGTGTATGCAGGCCGTTAGTGCTCGGCACCTCAGGGTGGTGGGCGGCAGATGGGGGAGACTCCCAGTCATAGTCTGTGGAGGCAGGTAGGTGAGGGCGAGAGGGAGGAGATGCAGCCTGGGCTGGGCTGGTCCGGGGTGAAGGGGAGGACCCGTTTAATAACGGGGGAAGTGGAGGAAGCGGAGGGCTGTCCGGGCCTTGGGAAGGAGACTGCTGTTGGGACGAGGATGGGCTCCCATCTCTGGCACTTCCTCTCGCTGAAGGTCGAGGTCTCAGCGTGCCCCATCGACCATTCACACACGGAGCCTCTTCGACAGCTCCCAGGACAACACCGGCGGCCCCGCTCCGTACAGGAGACTGAGAACGCAGGGAAGGCGGTTCGGGGCCCAGAGGGGCAGGCGTGGCACTTATCGGGGACGGCCGAGAGTTAAGACTGGGGCTGAGCGGTGCACGGCCAGATGGAGCCTGTGAGAAAACCACCACACACTGCCCCACCTTTAAGGAAAGTGAACAAATGTGGACAAATTAGTGATCAACCTACAGATTACACACACAGACACTTAACTAGGGCTGTCAACGAATATTCAAATATTTTTTTAAAAACAGAGATTTGATTGTGAAAATAAATATTTGATTTTATTTGGGTCGGCGCACTGCATGACGGGTCACATGAGTTGCACTTGCACAGCGTTTGGAAATACAGTCATCCCTCACTATAACGCGGTTCACCTTTTGCAGATTTTTTTTAGTGTCATTTTGCTTTTTTTTTTACGGCGTACTGTACAATATGAACGTGCATTGTGTTCTGCGTCCTGATTGGCTAAGGGAGAACTGTACAAAATGCGCTGTATGTTCTGCATTTAGAAAAAAAAACACTTGTACCAAGGCTTTCAGAGGAAAAAGCCGTTACAGCGGAGCGACGCCAGGAGGAACTGTGAAACACGGCTTCATTAATATTGCGGCTTTCCAAATCCTTCAAAGTCGCTAAAGAGGCTGAGGTTAGGTCCTGTATGTTTGGTATAACGCGCTGATGTTCAGAGAAGCGCGATGAGTCCAGGTACGTTTCAAAGTATTTAATGAGATGAGATGATGAGGTTTACCGTACACTGTTGGCATGTATCACAACGCATTCAAACTAAACGAAAAGCGCTCAACAAAAAATTACAGCTACCTAAACCTGCCTCTCTCCTCTCTAATCTATGTCGATCATCTGCTGGCACCCATGTGACCCAAACCACACACATCACCGTGGCAACCAGACCAAATAAATCAAACCCAGAATACTGAAAAACAAAACAATATATGGCTCCTACAATTTACTAAAACAGTATTGTACTAATTTTTGTTAAATCTGTGAAAGTTTGAACTTTGAGAGTTTAAATATTTACATATTTGTGATGTGTAGGTATGTTTGCAAAGAGTTAAGTTAAAACTGAAATAAAAATACTTATACAAGTAGTTATGTCTCAGATTAGTTTGTCCTCCTGTTATTGACATAATGCACAAATATAGATATTCAAATGACTCAAACCTATGCGTGTGTGTGTTTTTTAGAGCGAATATTCAAACGTCATTTTAAAACATTTTTGACACTTACTCTGCAAGCTGGGTGACACCACAGCTCCGGGGCCCCGTGGTCCTCGTTTTCCACCTGCAGCTGCTGCCACCTCCACGGAGGCGCATCCATGTAGAGGAGCCAGGCGTCTTTGAGGAGCTTTAACACACAAAACAACAGGATAAATCTAAACTGTAGTCACGTATAAAATCATATGGAAAATTTGCTTGGAGACAAAGAAACACAGAACAAGATATATAAACTTTGTTTTTAAATACAAGCTTTATGTGTTCAAGTGAAACACAGAAAGATTATTTCTCTTGAATTTTGTTCAGATCTGTGTTAGTGAGCTGATTAAACAGCAAAAATGATTGCACAGGTGTGAGCTGGCCACAACAAGAGAGAGAGAAGACATTTATTAGCCACTGAACTCTGGATTTCACGTGGCTAAAACTGGGCATGACTTACTGCGTTAGGGCCACCACAGCCTCCTAAGATGAGCAACGTCTGATCGTCAATCACAATCTATCGGGAAAAAAAGGAGACATTTAGTTTCGCATGAATCGTTAAGTGGAGGAAGAGGAGAAAACTGTTAAACTTAAACAAACACTGTCAGAGGATGTTAGGTAAGCGCTTATAAAAAGTCTAAGATTGTTGGAGCGTTCTTACTTGTGACTGGCCTCCGCGCGGGTGGGGTGATGGGCCAGATATGGGTGGTTTGGACCAGGACCACTGCTCCAGATCCAGAACCCAGACTTCATTACTCCTGATCAGATAAGAGGGGACAACAACAACACGGTGAGGTGTGACAGACAAACATTTTATTCACTCAACACACTACAATCACCAAAGATTTTAAAACATTATATGAATTTCTATGGTGGAAGGTAGTAAAACACCATGGGTGGAGACTAGCTTTATATTTTGATATGAAACACAAGCCACAGAAGCTGCGTAACAGCTCCTGTGTCTTGTGTGCAATTGTAGTGATTGTACAATGAGCTGCAGGTAACTTCATCTTCTCAGTAAATGATATACTCACAATCACCTGACACCCGAGAAGTCACATTTCTACTGACCGCAAAACACGACACTAGATGTTTATTCACGCAGCTCGGTTAAATTTAAAGTGAAGCTTTCGTACATTTGACGTGCTCCTAGCGATCCGCCGAAAACCACCATGGTGTTTCCAATGACGGAGGAAGAGTGGCCGGCCATAGGTGGAGGTCCGTGTGTCGTCACTATACAGTTCCACCTGACACAACAGAAGAGAGAACGAATCACAAAACGTGAAGTGAAGTTAAAACTCCATTTACGGTTCATCGTCTACATCCGTCAGCTCGCCGTGCTCACCAGTTCTTTGACGGAGAGTAGGTGTGGATTTCATCGAAAAATCTCTCTGGTTGGTGCAGGGGATAAGGGCTGGGACGAGTCCACCCTCCGAACAACACTAACAGATCTTTGTGCATCACTAGAGTCGCTCCAGCTTTAGGAGACGGATAAGAGCCTGTAAAAGAAGAGAGCAAAGATACGCCTTGAGCATGACACTGCATGTGTTGACGATCAATTCTACTTCATGACTAAAAACGGCTGCACAGAAATGAAAACATGTCACATAGTGAGATTACTCTGTTCTTTTTTTTTTCACCTGCACTCCTCAAAAACAGCTTAAAACCCCATGAGTAGGGATGTAACGATGCATCGTGACACGATTAAAAATCTGTACAAATGCGTGACGACTCGCATCGGTTCACAGAAAAAATGAATCGCGATTCTTGGCGAATGCGAGAGAAGTAGAATATGTTCTTTTTCGTCTTTTTTAAAATTAGAAATAGGTTACGTTGTGGCTGCAGCTTCCACTGCCGCGTCTGCCTTATTGTGTCTCACACACACACACCGTAAATGATACCATAGCACAGACCCTCCAGGAATTTACCACGTTGCGATTTGCAACCTTAACGCAACTTCAGTGAATCTCCGTGAATTCAGGGCGGTGTTGCAATTTTAACCAATCACCGCAACTTCTCCGCAACTTCCGCACAGTCTGCACGGGGGATTAAACTCGGGTCAGGGACGGCCGCACGGTGCGGTAGGATCCCCTCGTGTCTGGCTGGCCCCCGCCGGGTGCATTTCCTCCTCACTGTGCTGCGACCGGCTCTGCGTTTACAGCGCCCGGACCTCGCCGTTTCCCGGGGCCGTGGACTCTCATTAAAGGGTTAATGAGCTATCATCTTAATTGTTTTTATTTTCAGTTAGCTCATACCTCAAGCTGAAAGTTAATGGTCAGATCAGCTGCTTGCTGGCAGCTCTAATAAGAACACAAACTGTATGAGAGTTTCTGTAAGGAGAGATTTTTTTTACTACAAATAAAAAGATAATTTTATTTGGTCAGAATTTGTCTGTAGCTCATTTTGATTTAAAAAAAATCGTATCGTGAACAAAAAATCGTGACTCGAATCGAGTCGTGAGTTGAAAGTTTCGTTACATCCCTACCCATGAGCATTAATTTTATGATGTAGTCGACCAGATCTCTCAAAAAAATGTGATATACATAAACCTCTGCCTCTTAATCCTAGCATGCAGTTTCATAAAAAAAGGCACAGTAAGCTCTAAAGTTTACAAGAATAAAACAGAAGTGCACTCAGACAATCATTTCACTATGATCTCATTTCATCAGCGCTTCTTTACTATTTTATCACCGCCTCCTCAAACACTGTGTACTCAGCTGCTGAGCATCTGACTACTAGCTTCACTAATGTGGTTCAGCCTCCCACAGTTCCCCTTACATAAGCCCCATGTCAAGTTTTTTTAACCAGTACTACATGGAGTAAAAAACATTTTTGGTTCCTGTTTGTAATCGGCACGTACCTGAGGCTAAAGGGCGGATCCACTCCTTGCTGTTGAGGTCAAGTCTCCATAGATCATTGAAGGCAGCGTTGCAGCTACTCTGAGTGCAACCCCCAAACACATACATGGACTGATTGGAGTCATAATAACATGCACCTGCAACCCAGACAACAGAAAGATTAAACGTAATCACAGCTGAAACAAACGGTGAATTATTTTTTACAGACTTTTGTGTGAAAAAAACAGTAAAATCCTGAAGCCAAGTGTTTGTGAAAGACACGTCCAAGTCCTTATTCTTAGCCGTTATGTCTATTTCTGTGCGAGTACATTGAGAGCAATGAGAGAAAAAAGAACTCAAATTCAAAGTTGGCCCAGTTTCTCCATCAAATGACCTTAAAAACCCACAGTTAAGCTCGCCTGACACTACATTAAATAATTAGATACATCACAAAAATGTCATTTATTCCACATCGACGTCAAGGTAAGCTTAGACGCAAGCGACCTTTTATGTCAGTGCTACAGCTTTGACACTGGATATCAGTGTTTTTATCCATAAATCACCTTTTAATGCTTTTTAAACATGAACATGCACAGCTTAACGCTGAATCTATTTTAAATGCGGATAACAAAATGGATTAGGTGTCTGGTGTTGCACTTTTCATGAGTCACTAATCTTGCACAGAAGACAGAAGACATTTTATCTGCTGCTCTGATCCACAGCTAAAAGATGTTACGTGCATCACCTGATGTTTTTGTGTACATGGCATGCAAATCATCAAGCAGCATATACTGACTGTGTGAGAAACGCTGAGTGATAGGAGTCCCTGGATATGGGTACGTGCGACTCTCCCACTGGATATTTCCCTCCTGGACAGCTCTCAAGAAACCGTGGTAGCACTGATAAGCAACACCTGGTGTGGATTAAAAAAAAAGTTGCACACAAAAAAAGAGCATATTAGGTTTTAACTTCCACTCTCAGGTGTGAGAGTTTCACTGCTACTCGTGATGCCCACTCACACCCACAGTCCACCTTCTGATTTTTATATAATACCACGCAAAATACGCTTACCTTTAATGAGGCGATACCACTGCTTACACACGAGCGCGGCGGTCTTGTGCTCCTGGTACGGTGAGAGAAAGGACAGAATGTATTCGAGGACTTCCTCCGGCAACTCCAGCATCGTCCTCCTCTCCCCGGCTCCTTTGGCACCGCTGTCCATGCCGCTCCCGTCTTGCCGGCAGGTCCCCATCTTCGCTTCCGCTTCCACTTCCTCCTCCTCCTCCGTTATCCCGGCAGGCTCTGCTGCACCACCACCACCACCACTGCCGCCGCCGTCGTCCTCCGTATCCATGGCAACAAAGCATCCATCCTCATTATCAGGGGAGCGGGACATTGTGGTCTGTTTGAGACATGGGATAAAAGACATCACAATTTGATTGATTTATACAAACAAAAGAGATTCCCGTCCTGCCCCAAGAAGAAACCCAATGACACTGCAAAGCTGTAACCACCAGCAACATTTACAAGCTCTATTGTCACATCCATTGTCTGCAAACGGGTGGTGCCCTCTCTGTCTTCAGTCTCAGCTGCTTTCTTTCCTGGCCCTGCTCCACACAAGCACCGTCCCCTCTGTGTCTTCCCTTCTTATACCGGTTAGCCACATCTAAATTAGCCACCACATAATAAATGAACATGTTAGGGAAGGTGGTGGGGGGGTTGCTAATGCTAACTGTAGCCACCTTTAAAAAAAACCCTGACTACATAAATAAAAACGCGTGAATAACGTGTGATACGTCAAACTAAACTAAAAGACTCAATGTCACTGAGCAAACCGGCGTCTAACATCTGCGTGTTGTTAAAAAAAAATCAACGTTTTTAAAAAAAACACACTTAGCATCTAGGCTAACGCTTGCTAATCACGAGCAATCCAAGCTATGCTCAGGCTAGCATCAATTGTTTTTCATTTTATTTTAAATACTTTGGAGAAATAATGTAACAACAACAACAACAACTCCACACGTCAATAATAATTATATCTCACTGACACCGACATCAGATCTCAGCTAACGTAGCTAGGCTAGCAGCAGCAGCAGCAGCAGGCTAGCTGGTAATCTTCGCTAGCGTTAGCCGCAGCTAGCCTCTAATGTCACACACTTTCTCAGATGTTCAAATCAAACTCCTCAAACTGTTGCAGCGTTTTTGTTAATACCGTTTGTTTGTTTGTTTTTCAGACGTCGTCTCTTTTATGTGTGTGTGTGTGTGTGGGATCTGTGTCTTGTTCCTTCTCCCCGGTATCAGCTCCGGAGGTTCCTCTGCAGCCTCCAAACAGTCACCATCTTCCGCTCTGTGAACAGCGTCCTCCGCAGCACAGCGACGCTCCGGCAGCCGCGGTGACTGTGACTGAGGTGGTACCGGGCGGGCGGGCGGGCGGGCGGGCAAGGGTGGGTCCAGTGTACCAAGAACAGGGCGACCCCCAGCTGCTGTGGTAAAAAAAAAAAGTGTTAGAAATATATAAAGAGTTTAAAGTGCACATGCACGACATAAACATGACAATTTAATATAATAATTAGATTTTTTTAACTGTTACTGCTACTGGTTCTATTTAACTGTTATTTATTTCAAAACTATTAATAACTACTAATCTTATATCTCATTGCTACTTGTGTTTTATTTTTTTTAACTGCTACTGGTTCTATTTAACTGTTACTTATTTCAAAAACTAAATTATCTAATATCTCACTGTTACTTGTGATTTTTTTTTTTACTGTAACTGGTTCTATTTAATTGTTATTTATTTCAAAACTAAATTATCTCATATCTCACTGTTACCTCACTGCTACTTGTGTTTTTTTTTTTGTTTTTTTGCTACTTATACATGTGTATATATTGTTTAAAATAGGATATTCTATAGGGTATATTGTTAAAGTTTTGTTTTCTTACTACTTTGCATATCTGCACATTTCTTGAATCTGCACATTCTAAGAATTTGCACATCCTACTTTAGTACTTTTTGTAAATATGTACACTTGTGTTTCCCTCCTTGGTTTCTTTTTTTTCCTGCAACTGCAAATAAAAGAAAAGCTGCAAACAAAAAGAAACAGCGCTGCAAACAAAGTTGTGAAGTTTCTTTTATTTGCAGCGTTTCTTTTATTTGCAGCACTGTTTCTTTTTGTTTGCAGCGTTTCTTTTATTTGCAGCATTGAGAGTTCCTGGCCACCGTAGAATTTCCCTGTTGTGTGGTCAATAGATTAGATTAGATAGATTAGATAATTTATTTATCCCACAATGGGGAAATTCACTTGTTTACAGCAGCGAAAAATAGAATCAAGGAAGGAAACACAAGTGTACATATTTACAAAAAGTACTAAAGTAGAATGTGCAGATTTAAGAATGTGCAAATTTAAAACAAGTACTTAGGTAGAACATAAACTAAAAAAACAAAAACAAAACACACAAGAACAAAAAAATAGTAATGGGACATGAACAGGGTGATGCCTCCTCCACCTGTTACTTCATCTGCTCTTAATCTAATTGGACTGCTGTCTGAAACATGACTGCTGATATTGTACCAGGAGGATACTTTGTGCAAAACTTCTATACACTTGTCTCTCTTTAGTGTAGTATGTCATATTAAATACTCTATATACTACTTGTATTGTACATGTATACATATTAATTATATTCCTAGAGTAGTATGTCTCAATATATGTATACACCTGTGACTTTACACAATCCCTTTTCTCATATTTATATAGTGAAATATTTTATTTATATAATTACTACTTTATATTTTATGTCTGGTGCTGCTGTTATTGCAGTTAATGCTCTTAATGATGACTTTAGCTGATTTTCCCGATATGACCGATAAAAGAACTGGACTTAAAACTACTTCATCGGGACAAAATAAAAAAGGTGCAGGGAGAATACCCGTCACATCAATTCTCTGAAGCCTACCTGTTTTGAAAATGACCAGACTGACCTAGAAAAGATGGAAAAAGGAGCAGCGCTTTTAAACCTGCAGATGAAATGAGGCTGACGCTATCTTTACACAAAGAATGACTTTTGTGTTAAATCTGCAGTTTTATGTGGCTGTGTTTCTGTGTGTGTTTGAGATTGTTCATTTTACAACAGGATTTTTCACAGTAGATATTTTTCTTCTAATAGGAGAAAAAACACTGTTTACTAATAATCTACTCTAATGTCTCAGTAAGCTATATAAATGACAATTAATCAGCATTCACAATATCAAGATCCTGAAACTGAAGCAATTTATTTTACTCCTGTGTCTTTTCTACTGTTACTACATGTCAGAATATCCCTAACCCTCCTCTGCAAAATGTAAATATATTGTTATAGTGATCATTCTGATGCTGAAGAGTCTCTTCCGGACTCAGGTCTCTCCTTCAGGACTTTTCTCCTGGTTTATAAGAGAAGGAGGAAAAAAGATAACAAAAACTGGGTCTGCGATGCAACACAAGAAAATTTAAAATGTAAGCTGACCTTTGGTGCTGAGCATTTAATCTATAAATGCAGATAACTAAACAGGTGACGAGTTGTACAGAAAGCGTTTATACTAACTTGTGTGACAGTTCATAGTTGTTGAGAATAGGAAACTTATAAAAACTGAATCAAACACTAATCAGAAGCCATTTTATTTGTTGTGGACACAAAGTGCAAAAAGTAAAGATGATGCGTTTACGTTGCTACTGTTCATTTCCACATTCAACTCTAGTTTGTTAGTTACAACAACTAAAAAATAAATTAAAAAACGTGACATTTTTGCTAATTTCTTCCAAACAAACAGGCGATACTCGAAATAAAACACGATCCCAGTCATATCCTTGCTAATAATATCCCTCAGGCAGCAATCACTTTAACTGAATCAGCTTAAAATTAAAGCCTTGTTTATGGCATTTCACACCAAAAGTTTGATCATTTATATCAATTTTTTTTATCAAATTTCAACAGTATTTTGTCAGAATTAGTTGATAATTTACTTTTTAATTTACTACTTTAACTGGGTTAATAAAAAGTTTTTTTTTAAAAAAAGGGAAAGAATATTAAATAGTATGGAAGTAAAGTCCAGCAGATGGCAGTAGAGGCAACATTAAGGATGCAGACTGCCGTAAAACAGCAAAGAAGGAGAAGAAGAAGAAGAAACTGATAATAATAGGGGTGGCCCTCATAGACATATATACATAGACACATAGACATAAATACATAGACATTTATGTGTCTATGTGTCTATGTATATATGTCTATGTATTTATGTCTATGTATATATGTCTATACATATATACATAGACATATAGACATAGACACATAGACATATATACATAGACACATAGACATATATACATAGACACATAGACATATATACATAGATATATATACATAGACACATAGACATATATACATAGACATATATACATAGACACATAGACATAGACACATAGACATATATACATAGACACGTAGACATAGACACATAGACATATATACATAGACATATATACATAGACACATAGACACATAGACATATAGACATAGATACATAGACATATATACATAGACACATAGACATATAGACATAGACACATAGACATATATACATAGACGCCGCATTGAGCGGTTGGTCGTTGGTCACGATACGTCAACGGGTCCGCCATCTTGGATGTGGCAGATCTGCCCGTAAACTAATAACAGGAAATGGACTGAACTTCATAAAGCGCCTTTCTACAAAGTTCTTTAAGTTAATGTCTCTTATACACCCATTCACACACACACTAATATATCTGGGAAACAAACAGGCACCAAAAACAACGTATGTAACTTTTAAAGTGATGATTATAAATGTTTACTCCTTACGTAAGCACCAAACCAACGTATGTATGTTTCTAATGCTGAGTGTTTACAGCTACTAATGTGTGTAACACTGTTACTGTGATGATATTGAAATATTTATATTTAACAATAAATCTGTGTCTATAATAACCAGATCCTGACATGTAGATGTGATATATATATGATATATATATGTGTGTGTGTGTGTGTGAATGGGTGTATAAGAGACGGAAAGAACTTTGTAGAAAGGCGCTTTATGAAGTTCAGTCCATTTCCTGTTATTAGTTTACGGGCAGATCTGCCTCCTCCAATATGGTGGCGACGTCGACGTACGGAAGTTCGGTCCATTTCCTGTTATTAGTTTACGGACAGTCCTGCCACATCCAATATGGCGGCGACGTCGACGTACGTTTCAGCGCTCAATGCAGCGTCTGTGTTTATATGTCTATGGCTGCCTTCAGTTTGAGCTAGCAGGCTAACACGCGGCCGAGCAACGGTTGGGTCGTTGTAATAACTCCAACCGTGTTTTTAATCACAAACACCCGTCAGATTAAACTCTCCCCGGCCCTCTGCGTGGATGGAGGAGTAGTTAAACCAGCAGCAGCGGCGGTGGTGGTGTTGTTGGTGGTGGTGGAGACCAAAACAGGCGTTCATGTTAAACATGGAGGATGAAGAGGTTGCAGAGAGCTGGGAGGAGGCGGCGGACAGCGGGGTGAGAAACACTCACACTAAAAGCTTATAACTGTGGTTTCAGGTCAGCCAGCATGTGTGTGTGTCTGTGTGTGTGTCTGTGTGTGGCTTGAGTACATAAACAACAACAACATGTATGTCTGGTTGTTTTCTCTGCCTCGCTTTCCTGAGTTGAGTCTTTAGCAGAGGCCTCGCTGTCCCACAACGACACGGGACGCAGCCTGGACCTGCATGCCGGTCTTTATTTACACCACCAGATGATTTAAAGATAAATAATAAAAACCTGAGTTATAAACCCACAAAGACGAACAAAAAAACTTTAAAAAATTTAAACACAAAGTCGACTTTTTCTTCTTCATTGTTTAGACCCGCCCAGTGCGGAAATGACACGCTACACTGAGCTGAATTATTATAATATCTTAACATTAAAGTGTTTTTTTGTTCGTAAAATATTAAAGTATAATCAAATATATTTAGCTTTTTTCTTCTAACGTGTATATTGGAGGATTGGAGCGGTCTGATTGGATTGTGGCAACCTGTGTAAAATGATCTATTAGTATTTAAAATGTTTTTGTAATCTAACCCCTGAAATCAAATTTTATATCCGCTACAATGTCACACATTTAAAGTGCCTGCAAACACATGTCCACTGACACCAGATAGATAGATGATAGATAGACTTTATTTATCCCAAGCTGGGAAATTACAGTGCAGCATCGTCCACACTGCCAATTTGCTGTATATACTTTTGTACAATATATTTTATTTACTATTGCTATTTTGATATTTTATTATGTATAGTTTGTTCCTTTATATTTTTATTATGTTATCTATCATCACTGTGTGTAATGCTGCTGCACTGTAATCTATTATGGATATTATTAAGCATATGGATTATATTTAAAGGTTGACTTGCTGCATTTTTTTTAACCCTCTAATCCTGATTATGAGCATAATCACATATGTACTGCATGTATACAACTTACCATGTCATCCTCGTATTGACTGAGTTTTAACTTAAGTCTGAAAATATACAAAACGAATCACATTTATTCAACCGCTTCCTTGTTCCATAAAAGCCGTAGCTGTACGCATACGACTATGTCTATGACTTGTCCCTGTGCTCCCATGTTTGTGCTATTTCTGTGTTACAGTGTTAATCTTTTCTGTCTTTTATACAATAAATACCAAACTGCAAAGACAAGATAAGATAGACTTTATTGTTCCCACACTGGGGGAAATCACTTGTTGAGTCACTGAGTCTTTCCTCCTGGTGCCATAGTTGGGCAATTTCTTAACAATTGTGATTGTGTGAGGCTCGGTTCAGACGATCTACATTGTCAATTGTTGGTCACCTCTTGACCAGAGATTAGACATGTCCCTTACCATGGTTAACGATTGTAATAATTAAAGTCATAATATCTTTGAAGAGAAGAAGAGTTTTTAATTTCAGCAACCATCCAGCAGCTTAAGAAATCTGAATGTTTGTTGTACAGATCAGCAAGACAGAGAATGAACTTTAACACACATGTAATAATAATAAATGTCTTTTTTTTCCCTCAGGAAATCGAGAGAAGGCTTGAGGCTAAGCTGAAAATAAATCAGGAGGCAAAGTAAGAAAAGAGAAAAGTTATCAAAAATGTTCAATATATGGACAAAATGAACTTTTTTTTTCCAGTAATTTTATTCCTCTCACACGTTTTTTACAGACACAAGAAGTCCAGTCTGGGTTCGGCTGGCTCACCTGTTCGGACTGCTATAGTAATCCAGGATGACTCCTTGCCTGCAGCACCGCCACCACAAATCAGAATCTTGAAACGTCCTTCAAATAACGGTACCGCAGGAAATGCTGCGTCCTCGTCTCGTCCCTCTCAGCAGATGAAGTCCCTGGCCCAGCGAGAGGCAGAGTATGCCGAAGCCCGAAGAAGGATTTTGGGTAGCGCTTCTTCGGATGATACGCCTCAGGACAATCCATGCCAGGACAGGTAAGAACAACAATGACACAGCAGGAAAAATGAGAGCTAAAAAAAAAACGCTGTTATGTACAGGGTTCCCACGGGTGCTTAAATTCCTTGAAAATGCTTGAATTTCAATTCAGTGTTTTAAAAGTTGTGAAAATGCTTGAATTTTTTGTGAAGTGCTTGAAAATGCTTGAAATTTGTGTAATGTCTATCTCAATGAACCAAGAGAAAACTAAAATGTTTCCTAAGCGGCTACGCGCTTGATCCGATGCCTTTACATGCAGAACTCAGTTATCATACTCGCTTGGTGTTCTGCAGAGAAATAACAGTAGACTACTATCCACACCTGTTGGTCACTGTTATTGCGCTATGGTAGTTACACAATACACCGCTCACAAGCTGAGAATACAAGCCAATTCACAATTAGTTAAAAATCAAAACAGTCAATCTACCACCATATGAAATAATGCTAATTAGACCCATATTATTATGCCATACAGTGGCACCGCTGCGCTTCCCATGACCATCATGGCAAACACAACTAGTAGGCTACCTATTTAAAGGTGCTGGAAAAATGGAAAAACTGGTGCTTGAAGGTGCTTGAAAAGTGCTTGAATTTGTTCATGAAAAAGGTGTGGGAACCCTGTATGTAATTTATTCTAATTTCTCCACATATCGTTAGGCCGGCCCGTCTGAGCACGCAGCAACCGTCGGAACCAGTTCGTCCAAACAATCACGTGATCCGCCAGCCCACCGGTCCAGATGGCACCTCAGGCTTCCGACTCTGCAGATAAACAGGAGCTACCTGCTGCGAGGAATCAGCATGAAGGGTGGCAGTTAAAGGGGATGTGTGTGTGGTATGAAGAGCAGAGTGGTGGGATGACACAAATATTTGACAGACATTAGAAATATGAAGAACTTCTCCACCCTCTCTCTACTCTGCTTACGGGCGTGGTCTTTGCCTTTCACCTTGTCCTTTCCCTAAGTGGAACGTTGCAAGGGGCTGGCAGAGATCAGCCAATGATCCGAACCCCCTTCTGTTCCACACTGTGAACAGGCTTTGGCCTCACATCCCTACACACTGTGAAACTTAGATGTACCATGAGGTGCCCTATGATTTTAGGTATGATTGGCCGGCCGAGCGCCAGGGCATCAGGTGTCTGTCTCTTTAGGGGAGGATAAGGAGAGCTTGTGAATCTGTGGGAATTTCCCCAGAGATGTGCAAACGAACGAGCTGGCCTTTCCACCGATGGAGCGTGGATCATGGCTGGGTGTCCACCGGGGGAGCTGGCCTCGGTTTGTCAGGTTCAGTGGAAATTAAAGTGCTTGACAGAGTTTACTGTGTGTTCAGCAGCTTGCTTACAAGGCGATAGAAAGTAAAAACCGACCCAGCCTTTTTGAGTACAAGTGCACAAAAGTGTGTTTTAATACTGTAGTTGCATCGCGGTGGCAGAGCACTTTCCACAGGCCTCTGTTTGGCTATGAAAGAAATGCCCGGTGGGCACACAGCCTGTGGCCAAAGATTATAGATCGGAAGGACGGGATGTCACAAAATCTAAACTTGTTGGAGCAATAACAATGAATTTACTCCCTGGATTATTTTTTGCATATTGTCTAATTACCTGTGCTGTATTTTTTTGTTTGTTTTAAATCAGTTTACATTGTTTCTTCATGTTTGTGGGTTATTTGCAGACATACATGTTTAGGTCAGGAGCTCAGTCGTGTATCAGATTAGATGATGTAGCTTGCATAGGAAACTGTATTGGAAGTGTCATTTAAATTAAATCAATTTTATCCGATTGGAAAAGGTCAGAAGTTATTGTGCGCTAATGTTCCTGTGTGCGTTGCCTCACTGTTTATCAGAATAGAAGTCGGAGCTTCGTTTAAACAGCCAACTGCACTGCGTCTACGACTTGCACCAGTTACAGTGCTATTAAAATGACGGTTTACAGTCGCTTTAGAAATAACTATTTAACGCCCAGTGTGGAGGATGACGATTGCTTTATTTCTGGGGACAAAATCTGTGGTGGAAACTACAAATTGATCTAAGAAAAATATTAGAAATCTGATTTTTAATCAGCAGAATAAGCCAAATTCCACCACCTGGTTTGGATGAAAGTCTCCCAGTGGTGTTTTTTTGTTTTTGTTTTTTTAAATGCATAAAATGATTTTACACCATTGCTTTCTTGTTTGCCACTGATTTGAACATAAATCAATAATCTTATCAAACAGTGATTCATTACTGATAGTTACTGACAGGTCCACAGTAAATGAACCATTTGACTTGTATGCCTTTAAAACAACAAATGATTCCTGGCTAAAGACATTTTCCAGTGGGTAGTGATTGTTAATCTTGTGCTTGTGAATTACTTCATAAAACACTGCTTATAGCTGCAATCGGTGAGCGTTTTAGACAAATACAAAACCATGCTAAGTTAAGAGTGCAATAACCCTCCATGATTTGTCCAAATAATTTCTATTGTCAGTAAAACTATCGATTGGAAATATCAAGAACAGCTATGACTAACAGTAAATTTAATAACTTTCTACTACAACAAACTTAAACGGCTGTATTAATACTTATTCAAACCTCACCAGCTGCAGAAAAGTCTGGAATATGAATTTACCTTTTTGTTTTTTGATGACAGCAGTGTAAGTTATCCATTGCAGCTCTAACACCTTTTTAATATTTTTGTTTTATGTAAAATATACACTGTTCAGAGGGGATAATATGCAAGATTGGACCTACAACATTAAGAATACATGCCCACGATACGCTGTTTCCAGGGATCAGGTTCAATTTCGAATCATTTAAAACTGATGATTAAAAGCAAATATCCATCCTGTACCTACAGTATGTGATCTCATTTGTTTTAGTCATTCACAGCCACCTGTCTAGTTTTGATGTCGGGTGTTATTTTGAAACTTGAAAAACACAAAATGTCATTTGAAAACCCTTTAATAAACACACTTCCAAAAGAGACTTGGTGTATGTTTTGTTTTTGAGCAAACCGTTGAATGTAGTAGAAGTATGTAGTGTGGATGAAATCATTATCTGATGAAGACAAACATAAACATTACAAATTTAAAGTTTAAAAAAAAACATTTTAGTTAGCAGTGTGGGATCAATAAGGACTATTCTACCGTATTTTGAGACAACTTTAATTGTAGTTTTATTAATATAATATGAGCCTTGCATATTACTGGAGATGGAAATGTCTCTGCCTCAGATAATGTGATTTTACGATAACGACTGTTCCCATCACAAAGAACTGTGAACTCCTGCATTCACACGTTGCACGTCACATGTGATATTAATAAAACTCTGTAGGGATAGTGAGCCGGCGAGCACAATGCCTGGGTTGAAACTGGAGCAGCTAAATGGATTTCAGCCATTAATATTGTATTACTTACACCTGGGCTTTTTCCTACTGTGATACGTCAAAATGTTCCTGACAGCAGCGATATATATAAACACTGTGATATATAAACACTGTGTCACATCATAAAACCACGTCTGATTTACTTATTTTGGTGATTTGATATCATACTGAGTTAATGTGGACAGACTCTCCTGTTAACTTAGTTTCACCTCTCATGGTCAAATACAATATTTTTTCTTTCTCATTATTAGCACACACAGTCTATCGAGGGCTGAAATAAACAAATAATTAACTCAACAAATACATAATTATTTAGATATTATTTATTTATGTATTACCATTAACATGAAATTTAAAAATAAAAAAAATAATATCAACATACATAATACTAATTTACATTGTGTAGAAAATATTTGGCGAGTATAACCCAATTATTTATGTCATATTCTAGTTTTCTGTCCTCCATTATGACACCAAATCTCACATTACTAGTAATAAGTCAGGGGTGGCACATCTATATTATTATAGGTTAACCAAATTTTTAAAATCTTTCCAAAACAAATCAGATAGATTGCATGAGAACATTAAATGTTCAAGTGTTTCTACTTCTGTTTTACAAAAAGCACATTAATTACAGTCCAAACTAAATTTAAGTCTTAAAAAATTCACTGTAAGGAAAAATGTAATTTATTGTTTTGAAGTGTAACCTCTTTCGCTTTAGGAGAGATAGGAAAACTAAGACATCTATTTCTCTTGGTATTCAATGTGGAGTATTCCTTTAACATGTTTTCTTTTGAGGGAGATATTTAAAAAATCTTTGCTCAAACATTTGTTGTTACACTTTTTCTTGGTTATTCACGGACAGGGTGTGTAGTTCAGGTGTGTATGTTACCTGTCAGTCTGTCTCTGTGCGGTGCCGTGGATCATCCCGTCCAGAGGGGGCGCTGTGTGATCCGAGCACCGCGGCTCTTTGTCGGATGGTTCAGCTCCAGCTCCGGCCTCCCGTGGTGTCCATTGAAAGTCGGAAGTTGAGTTTTTAATAGTTAGTGAAAAACTTGACAAAATGGCAGAAGACGACAGCTATGAGTCGATGCTGTGTGTGAAGCCCGAGGTCCATGTCTACCGGATCCCGCCGCGGGCCTCGAACCGCGGATATCGGTAAGCTGAGCGGACGTTAACGACACTTTGACGGAGACACATCCATTATCGGACAAAGTGTCGTTACTGCGGCTGTTTGTCACTTTTTATCCGCCTCCCTGCTGACAGTCAGTCGACGGCTTCAGCCCGCACAGACAGTTAAAATGTTAAATATTTAAATTAATATGCAACAAACTGACTGAGTCTATATGCAAACACAGGTGACGTTATTTCGTTTATATCTGCCTGTGTATCTGCTTACAGAAATATGACACCATCATCCAGACTAATGTCAATAACAAGCGTGTGTGTGCTCACAAGAAGAAAAAAGAAAATATGTATATTTATGTGAATATGAAGAGAAACGGTGACATTGCTGATAAGAAAAGTTTTAAATGGCTGGACTAGCTTTGTCCGATAATGGATGCAGAGGGTCACAGTGTATATTTATATTTATAAACTGTGTGTTAAAAAATAAAAATAAATAAAAACTTTAACTCAAGGTCACACTTACCTGTTTTATTCTGGAGCTTCATGGGCTTCCCTTCACTGAGATGCAGGGTTCCCACGGGTGCTTGAATTCCTTGAAAATGCTTGAATTTCAATTCAGTGTTTTCAAGGTTGTGAAAACGCTTGAATTTTTTGTGAAGTGCTTGAAAATGCTTGAAATTTCACAATTAGTTAAAAATCAAAACAGTCAGTCTACCACCATATGAAATAATGCTAATTAGACCCATATTATTATGCCATACAGTGGCACCGCTGCGCTTCCCATGACCATCATGGCAAACACAACTAGTAGGCTACCTATTTAAAGGTGCTGGAAAAATGGAAAAACTGGTGCTTGAAGGTGCTTGAAAAGTGCTTGAATTTGTTCATGGAAAAAGGTGTGGGAACCCTGGAGATGACATGAATTATTTTAAAATATTTCATGTGAAATATTAAATGATTTTAAATGTGAAGATTTCATTCTCTATTTTAATACTAATAAGGGAGATTTTTCATCTTTAAATGATCCACAGGTGTTGTATTGTAATCATATTTTTTTTTAATCAATCCACCAACAAAAGGAGACAACACTGTCTGTCACATGACATGTTTTTCTTCTGTCGGCAGGACTGTCGCCTTCCTCAAAGTGTTTCACTTCCTCCTGTCCCCGTGTAAAAACAAAACTCCCCCCCTGAATGATGACTGTGGCTGTGTCCGAAATCACTCCCTAACCACTATGTAGTGCACTATATAGTGACCACGCCATTTTGTAGTGGTGTCCGAATGTTTAGTGTCCACTATATAGTGACTGAATGTATCCCACAATTCACCGCGAAATGTAGTGAACATCCGATGGTCACTAACCGAAGCAAGATATCCCATCATGCATTGCCAGAAGTTCTCTGGGCGCGGAAAGGAACATAAATATGGCAGATGGACGGGAGTCAGCAGGGGGTGTAGTTTGACGGAGGATGGTTTATTAAATTAATTAAAGAAAATGATATCTACTCTAATTAAAAAGGCGCTAATTTGACGACGTCTTGCTAGTCTTAGAAGAGCAGCGCATCTTCTCCTTTCTCTCTCCCTCTCACTATTCTAGTTCTCCTCCTGATCATCAATAATTTAATTATTGATTAAACACAAACTATTTTATTTTATATTGTTTATTTTATTACACATTTCAAAACTAGGCAAAATTGCTTTCTACGTTCATTTAAAAAAAAGTGTAAAACGAACAGCATATAATTAAACATTGCAGTAGATTACACTGTAACTTTCTGTTACTAAAGAGCCAAAATATAAAAATATGCAAATATAGAAAACAAAACACAAAAATAAAACGTACAGGACAGTAATCAAAAGACTGTAATTTAATAACAATGCAGTAGTAAATGGACAAGTATTACGTGAGACGACATTAATGTGGTACGTTTTAATTATGCGACAGCAATGACGTATTTACCGGCGCCAAGAGAAGTGTCCGAAAGTGTCCGAACATTCCTTCTGTTAAGCTCACTATATAGTCCACTACATTTAGTTCCCTATGTAGGGAGTAGGGAGTAGGGAATGAGTGAGTGATTTCGGACACAGCCTTTGTGTTTTTGTAGCACTGCTGAATGATGACTTTGTGTTTTTGTAGCACTGCTGAATGATGACTTTGTGTTTTTGTAGCACTGCTGAATGATGACTTTGTGTTTTTGTAGCGCTGCTGAATGATGACTTTGTGTTTTTGTAGCGCTGCTGACTGGAAGCTGGATGAGCCGGCGTGGAGCGGTAGGATGAAAATCACAGCTAAGGGCAAGATGGCCTACATTAAGTTAGAGGACAGAAACACAGGTAAACACACACACACGAAAACAAATAAAACGTGACGTCGTGTTTTCTGCATCGCTTTGTCAGAATTCTTAAAAATAACTAATTTCACTAAGACTAAGTCGCTTTACGGTTAACTGCAAGTATCTCTGCAAGTACCCTCTGCACGGGGGTGCCGCAGGGGTCGGTGCTGGGTCTCCTCCTGTTTGCCATCTACACCACCTCGTTGTCCCATGTTATCCGCTCACACGGCTTCTCTTACCACTGCTATGCCGATGACACCCTGTCGTTCCAGCCGAAAACCGAACTCCTGGTCATCCCTGCCCATGAGTCAATCCACCATGACATCAACTTGAAAATTGGCACTGTCACTATTACCCCTAACCATGCTGCTAAAAACCTGGGCGTGGTACTAGATGATCGTCTTTCTCTCTCTGAACACATTTCCTCCGTAGCAAGGTCATGTCGCTATGCATTGTACAATATTATAAAAATCAGACCGTACCTGACCCAATATGCTTTCCTGGTGAACCAGAAGCTATGTGTTGACGCCCAGGGCACTGGGCTACACAACCTTCTGGAGCAGCATTGGTTTCGCTCTCCTCCTCCGTCCAGAAAGTAGCCGGGGCGGCACGACGAATCAGGATCGTAGGGAGGGATTTGAACACCCTCCCCCAGTGTTCGGCTGTGCCCTCCCCCTCCCTGAATCACAACAGTAATGGCAGCGCTTACGTGACGACACGTCCTACGTCACAAAGCTTCAACGTGAGTGGTCGAAGTGTCATGTCATTCATATGAGGTTGCTCCAACCACGTGCAAGCATTTTTTGACTAAACCACGCCTGCGGAGAGGCGTGAAAGGGCAGTGTATCAGAAGCCTGTTCTTTACAGGCTACTGGTTCACCAGGATACCAATATGCCGCTCAGCTCCTGATACAGGCTACAGTCACCTCCCTCCTCGATTACTGCAACTCCCTCCTGTCCGGCCTACCTGCTTGTGCGATCAAACCTTTGCAAATGGTCCAGAATGCTGCAGCGCGACTGGTTTTCAACCAACCCAAAAGGTCACACGTCACCCCACTCTTCAGTGACCTGCACTGGCTGCCTGTAGCTGCCAGAGTTAAACACAAAGCTCTGACGCTAGCCCACAAAACCACCTCAGGATCTGCCCCTGCCTATCTCAGCGTCTTACTAAAGGCTCACGTCCCGACCAGGGCGTTACGCTCCGCTCATACAAACCGTCTAGTTGTACCATCGCCTCTCGCAAAGCGAGGTCACTCTAAACTCTTCTCTGTGGTCGTCCCCAAATGGTGGAATGACCGACCAACGGCTGCAAGAACTGCAACATCCCTTTCTACCTTTAAAAAACTTGTAAAAACCTTTCTCTGTCGAGAATGCTTCCCTGCCTAACAAAACTAACAACTACTCTGTGCTCCTTTACACCTTTGTCAGCTTATGTCCTCCTCTGTAAGTCGCTTTGGATAAAGGCGTCTGCTAAATGCAATGTAATGTATCTGTGCAACTTTATTCATTAAAATACTGTTTAAAAGTCACCATTTATTTTAAACTTCACACCTGATTGACAGAAATTTAGCTGTGAAAACAGTGTGACACTGTCTCTTTGTCTGCTGTGTTTATAATCACGAAGCGTAGATCCTGTAGTAGTTAGTTGCCATGGTTAGCTTTGTTAGGAAACTGGCCGCTGTAGTGTGCTCTACTCGACTAAAGGGCAATGAAAGCAGCCGTCACATCTGTGACTGGTGTGTTTTTATACATTATATTAACAAAACAACATTAAAGCATCTTGCTGTTATGCCAATAACCTACATATTTTATCCAATTATTGAGCGTTTGTGTCAATAAGCAAACAGAAAATCAAGTTACGTGAGGAAACGTACAGGATTCAACAGCTTTAAGTTACAGTTGTGATCATTAAATATGTTAATTACGCAGAAGATTCTCGGCCTTGCTCGCCTCACACATTTTTGATTTCCTAGTTACAAACGTGTGGTTTGTTTTGAGTTAACTCGGTGAGTACAGCCATTACTATCAACTGTTAAGAAAATATGTATCGGTAAATATGTTGTCGTTCTTCCAAACCCCAACCTTTTCATGATTACCTTGAATGGGAAAAGAAATAACCTCCATGGCATCTATTGGTGTACATTTGTTCCTTGTAGGAGAGTTGTTTGCCCAGGCTCCGGTCGAACAGTATCCGGGGTGTGTAGTCGAAGCAGTCACAGACTCCAGCAGGTATTTTGTGATCCGGATAGAGGATGGAAACGGTAAGAGTCTGAAACAAGACTTTTTCTACACACATGCATTTGCCTGGTCTCTTTTTAAAGACTGATATATCTTACTGACCTTTATTTTTTATAAAGGACGTCATGCTTTTATCGGTCTGGGTTTTGCCGATCGTGGAGACTCGTTTGACTTCAACGTAGCTTTACAAGATCATTTTAAGTAAGTCATCTTCTCTTCCAAAACATTTTTTACCGTCTGATTGAATCGTTAACCTCTGTTCAATTTGATGTTTTTCTTACCTGCATCTTACAACTGCAACAACTCAGTATCCAAAATAATTTTAGTGACAATGACTCTGTTTCTAAAGGTGGGTGAAGCAAGAAGGTGAACTCGCGAAAATGGAAGCTACTCAAAGCGCCGCACCGAAGCTGGACCTCAGCTTCAAAGAAGGACAGACGATCAAGATCAGCATCGGGGTGAGAGTTTAGCTCCAAGGTCACAGATTTAAATGAATTATTTTGGATTTTTATTAACAAATACTTTCATGACTAACACAGAATATCAAGAAGAAGGAAGCAGGTGGTGCCAAAGCACGGCCTATGGGTGGGGGGCTGCTCCCACCTCCACCAGGTGCAAAGGCCGGAGGTTTGATGCCACCTCCGGGGGGACAGCAGACAGTCCCAGCTGTACAGACGAACACAGGTGATCACGGTGCGTTTGTGTCAAATCCAGGGTTCCCACGGGTGCTTGAATTCCTTGAAAATGCTTGAATTTCAATTCAGTGTTTTCAAGGTTGTGAAAATGCTTGAATTTTTTGTGAAGTGCTTGAAAATGCTTGAAATTTGTGTGACGTCTATCTCAATAAACCAAGAGAAAACAAAAATGTTTCCTAAGCGGCTACGCGCTTGATCCGATGCCTTTACATGCAGAACTCAGTTATCATACTCGCTTGGTGTTCTGCAGAGAAATAACAGTAGACTACTATCCACACCTGTTGGTCACTGTTATTGCGCTATGGTAGTTACACAATACACCGCTCACAAGCTGAGAATACAAGCCAATTCACAATTAGTTAAAAATCAAAACAGTCAATCTACCACCATATGAAATAATGCTAATTAGACCCATATTATTATGCCATACAGTGGCACCGCTGCGCTTCCCATGACCATCATGGCAAACACAACTAGTAGGCTACCTATTTAAAGGTGCTGGGAAAATGGAAAAACTGGTGCTTGAAGGTGCTTGAAAAGTGCTTGAATTTGTTCATGAAAAAGGTGTGGGAACCCTGTAAATCGCAGCATTTAAAAACATTTTAACAGCTCTTTATAAACGTTGTCTTCTCCACATCCAGCCGCTCTTTTAGACTTTGGCTCCTCCGTCCCTGCAGCCCAGCCCGGCTCTGACTTGTGGGGCGATTTCACATCTGCAGGCTCCAAGTAAGTTCACGAGTAAATGTCACCTGCATTTTGCATCTGTGTAGTAAATCCATCTTGTCCGTCATCCATTCATATATTTTTGTTTTTGCTCTCCCGTCATCACTCTCGTCTTCCTCCTCCCTCCTCCTCCTCTCGTCCACAGCTCCAGTAAAGATGCTGTCAAACCAGGATGGGTGCAGTTTAGTTGAGTCGTGAGAAAAACGTTGCACACACTCAGGTTCCATACATTCCATGGACAGGATGATTGTGGCAGAAAGAAACGTTAAACTAAAAAAAAAGAGAGAGAGAGAGGAACTGTTAAAGTCAAACTTGACCGGCTCATTCACTGCACCTGTTCTGTAAAGAATCTGACCAACACAACACACTCTGGAGGAACAAACAGTAACATGTACATATTTTTTTTTTTTACAATCTTTTCATGCAGCGGGACTTTGTCTTTTATTTTCATCGTTAATCTCAGAATCAGATTTGATTGCGTCCCTCTGCTCCTCATCTTTACAACCTCATGCTCCTGTCATACAGTTATCTCATCACACCAGCACCACTCATCTCAAAGTTTTTTTTACATACGGGGAAAGTTCAATGATTTACCTGTTGGAAGTATCCATGTTTTGTTTGGCTGTATACCAGTGTGTGCGTGTGTGTTGTTTTCTCTTTCCTAGTGTTTTTTAGGAGATCTTGCAAAGCTATATTCATATTTTGATTATTAGTTTTACATTAAACCTCTTCGTGGGAAAAAAATTCAGATTTTTTCAAATCAAAACGTCGGGGTTGGGGGGAAAAAAAATCTTGATTGCCATTTTGTCTGTCGCTTTCGTTGGTCTGTTCATGTTTGTCTTTGTCTTTTTTTTTTTAAATGTGCCTTTTACCAAATTGAAATTTCCCTTAATCTTTTTTTTTTGTGCTAATTTGCATCGAGTATTTGATTAAGTGCCTTTCTGAAAAAGTGTATAAATGTATGTCTTCTTGTAAATAAACAGTATATTTCATTTGGTTCTTGTTTTGGTTTTTAGTTCTGCGGGATGTTCTCAGACATCAGGGCGCCGATTTAAAGCTTTTCAGACAACAGAAAGTTATTTACGCAGTTACCTCTCCCTCAATGTAATCCAGTTTTTACAGTGAGGAGAACAAGTATTTGATACACTGCTGATTTTGCAGGTTTGTAATTTCTATCGTAGGTGCTCTTCAACTGCGAGTGACGGAATCTAAAACAACTATCCAGAAAATCCCAGTGTATGATTTTTTTTTTTACGTAATTAATTTGCATTTTATTGCATGACATAAATATTTGATACATCAGAAAAACAGAACTTAATACTTGGTACAGAAACCTTTGTTTGCAATTACAGCGACTACCCACTCCTCCATTCAGATCTTCTCCAGATCCTTCAGTTTTCGGGGCTGTCGCTGGGTGACACGGACTTTCAGCTCCCTCCAGAGATTTTCTATTGGGTTCAGGTCTGGAGACTGGCTAGGCCACTCCAGGACCTTGAGATGCTTCTTACGGAGCCACTCCTTAGTTGCCCTGGCTGTGTGTTTTAGGAGCAAGCCATGACCCATCTTCAATGCTCTTACTGAGGAGAGGAGGTTGTTTCGCGATACATGGCCCCATCCAGCCTCCCCTCAATACGGTGCAGTCGTTCTGTCCCCTTTGCAGGAAAGCATCCCCAAAGCATGTTGTTTCCACCTCCATGCTTCATGGTTGGGATGGTGTTCTCGGGGGTTGTACTCATCCTTCTTCTTCCTCCAAACACGGCGAGTGGAGTTTAGACCAAAAAGCTTTATTTCTGTCTCATCAGACCACATGACCTTCTCCCATTCCTCCTCTGGTTCATCCAGATGGTCAATGGCAAACTTCAGACGGACCTTGACATGCACTGGCTTGAGCAGGGGGACCTTGCGTGCGCTGCAGGATTTTTTTGTATGTTACTAATGTTTTTTTTTGAGACTGTGGTTCCAGCTCTCTTCAGGTCATTGACCAGGTCCTGCCGTGCAGTCCTGGGCTGATCCTTCACCTTCCTCATGATCATTGATGCCGCACGAGGTGAGAACTTGCATGGAGCCCCAGACCGAGGGAGATTGACCGTCATCTTGAACTTCTTCCATCTTCTAATAATTGCGCCAACAGTTGTTGCTTTGTATCAAATTCTTGTTCTCCCCACTGTACTTACTTTTACTTTTCCATGTCCTGAAAAAAACAGCAGTAATTTATTTTTTGTTTCCCATCCTAAAGGGCGTCTAAACGTAGATACATGTAGGTCAGGTTTTATCGATTATTGAACAGCTCTTCAGTAGTAATACATGTGATGTGAAACTAATTAGATCGCTGATCACCAGACCACAAGACAGACCCAGTTTACACCTCTTATGTAATTACTGTTTTTATATTGTAAGACTGATGGTTATTATAACTGAATACGAGAAATAAGTCACTATTTTTTTAAATTAAAAAACAAAAACAAACTGAAATACAACTCATGGAGTAATTTTTGAAGTTGTAAACAGGAATGACTAAATCTCTATTGCTAATTTAATTAAGAAAAGTGTACTTTTTTTTTTACAAAACTACAATTAAAGACACAAAACAATTTTTAAAACACGCCTTTATGAATTCTATCATATCTCATATATTTTATATATTTGGTGCAATTATAGGATCCTTGAACTTTATTCAGAAGTATTATTGAAGTTTATTTTTATTTAAGATAAGATCAGATGGACTTTAATGAGCCCATAGAGAAATTCACTTGTTACAGCAAAAAATTTTCATAAATAAGAAAAAAAAACAGATTTAATTGAATTAAATGTTTATATTTATGTAGCAAACAGGTGTTTTGCTTCACAAAGACACTCAGAATAAATAAAATATAAATTATAGTATAAATTACTAACTCGGTGTATTTTGGAGATTATTCTTAATCTTGTATAAAACAATGTTTATTCATGGATTTCATTCAAAGTGTGATGCAGAACATAACACACTGACATGAAGCAGACACAGTCAGAGCTGCATGCAGGCTGCAGGCTGACTGAACTGGAAGTCCCTCCCCGGAAAAAGCATGGAGGAGATTTCGGAACAAGACAACGCAGCCTGCGAGCGAGCAGAAGCAGCTGCTGGTGCTGGTGCTGGTCCATGAATAAGAGCTGTGGATGTTTGTTTGTCCGGGTCTCTGTGATGTTACAGCCGGCTCTGGAGAATGGACTGTCGGCCGGATAAAGCTCAGCACACTGATCTGTCGAGGTGAGAATATAAATCTGATCCAGGGGAGTGGGTATCGCCTTATAGCGCGTTTTATATTCAGCATGTTAGTTTCCACAGCAGCGCATTGGAAAAAATCAAGTATTAATCCGTGTTTAATCAGTTTAATTTGCTCGGATGCTTCACAGTTTAATCTACAACCCCCATCTTCCTCCTCCTCCTCCTCCTTCAGCCTCCAACTCCTGCAGACTTTTGAAAACTTGGGCGTTTCCTTTTAGGATGTTTATTTTAATTATAGTTCAAACTAATAATACAGTATGTATTCTGCTGTGTTAGAATAAAGAGGAAGTCGGTTATGAATTAAAACAGTCGCCTTGTGTTTCTGCTGTGTCTGTCAAAGAGGAAGAAGACGTTGAGAGATGGTTCCTGAACAGAGATCACACTGTGCATGCAAACATAAAGGCGAGCTGGAGTTTAAAAAAAGTCAGATGTGGTTTTTAGTGGCAGAGATGAAAGATCCACAGGTGTGTGTGTTATTTTAATAAAGCTCACATCTCACACACTGAGATCAGTACCTGACACCAGCTGACAGGCCAGCAGGGGGCGCTGCAGATGTCAGAGCCACTAAAACTTCCTCATGGTCTTTATGGAAACAGGTCATCACAAAGCAGTGCATATGTTTGAATGACAGCATCTGTAATTCATTATTATCAACATGCATGTGCATGAACTGCTGTGATGTTTTAAATATAAACCTACTCTGGAAAAGTCTAAACGTAGATACATGTAGGTCAGATTTAATCGATTATTGAACAGCTCTTCAGCAGTAATACATGTGATGTAATTACTGTTTTTATATTGTAAGACTGATGGTTATTATAACTGAATAAGAGAAATAAGTCACATTTTTTAAATTAAAAAACAAAAAAAAAACTGAAAGTTGTAAACAGGGATGACTAAATTTCTATTGCTAATTTAATTAAGAAAATTGAGAGCACTATTTGTATGATTAAAAAAGGTGTACTTTTTTTAAAAGAAAACTACAATTAAAGACACAAAACAATTTTTAAAATACGCCTTTATGAATTATATCATATCACTATCACTAAAACTTTCTCATGGTCTTATGGTCAGGATGAAATGTCACAGCACACAGAGAAACAAGTCATCACAAAGCAGTGCATATGTTTGAATGACAGCATCTGTAATTCATTATTATCAACATGCATGTGCATGAACTGATATGATGTCTTAAATATAAACCTACTCTGAAAGAGTTGTTTTTTTTCTGACATGGTTAATTTTCTTTAAACTGTGTTGGTCTGAGTGAGTGTATGTGTCAATATTTACATGTAAATATTTTAATTTCATAACCCGTCAGACAGATAAGTTGTGATGTGAGGGTTGAGGTCAAGCGTTAGGGAATGTGTGTGTGTGTGTGTGTGTGTGTGTGTGTGTGTGTGTGTGTGTGTGTGTGTGTGTGTGTGTGTGTGTGTGTGTGTGTGTGTGTGTTTTAAGGCCAAGCTGGTGGTCTGGTATTGACACAATGATCCTCTTGTCTGTAACTATGACAATCCAAACACAGAGTAGCACAGACCCCCTCGTGTTTAGTTTACATTCACATGTCTGCACACTGCTTTTAAAAAAATCAGACACATAAAAACAAAACTGCACAATGTTGTTCTGAATTTGCAAATACGTCCATGTTTTTTTTTTAAACACTAACTGAACATTTAACCTAAAAAGGTTTACAACACGACAAAGACAATCTGTAAATGATAAAGTTGTTACGCTAACGTGGGATTATTCTGATATAGTTTTAACATGCTGCATATAATAAAGTTGCAGTGATGTTTTAATGGTAGAAGAGAATCACTTGAACACACCAACAGTGAAATAATAACCCCCCTAAAGGTCCAATGTGTCTGATTTAAGTGGCTGTATTTATTTGGAGTGAGCCTGACAGTGAGTATGACTGTGCTTCCTCTTCCACATGTCACTGTAGCCCAGAACAAACAAACCAGAGACTGGCTACAGCGAGGGCGCTTTGCATCCTTTGTGTGTTAATGACCTCTGTAGTTTCTCCTTCATGTTTGCAATGGAAGGTTGTAATAATTAACTGACACGTTATACCTATTCTTACGGTTTGATATGTTGAACACACAGTCGCTTATTCACACATTCAGCCATCACGGAGCAATATAAATTAGAATCGTGTTTCTGTACAGCTGACGAATATATATATATATATATATATATATATATATATATATATATATATATATATATATATATATATATATATATTTGCCAACTTTTAGCTCTGTTTTTGGTCTCCATCAGCCACATAAACTCTAACTCTCTTCGCCATTCGTGCAAGAAAAATAACAGCAGTAAATAACACTGGGCAGTTAAACAATAAGCTGAAACTCTCTCTTTTTAAAGTCTGGAAGCATTTGAAGCTTGCAGCACAGTTTTGGCCCCTCGGGGCCTGCGAGCTGGTTTATCCGGCTCTGCAGCTAAAACATGATTTACAGTGGGATTGACAGTATTAGCAACCTGCAGTGCTCACCTACCTAACTATAATTAATAGAAAAAATATATATATAGATATAGATATAGATAGATATAGATATATAGACGCTGAATAAACTGTTCTCCATCATGGACAATGAGCAGCACCCTCTCCACCACACAGTGGACAGACAGCGGAGCAGCTTCAACCACCACTACTTTGTACATACCAACACTGCCAACTTGCAACTTGCTGTATATACCTCTGTACAATATATTTTATTTTATCGTATTTACTATTGCTTTTTTGATATTTTATTATGTATAGTTTGCTTTATAGTATATTTTATTTTTATTCTTATGTTGTCACTTTTCACTTTGTGTAATGCTGCTGCACTATAATTTCTATATCTATCTATCTATCTATCTATCTATCTATCTATCTATCTATCTATCTATCTATCTATCTATCTATCTATCTATCTATCTATCTGTCTGTCTGTCTGTCTGTCTGTCTGTCTGTCTGTCTGTCTGTCTGTCTGTCTGTCTGTCTGTCTGTCCTCTGTAATAAAATGATCAACACCTTATCTACTCTAAAAAAATTGTAAAAAACGATGAAAGAAATTCTACCTGAAAAAAAACCTGTTCAGGTTTTTGTCCTGGAGGGCTGAACTTTTTAAACTTTTTATTTTGGCTCGTCTTTGTTCTGTCCTTGTGTCTTTGTGTCTTTGTGTCTTTGTGGTCTGGAGGGTTTTGAATGAGAGCAGTGAGAGTGGACTGTTGGAGGCGGAGGGGTGTGCGTCTTTAAACCCTTTCACTAATCCTGCTGTCCTCAATCTCTGCCCGCCTGTGCCGGAGGAGGAGGCGACGGCACCGGACACTCTCTTTGCTCCTCCTGCGTCCAAACTTTTATGGTCTCCGACAGCAGCTCACAGAACCAGCTCCGAGTTTCCAACTTTATCTTCTTCTTCTTTTATTTTTTGTTGTATATCCTTGGAAAACTAAAGACGATCGGTTCAGCTTGTGAAGCTCTTCAGTCGGAGTTAATCCTATTCGCTGGAGGGTTTTTTTTCGCGATGAGCGCGTCGGAAAACTCAGACTCGGACTCCAACAAACTGGAGTCGGTGATTCAGGTGAGCTGCACCTGCACCCCCCTCTTTAAAACCCCACCATCGCTTATTACACGTGCAGTGATGTGACAAATAAAGCTGCTGGCTCGTGTGGGTGCGCGTCTGTGTTTTCATTACGCAGCAGGTGTAAGTGCTGCGCCACTTTCCACATCATCATCATGTTCTGGGTTTATTGTACATTGCTTGTCTTGCATGCATATGGAGCTGTTTTAAAATATATTTGCCAGAGCATTGTGTCTCTAAGTGTCTCAAAGATTGTTCTTGTGTTTTGTCCATCAGAGGTTGGAGGAAAGTGTTTTGTCTGAGGAGAAGAGGCTGACCGTCCGGGGCCCTTCACCAGATGCTCCCCCTACATGCCTGCCAGCACGAGTACGAGAGATTGTCACGAAGAACCTCAGCGAAAGCTGTGAGACGCCTCCATCTACTCTCACATCATATCAAATGTTTTGTTTTTTTTTGGCCTAATTATTGTCTTTCTGTCCCTTTGTAGCAGCAGGAGCCATGTCCTCGGTCATGTCCCTCCAGGAGGAGAACCGGGTGCTGCAGGGAGAGCTGGCGAGGCTCGAGGACCTGCTGGCTCACAGCAGAGCCGACAGAGATGAGCTCGCAATCAAGTACGGTGCAATCAGCGAGAGGGTAAGGCAGGACACCAGGACGACAACGACAAACAACAGCTGATGACAAGGTGGAATAGACAGAGTAGAAACAGTGAGAGGAGAATTGGATGAGAGATACATGATATGACTGACTGACCCATCGTCTGCACTCTTTGTACAAAAAGTAAAAGTGCAAGACTCTCCCAAGGTCATGCACACCTAAAGGGACTGCTGTGGCACCGTCCCCCCTTTTTCCCCATTTCACTATTTTCTTGCTCTGTCTTTGTCTGAGATTTGCTGGTCTCCCAGGTGATGGGGGCTGGAATGTACTGAAGTGGAATGTTGCCATGGCGTCTGTCACCCTGGGTGACTGTAAACAGGGGCTTCAGTGGAGACGAGTGGTGGTGTAACGGTGGGCGGGTGGGCGCAGCATCTCATTTTGGGTTGAACATTACCAAAGGAAGCGCGCAGGTCTGCACCTGAAAACGAACGACGACACAGATCGAGTTCATGTCTGTTATGAAACAAATGAATGAATTAGTATAAACCGATATCAAACAGTGTAGGTGTAGGCTGTTTGGACGACCACATGTGACACGGCAATGTTTGTCCCTCAGGGTGTTTGTAGGGAGCTTTACGAAGCGAGATGGGAAAAAAAACAGAGCCATGGCTTTTTATTAAGAGCAAAACATACTGTGAAAACTTCAGGGAAACGATGAACTCACAAGGCCTTTGATACGAACAGTGGAAAACACACACACACACACATACGCGCACACACACACACACACACACACACACACACACACGCCTTTTTAGCTCTGGGAAATTAAACTTGGAGGTTTTTGTACCAAGGCCTGAAATGTTGAATGTAATTCAGATATTTTTTTTTAACATGCCATAATGTACATCGATGTCTTTAGGTATATGAAACATATTATCTTCAATGTAATTATCTTATAAATTTTAGTGGAGAAATGAATGACATGTTAGGTGTTAGTGTAGTTAGTGAGGGGAAAACGGTTTTGTGGAACAAAGCACTCCTGACATATCAAGACGTACACATACTACAGTATACACTCTACATGTTTGTTAAATGTCTTAATGTGTCCGATTTTCATTTCCCATATCAGTATTGTGAAACTGCTTGGCACAGTGTCACCAGTCAATCAGCTCGACTTTAGTTCTAACATGAATTGACATGAAGTTAAATATTAAATATGTGCACTGTTGGAAAAATACATTCAGTTACAACTAAAACCTTTTTTTGCTCTATTATTCCATCCCTTCATAAGTTGTGCCATACAATTATTATTGATCTTTTTCCTCCATAATTAAATAGCAGACGTTTTGGCCCAGAGAGTGGATCCCCTTAGAAATTAGGCTGAAATGCAGCGTCAGATTTAGTCTGAAGTATTTGAATGCCTCTTTTTGGAAATATGAGCACATTCTTTCAGTAACTTATAGAAAGTTCTCTGCGACTAGTTTTTGATTTGGAAACATTTGAGGAAGATGGTGGGCTTCGTTCTACTTTCTAATCAGCTAGTTTTTTTTATTTCAGGAAGTTATAGATCCAAGTACGCTGAAAAGAAGAAGAGTTTATGTGAAACATCAGGGAGGTGGTGGAGAAAATCTTTAAATAAAACCAAATTAGACCCTTTAAAAACTGTGCACTTCTATTTATAATTACACATAATTGTTGCATTAGTTTGCACAGGATTAAGTGATACACTACTGTGAGAATAACAATGTGTGACACTTTATATCTATACTGCAAAGTTTGATCTTTAAGCTGCTACCAAGGTCGAGATTACACTTTCAATCTTAAATTTAAAGCCAACTGGACGAGAAGTCCTTCATTTGATTGAATCCATTTGATAAGGAAGATTATTTATGATAGAAAACCCTCAGAACAGTTACGTTCTGTTTTCAAAGTCATGAGTGAACGTTTAATCTCAAATATTCTGTGTATGTTGGGACTTACAGTACGTGCGGTTATTCAGGTAGATTCACAGCATGGCGGTAATCTGTAAAATATGTTTGTGTAAGATTAAACATCACCCTCTACCCTCTTTCTGTTAATTCCACCCACAGCTGGAGCAGGCGCTGCGTTTCGAGACGGGCGACGGGGACCATGATTCACTGGAGTCGCGCAGCTTCGCGCAGCAGAACGTTGATTTACGGCGGCGGCTGGACGAGGAGCAGGCGGCCTACAAGCGTAAACTCACTGCGTACCAGGAGGGTCAGCAGAGGCAGGCGCAGCTCGTGCAGAAGTTACAAGCCAAGGTATGTTTTGTTTTATTGTAGTCTTTAGCCGAGGTGTAACCATCCAGGCGTATTGCGAGTAAGTTTTCCTGCGATTTCAGGTGCTTCAGTACAAAAAGAGGTGCGGGGATCTGGAGCAGACGCTGCAGGAGAGATCCCTAGAGCTGGAGAAACACCGGCCGAGTGTGAGCGATGTTTATTGATTGATTTATCCACACTAACATAAACTTTACACAAATAACACTTCCACTATCTGTTCTTCTCATTCAGGGCCACTGTGAAACCTCAAACGGACGCCATCAGGATGAATCGAGCAGCAATCTGGAGGATGCTTTAATCCGTCTAGAAGAAGAACAACAGAGGTGAGGACATCACCAACAGAGCCTCGGAATATCACGTTTGACACGTCGTTGTATTTTTCCCATGTGTGTTTTGTTGTTGTGTTTTCAGGAGCAGCAGTCTGTCTGCGGTGAATGCCATGCTGAGGGAGCAGCTCGAGCAGGCCGGTTTGGCCAACGAGGCCCTCAGCCAGGACATCCGCAGGCTCACTGCTGACTGGACGAAAGCCAGAGAGGAGCTGGAACAGAAGGAGTCTGACTGGAGGAGAGAAGAGGAGGTGAACGAGGGATGCTTTAAAACCAAACAGTAAAACATTTTAAATGAAAATGTGAATTTAATTGTTGTTTCTGTCCCTCTCAGTCTTTCCACAGTTACTTCAGCGCCGAGCACAGTCGGATGCTGATGCTGTGGCGGCAGGTGGTCGGCTTTCGGAGGCATGTCTGTGAACTGAAGAGCGCCACTGAGAGGTTAACATCAACAATGTGTGAAACGTTTGCCAGATGATGCTTTGACCACACCGACGTGTTCTTAACTTCTCCGTCATCCTCTCTACAATCTCAGGGACTTGTCGGATATGCGTAACGACCTGGCTCGGGTGTCCCACACCGCTCAGGTGTCCTGCTCGGGTCTGTCCGCCGCCCTGCACAGCCGGGAAGGAGGAGCGGCTCTGACCCTGGAGCGTGAGAAGGCTCTCCGGGTTCAGCTGGAGCAGCAGCTGAGAGAGCGAGTGGCAGAGATGATGAACCTTCAGACCAGAACAGACGCAGAGAGAAGCGAGCTCAACGTCAGGTCAGTGAACTGTGTTCAGCTTTCTGAATGGAAAAGTTGTTCCTGGTTAAACAGCATTTTTTTCATGGAGGCCTTTTTCACCTTTAGGTTGTCAGACTCGGTGCGAGAAGGCGAGAGACTGAAGGGTCAGATCGAAGAGAGGGACAGAGAAATTGTCGGACTGATGAGGAGGCTTGAGGTGAGGTCAAAATAATTAACCCTTGGAGGGTCTTTCCGTTATGTGTCCTGAATAGTTCCTAAGACAAAACGTGGCTCCTTCCTAAAAACTGCTATAAAAATAATATAATAATAATAATATAATAATAATAATAATATAATATTTTTTCCACTTTAAACACGTCAGTCTTTTAGAACTACTTCAGCCTGAAATATACATATCAAATATTAATTATATTTTTTGTTTTTTAACCCTTTAAATGCCAGTATGTTTACATAACTCTGCTGGTTTTTATTTAAAAAAACAAACAAAAAAATAATTTCCATAAAATACATTTCAATGACTAATGGCTAACTATTGTTATTAGGCCCTAAGATGGGTCAACGATTGGCAGCAACATTGATTTTGATGCATTTTTTTTTGCAGTGTCATATTTTTAAATAAACATCCATTTGTGTTCCTTAAAATAAATAAATAACTTCTTCCTAAAAACTGCTATAAAATAATATATATTAATATTTTTTTCCACTTTAAACACGTCAGTCTTTTATAACTACTTCAGCCTGAAATATACTTCTTTCGCAGAAAACAGTAAAAAGTGTGAAACTTTGCTGCACGTTTTGAATGGGTAAAATGGCACCAAGTGGTGGACAAATATAAAAATTACAAATTAAAAGCCAGTGGTCCAAAATGAAATCCTAACATAAAGGAATGCATTAATTTATGTTAGGATAAACGTGGGATCAAAAAAAATGTTTTTTAATGGTTTTTAATGGGGCACGTTTTGCCACTAGGAACTATTTAGGATGCATTTCTGTTGCTAAGCCATTTTAGGCTTAATAAAGTACTGAGGTTTCTATTCTAAAAAAAAATTAAAAATTTACATCTTTGAACAAAATTTTAGCAATCTTCAAAAAGCCACGAATGGTCCTAAGATGGCTCAAGGGTTAAATTAACTGTTCCATTACGTACATGTACCTGATGTCGTCTTCCAACGTGCATCACCATCTGTAGTCGTGGGTCTTCAGTCATTGATATTCCTCTTCCATGTTCATTTTCCTTCAGGATCAGAGTGACGAGACTGACATGCAGGTGATGAGAACTCACACTGAGACCCTGTTGGACACTTTGCGAGACATCGCTCAGGTAAACGACCACACACATGCACTCACTAAGATATCATTAAGATGTGATCGCCTCATTTTTCTTTTCTTTTTTTTTAGTCGGTTCTGTCAGACGGAGAGTCGTCGTCGGAGGCAGACCAGGACAACTCCGGGGCTCCGCTGTTAGCGTTGATCCGTGGGTGCTCCCCACCACGCAGGTCGTCCTCCCCCTCTCGGACCTTCTCGCTGGCTCCTCTTTCTGACGCTGCGCTGTCTGCTCTGCGCTCTGCAGTCACAAACAAAATGCTCCAGCTGCAGGTGACATGTCGATTTTCAATCCCTGCATATGATAAAGACTCACACACACACACACACACTGCTCAAGTAGACTACACACTGTTTTCTTTATTGTTTCAGACACATTATTGACCAAAACACAGGAACACTTAAACTGTTTTAGCGCTTCTCAAAAATCCAAACTGTCTACATGAATGAACGTCAGTGCAGCAAAGTGACTCCACTTCTGTTTGCAGGATGTCCGAGGGCGTCTGCTCTCGACCCAGTCCTCGATGCAACAGATGCGGAAGCAGCTCTCCGAGACTGATTTGGCCAAAAGAGATGCAGAGCAGAGAAACCAAGCTCTGCAGAGAGAGAGGGACGCCGCTCAGAGAGAGAAGGAGACCACGCAAAGAGAAAAGGAGCGTCTGAAGCAGGAGAGAGACGCGCTGGCCAGGTTTGAAGATCACCTATCACAGCCTCTTCTGATCCTCAAATCTCGTGACTATAACTCTCCAACGTTGCTATAAACGTTTCAGCGAGAAGGCGGTCTTGGAGAAGACCGCGCAGGCAGCGCAGAGCAGCAACCAGATCCTGCAGATGGACTGCGAGAAGCTTCAGCTGAGCGTGGCGTCCATGCAGCGAGAGCGGGATCACGAGAAGGAGGAGAAGGAGGCCGCCATCCAGGAGAGAGACCGGGCAAAGGCAGAGACACAGAGAATGTAAGCAGGTTAACTGATAATGATTAAATGAAAGGACACTAATCCACACTGGGACGATGCTCACAGGAAGCGTTCAAAATATCTGCTTCCCATACAGAGAGATCTTATTTTACACACTCCTTCTCCAGCTGTCTGATCTCCTTAACCAGTACAAACCCCAACACAGGTGAACAGATCTGATGCAAAGGTTTTATCCAACGACAGCAGAGCTGCTTTGATATCTTAGACAACAATCAGAGAAGCTTTTACTTTAAACTTTCTGGACTTTCTGGACATCTTTCATGACAAAATTTAAATGAAATAGTATAAAACTCCACATTATTACTGTGTATGTGCCTGATGAATAGATTTATTAGTGTTATAAAGCTTTTATCATGTCTGTGGTGACTCCAAACGAAAAGCGAAGTCACCGAGAGGCTACACAAACTCGCTACACAAACAACCATCTCCGTATTTTTCGATTGTGTCCGTATTTATTTCCAGCGTATCAAAACAGACAAATCCGGGCAAGGCAATGCAAGATGTTCAAAAACTCAGTCTGCAGTTAAATTACGCGATCAACAAAAAATACGCTCTCCCTACTCACCCCCTCTCCATGCCGCCGCCACGGTGACATGCGTGAAAGGTGTCAAACTGACAGCTGAGACCGATACAAACATAAACATCAACATCCCAGCATATGGAACACAATGCAATGTCTGAACTTCAAGCATGCACTATGTTTCATCTCATTTCTCATCATTTGGGAGGCTGCAGGGCTCAAACAGTGCACATGACAGCACACCCAGAGCCTGACTCTCTCATTAGTAGCCCTAAATTGTATTGTTATAGTTATCTATGTGTATATATATATATGTGTGTGTGTGTGTGTGTGTGTGTTCCAGACAAAAGCAGTGGGATCAGAGCGAGAGTCGAGCCTCTGCCCAGCGTGGGGAGCTGTCTGCAGTGAGGGAGACTCACCAGCAGGGGGAGGTTGAGAGGCAGCTGCTGCAGGGAGAGCGAGCCCAGCTCACTGAAGCGCTCGCTCGGGTAATAAAAGACAACTTTTTTTTTTTGTTGCAGATGCAGTGTATTCTGTGTTCTCACGTTGTTTGCTTGAACTTTTGTACGATGCTTCTTTTACCCTCCAGGCTGAGAGCGGTAACGCAGAGCTCTCACTGCTGCTTAACAAGCTGCAGTCTGAGGACGCAGCTCTCAGGGACTCTCTGGCCAAGATGGGAAGCATGAACGAGGGTCTGGTCCAAGACAAAGCTGAGCTGAACACCTACATACTCCAGGTTAGCTCATCTCAGCACCACAAGGGTTCAGGGTGCTTTAGCTGACATGATGTATCTCTCTGCATCTACGTCTTTTTTTGCATGTCCTGCTGTCTTGATGCAGTGGACTGTAAAAATCAAATAATAGGGTGCACACTTAAGGACTTAAAGCATTCATGTTTTGTTTTTTATGATGTTGCACTTGGTCGAACAGAAGAGTGACAAAAGCAGACACAAAAAAAGAAGTTTGAACCCAGGAAAAACAGTCGGATGCAGAAGTGAAGTCAGAGCATATTTGTATGGAATAAAACAATAAGAAAGCAGTAAAAAGAACTTGACATAAATATACAATATGTGAAGTGTAATAAACTCAGCGTTCCTCACTCTTCTTCGTCTCTAAGCTCGAGGAGGAAAAGGCCGTCCTGCAGGCTCAGAAACGGGAGGCCGAGCAGGAGAAGTTGACCATCAGAGATGAGCTTGTCCGGTTGGAGCAGGACCGACTCGAGCTGGACTCTGCCCGCGTCACGCTGCACCATTCACTGCAAGACGTCGAGCTGAGCCGGGTGGGGATGGAGGCAGAGCTGCAGAGTCTCAGGACTGAAAGACTCAAACTGCAGGAGAAAGTCACCCAGGTACATCAGAGGTTATATAGTCTAACCAGGGTTCCCACAGGTGCTTGAATTCCTTGAAAAAGCTTGAATTTTAATTTAGTGTTTTCAAGGTTGTGAAAATGCTTGAATTTTTTGTGAAGTGCTTGAAAATGCTTGAAAATCCTTAATAAACCAAGAGGAAACAAAAATGTTTCCTAAGCGGCTACGCGCTTGATCCGATGCCTTTACATGCAGAACTCAGTTATCATACTCGCTTGGTGTTCTGCAGAGAAATAACAGTAGACTACTATCCACACCTGTTGGTCACTGTTATTGTGCTATGGTAGTTACACAATACACCGCTCACAAGCTGAGAATACAAGCCAATTCACAATTAGTTAAAAATCAAAACAGTCAATCTACCACCATATGAAATAATGCTAATTAGACCCATATTATTATGCCATACAGTGGCACCGCTGCGCTTCCCATGACCATCATGGCAAACACAACTAGTAGGCTACCTATTTAAAGGTGCTGGAAAAATGGAAAAACTGGTGCTTGAAGGTGCTTGAAAAGTGCTTGAATTTGTTCATGAAAAAGGTGTGGGAACCCTGTCTAACCTATAAACAAGAGTTTTAAGAGAGTTTTAATGACGCAAACATATTTCAAGGAGTTTCTTTTTAATGTCTCCCACATTGTTTTCTTGTTTTTGTCAGCTGTGTGGTGAGGTGACCTCTCTGGGATCAGAGTTGAGTCTTGCTAGAGGAGAGGGCCAGAGGAACGAGGTAGCGTTAGAGGAAGCCGGTCGTAGTCGGGCAGAACTGGCCAGAGACAAAGCGGCTCTGGTGGTCCAGCTGACGGCGTCTGAGAGAGACAACACCGTCCTGTCAGAAGAACTGGCTGCTTTCAGGTGCGTGTCGTTTGTTCGTCGGTGACGTGTATGTTGTTTCTCGTGTGTTTTGTAACTCGTGTCCGTGACCCCGCAGGTCTGAGCGCGAGTCCCTGGAAACCAGTCTGTTCGAGGTGCAGCAGCAGCTCGTTCAGGTGGAGTCTCGCAGAGAGCAGCTGGAGACGGAGAACCAAAACCTACGAGTCCGATGTGAGACTGCAGCAGGTGAGTGACAAAGAGGCAAAAACAAAGAGACAAGAGGATTTAAAGGGAGGGAGAGTTAGATGAATAAAGCAGAAGAAGGGAAACAGATGAAAGCTATGATACAGATGTGCCTCTTCAAGAGCTACAGTCTAAGATGTTTGGTATTCTGGGAAAGACAGTAATGTGACAGAATAAGAACTAATGGTTGTGTCCTGTGTTTCCCTCTCCTGGATGTTTTCCTCGATGGGATTTCCAGCTGAACTGAGGCGTCTACGCTCAGATGGAGAGAATATGTTGGCCCAGGCTGAGAGGGAGAAACAGGCTCTGATTCAGACTCTAAATGCTGCACAGCTGGATGCCCAGCAGGCTTTACGCAAGGCCATCTCCGAACATCAGGAGGAGGTGGAGAGACTGGTTTTAGAAAAGGTCAGAAGGTTCGGTGGTTACTGTCTGTGCCCTTAGACCTATTTTTGCTTTTTAATCCGTGTTTCTGATCTCGGCTTCTCTGTTTCTACAGGAAGACGTGCGGCACAGCCTGCTGATGGAGCATGAGGGCACTCTGAGGAAACTCAGGCAGGAGGTGGAGGATCAGCTCAGCAGAGCCGAGAGAGACAGAGAGGAGCTGCAGGAGGAACTGAGGAGTCTCCAGCATGACAGAGATCAGAGTCTGCTGCAGGCTGAGACTGAAAAACAACAGGTTTGATCTGGGTTTAGTCGTTTAGCATGCACATAGTTCATGACGATAACGGCCTGTCAGTGGTGTTTCATTAGATACAGTATAGAGTACATCTGTTATAAGTTCCCCTTCTTTGTTAACCAGACCTTTTCTCTCTTCCCAGGCCCTTTCTCTGAAGGAGGCAGAGAAAACAGTTTTGTCTGACAGGGTGTCCTCCCTGCAGGCTGAGCTGTCAGCTGCAGCCTTGGAGGCCGAGCGGATGTCGAGAGAAGCAGCCCATTACAAAGAGCAGGAGCAGGTGACGTGACTTCCCGTCTATGCTAAACTCCTGTTATTGTTGAATTATCTAGTCTCATTCAACACAAACATGCACAAGGAACCAAAACCGACTTCCTGTTTTGTTTTTTCACACAGATCAGAGTCGGGGTCCTGACGAGCGAGCTACAGGAGCTCCGCTCGCAGTTGGAGGACGCAGCTTCGGTTCATGAAAGGGAGCTCGAAAGTCTACGAGAGACCTGTGCCGATCTTCAGTCGCGTGCTGATGTCGCTCTCAAAGAGGTAGATGGCGCTAGTACAAGTGAGAATATGATGCAGTGTGAGTCAGAGAGCACAGATCTACATCAAGGGCTACACACTTAGATCCAGATCTACACAGGCATGCAAGAAGTAAATAGACACCTTCATGCAGTATCATGGCGGTTATCATCCGTTGTTAACTAAGCAGTAGAAATACAACGTAGTCGTTAGAAAATGATCTACTGGGAAAGTGTGCACTGTCAGGCCCGGACTCAAAGGAGGACTCAGATGCAGAGTTTGGCGGAGAGCTGTTTTATACAGATCACCAATATCCTCGACTGAGTGAGGCTATGAAAAAAGGCCTAAACTAGGGTGAACAGAAAATCACTCCAAAGGAGGAAAAAACTCTTAAGCTACTCTATTTAAGATTAACAAACTCAAAATCACTCTCTAGGAGGAAAAACAAAAGGCTATGAAACTTAAACTTAGGGCTAAAAAACACTAAGCTATACACAAAGAAACAAAAAGGCTAGACTACAAAAAAATCACTCTTTTGAGGAAGGAAAACAAAGGAACACTAGAGCTATGACGCTAGGACTGTTGGCTATGAAAATAAGGCTTAGGTGAACGCTACGGGAGACGAAACACTTTGGCACAGGACAAAGGGAGACGCAGACAATATATAGACAGGGTGATGGAGAAGAGGTGGAAACAATCAGACCGGTGACACATGAGGAAGGGCAAGTGACCTGAAACGAGAGGACAGGTAGATTTCAAAATAAAACAGGAAGTGACAAGACAGGACAAAAACCCAACTTGACCTCACCGCGGTGTGACATGCACACATACTTTGCACACTTTGCTGGATGACGTCACATTTTTAGCAAAAGTTGAGCCTGATTTGACCTTTATTGACAGAGCCCGACTTTATTTAAATGAATTAGAGGGTCCAGTTTTTTACAGAGGACTTAAGTCAATCTGAATGCAGCGTTATTTCAAGTTCAAGAGATAAAAAGACGATGTCAGCTGAACTAAAGCGTAAGCATTGAAAACAGCTCAAAAAAATTGTGTCTGAAGAGTGGAAATGGTCGATATGTGATTACTGAAAGCAGCTGAGTCGTGACGAAATGATTCAAGGATTCAAGGAGTTTTATTGTCATCACAACACATGTAAACATAGGATGAAACGAAATATAAAATATAAAAAGTAAAGGCAAATTTAAATTTAGAGAAAAGTATATACAATAAATAGAAAACAACAACAGTATATACACCATGGTGAGGTAGTGAGATGTGCAAGTGTCCAGGTTGTGCAAACAACTGCATTGTGCAAGTAATTGCAGTGCAAGGTATTTTCAAGGATCAGTATCAGAATCAGGTTCATCGGGTTCAATTACAGGGAATTTGCCTCAGTGTTTTTATGTATAGAGGTCACAGTGAACAGAGTCAGAGAAAACGTACTTTAAAATGTGAACGTGTGAAATGTGTTAGTTTAGTTTAAAAAACACAGATTCAGTCGACGTCTGTGCGTGGATCTGCATCGATGCACATGTAGTCAAACATAATCAAGCGAGACATTCGTGATTAATTAGTGATTATTACAGAATAATAAGTAGTGTGACAGTGAAATGCAGTTTTACATGTAACCGAAAGTTCAAAAAGCTGATGTGCATTTGTCTGAAGGTTATACATAATAATAAACAGTAATGGTAGATGTGAATACAGTGTGTGAGTATAATCAGGATAAATGATCTTCTGTGGTTTCTGGATCTCCAACAAGTCTTGGCCAACATTGGCAACAAGGCCGAACCCACCACGGCTGAGATAGCAGCAAATGGAAAACAGACCTATGAGATAATTCACCACATTTCGACTCTCTTCGGTTACGTCATCTTGTACCACACGTAACTTTCGCCTTCCAGCTGGACCAGTGCAGAGCTTCCCTCGCAGCCAACGAGGAGAGTCGAGACCGGCTGAGGCGGGACCTGTTGGACATCGAGCGACGTCACAACCAGACGCAGGACGCGGCGGAAAACTACAGACGGGAGGCGACGGAGCTGCGGCGCGGCCTCGGTGACGTCACCAAGGAGAGAGAGGCTGTCAGCCAATCAAACAGTCAGCTGAGAGAGACTCTGCGAGGTGCAGAGACAGAGAGGATCAGGTAAGAACTTCAACGAATGTGACAGAAATGAAAGAAATGCAATGCTCAGAGTAGAAGTGACCGACCGTGTGTGTTCCTCCAGCGTGAAGCGACAGTGTGAGGAGAAGGAGCAGAGGCTGGCTGTGCTGGAGGAGAACTTCTCATCCGCTCAGAAGGAGGTGATGGAGCTGCGGAGCTGCCTGAGAGAAGTTGAAAGGTCACGACTCGAAGCCCGACGAGAACTTCAGGAGCTCCGCAGACAGGTCAGGACACGCTGTCACGCCTCTGTGACATTCAGAAAGACACTTTATTTCACAGACTCTGTTTTTTTTGTCTTTTGCTTTCCTTGGCTCCAGCTGAAGGTTCTGGATGGAGAGAAGGAGCAGAAAGGGAGGGAGGTGGCAGAGCTGCAGACTCGCCTGTCGCTGGACGTGCAAAGAGAGGAGGAGAGAGGGAAAGAGGCGTTCGCCCTCAAACAGAAGCTAACCGAAGCTGAAAAAGCTCGAGACTCCCTCAAGAAAGAGGTGAGGATGGAGGAGAGTCCGAAGACGTTTGCTGACTTGTGATTCTGCGTGCTTAACCCTTGGAGGGTCTTCCCATTATGTCTCCTGAATAGTTCCTAAGACCAAACGTGGCTCCTTCCTAAAAACTAAATGACTAATGGCTAACTATTGTTATTAGGCCCTAAGATGGGTCAATGATTGGCAGCAACATTGATTTTGATGCATTGTTATTTTTTTTGCAGTGTCATTTGCAGCATTTTTAAATAAACATCCATTTGTGTTCCTTAAAATAAATAAATAACTTCTTCCTAAAAACTGCTATAAAATAATATATATTAATATTTTTTTCCACTTTAAACACGTCAGTCTTTTAGAACTACTTCAGCCTGAAATATACTTCTTTCGCAGAAAACAGTAAAAAGTGTGAAACTTTGCTGCACATGCTGAATGGGTAAAATGGCGCCAAGTGATGGACAAATATAAAAACTACAAATTGAAAGCCAGTGGTCCAAAATGAAATCTTAACATAAAGGAATGCATTAATTTATGTTAGGATAAACGTGGGATCAAAAAATGCGCTTTTTAATGGTTTTTAATGGGGCACGTTTTGCCGCTAGGAACTATTTAGGATGCATTTCTGTTGCTAAGCCATTTTAGGCTTAATAAAGTACTGAGATTTCTATTTTAAAAAAAATTAAAAATGAATATCTTTGACCAGATTTTAGCAACCTTCATTCAACACAGCCACATTTCTTAAAAAATAAACAAAGCAAAAAAAAAAAAAAAAGCCACGAATGGTCCTAGGGTTAAGTATCATTCTTTTATTTTTCTTGTCATCTTTCAGCTTTCTTTGACTCAGAAGCGCCTGGCGGAGTCTGAGTCGGGCTGGCGGGGCTGCGAGAGAGAACTGAGCGCTCAGCTGCAGGAGGCGCGCGGCTGCGAGAAGAAGCTGCAGGATGAAGCCAAGAACCTGGCCCTGCGCGCCCAGGCGGCTCAGGACTCTGCCGCTCAGTCCAGCCTGCAGCTGAGCGAAGCCCAGGGCCGACTGGCTGCCACAGAGGCCGAGCTGAGCCGGGCCGAGGCCGGGAGGAGGGACCTGGAGTTTCGCCTGAGCAGCGTACAGTCTGCGCTGACGCGAACGCTGGGTATCGGAGCAGGCGGCAGGGGAGGCCGGGGGAGGAGCCCAGGGGGGAGCTCGACTTCTCCAGGCTCGATGTCTCGCCACCACAGTGTCTCACCCCTGCGCTCCTCGCTGTCGCCTCCGAAAGGTAATCATGAAACATGCAGCTTTACCTCAACATAAACCGTTTCAGATATTCACGCAAAGCGCTTGCAACTCTTTATTTACAGAATTTCAAACAAGCACACCTGACAACACTTTAGGATCTAGTGCTGCATCTCCTGAGAGAGGGAACACGCCGCTGCCTCTCCCTCAGCCAGAGCTGGACCCCGACACACTGCGAAATGACCTGAGAGACTTTCTCCAGGAGCTGCGTGAGGCGCAGAAGGAGCGGGTAAAACCCACAGAGCAAATATTCCAGAATAATTCAAGGATATTTGAATGTTTTGCATGGTTCATATCTTTGTTTATGGATGATTTTGAAAGGACGATGCCAAATGCCGACTGGGAACTCTGCAGCGGGAAATGGAGGAGCTGACGGGGGAACGAAACTCTGCTCAGAGTCGACTCAGTCAGCTGCAAAACATCTTACAGGAATACCAAGAAGGTAAGTTGTGTGATTTGTGCATGTAGTCTCCAAATCAAAAGATCTTAATGTGTTGATGTGTGTGACTTTAGGGAAGCGCGGAGTGGACGAGCGTCTGAGCACCACTCAGGTTTTACTCCAGCAACAGGAGGAGGCCGTGAGGAGAGGAGACCGAGAGAGGAGAGCTCTCACCGACCGGGTGAAGGATTTAGAGCGAGCGCTGCAGGCCACCGAGATGGATAAAAAACACACACAGGTACACACACACACACACACACACACCCTTGCACAGCAGTGACCACTAATCTGCCACGGCCACCATATGGCAGCGCTGTGTCTAAAACAAGAAGCTGTTAAGGAATGTGATAACAACAGATGCCACACACACAGTGTCACATCTCCTGTGGTGTCCCATATGTTTGTTTGTGATACCAGAACCGATCAAAATAATTAAGAGACATGTTAAAAAAGCATTTGAGACACAGAAAGTTTCAGGAGGATTCACGAAGAGACGAGTATATTCAGAGCTTCGATGCACCCGTGGATCGTCTGTGTCTGTAATCTGGGTTTCCATTATACAACAACCTGCTCTCTTAACATCTCTGTCCTCCCTCCATCTGTGCAGGATCAGTTGAATAAGCAGCGTGCTGCTGAGATGCGTCTGGAAGCGGAGAGGAAGCGTCTGCGGGAGGCGCTGGAGGCAGCTGAAGCTCGGGCCACCAGGGTGGAGCTGGTGCGGCGCGGTCTGGAGGGGGAGCTGCAGAGACTCAAACTGAGTCTGGGAGACCGAGAGGCTGAGAGTCAGAGCTCCCAGGAGCGCCATGACTCTCTGCTGAAACAGGTAGAGCATTTAGGTTCACATCCCTGAGTGCTTAATTAGATTATTTGCTACTTTAAATATGATCCTGGAAATACTTTATTATAAGGGGGTGTGTAATGTCCCAGTCTAATAAACCAAATGATTGGACAAAAAAAATGATGATATAAAGTGAAAAGTCAGAAGATCACCAGCGTTATTACTTATTATAAACTTTATAATACAAACCACAATAACAATAAAACTAAAAGCCATAAAACTACAGAATTTAGATTGAAGTTATGATTTAAAAGACGATGAAGAGTGTCACCTTTGTGTATACACCTGGACCAAGGAACACCCAAGAATGATGCATTCAAGGATCTCAGGGAACGAGAAGTGACACTAAATGATCTGCTAAATAACACAGGACCTCTTGAATGACTTTCTAACAATTAATAGCACATAAATGTGAAATCACAGACTTCCATCCGTCCATTTTCCATCACCGCTTATCCTCATCATCAGGGTTGTGGGGGCTGGAGCCAATCCCAGCTGACACTGGGCAAAAGTTGGGGTACATCAGGCAGATCATCACAGATTTACATATAAAGTTTATTTATGAACCACAGGTGGCAGAAGGAGAAGTCCGTGCGTCTCTGCTCCAGAGGGAGGCGGAGAGGCTGAGCCAAGCTCTCCTCAAAGCACAGGAAAGTGAATCTTTACTCAGAGAGAAAACATCTTCTCTCAAAAAGAGCCTCCAGGAGGCGACGTCCTCCCATGCCAGCACGCAGAGCCGTCTGGCCGCTCTGCAGAAGACATTAAGTGTGGCTGAGCAGGACAAAAGGCTTCTGCAGGTGAGTGAGACTGAAGGTAAAATAATCCTTTAATAATGTGAATAAAACCTGGACAGCCATGTGATGATTGCTCTGTATCATTAAGGACCGGATGGATGAAACTCGGGCATCGATGGTGGAGGGGAAGAGGAACATCGCCACCGCCACTGAGCACGTGCAGAGCCTGCAGAGTGAGCTGCACCAGAGCGAGATGAGACGAGAAGAACTGGAGGCCGAGCTCGGCAACACTCGTGAGGTCTGCAAACATCTGCCCCAATGAAGAGACGTTACATCCAGCTGTGACTCCTATACATTAAACATGATCTCTGTGTTTCCTCCGTCAGGCTCTGCGTCAGCGCTCGGCCAGTCTCGCAGAGGCTCAGCGCAGCGCCCAGTCGGCTCAGACAGAGCGGGCCACTGTGGAGGAGCGACTGCGTGGGCTGCAGCGAGCGGTCGCCATGCTCGAGACCGAGAAAAAAGATGCCGAGAGACAGGCTGTGAGGCTGGAGAAGGACAAGAACGCACTGAGGAACACACTGGATAAGGTTGGCACTGTCGTATCTCATGCACGACGAATGCGAAACTTGTTTCATGCAGTCGTTTCTTCACAAAGAGACACTTGTGAACACAAAAGTTCATGCGCGCTATGGAAACTTGTTGGGTTTAACAAAGGGTTGGATCAGAACATAACACATAACACACAAATATCCATTTTCTGATCCAGTTTTTGTTGCATGCTTTATGCTGCTTACATTTCTATAAATGCACCTTCCTTTAGGTTGAACGTCAGAAGCTGAAGACGGAAGAAGGCAGCATGCGGCTGTCTGCGGAGAAAGGCCGCTTGGATCGCTCTCTGAACACGGCCGAGCAAGAACTGCAGGAGGCGCAGCAACAGATCCTGATGCTGCAGGTGGGGAGCAGCCTCCGATCAAAGCTGAACTGACAGATTCATCAAGAGCGTAATAAAGGCCTCTCAGAAAACCTCTTGAAGTTTTTCCCAAACTGCTGTTTCGCGGAGGGAATGTTGGCGACGCGACGTTGTTTTCCAAGCTGCTTCACACCTCTGAGTGAACGGCCAGGAGTCCAAACAAAGCCAAACACGAGTGTTAACAGGCCGTTCACACCTTTTACAGCGAGACAGGTTAAGCCCATAGTTTGTGGTGTATAAATTATTTTCCTCTTACTTGTTATTAAACCACACAACCTTCAGTCACAGTACTGTTTACATTCTGCGAAACTCTGCGTCATCGCCGACTTGAGTGAGGAGGGATTTTGTTTGCACGAGAAAGAGGCTCCATGAGAAAAACTTGACATTTTCTTTGGTGAAGGTTGCGGGAGGTGAGCCAAGTTAATGAATAACTCACGGGAGACTTTGTTACACGAGCCAAAGAAGATAACACCGAAAAACAAAAGGTTAGACCGAACCTCTTCGATAAATCTGAAGAACACAACTATTGTGTTTTTTCATTTACCACAAACATGTTGAGGAATAAAGCTACGACAGGATTTATTCTTAAAGAGTCATTAAAAGCTGCTTTTTCCCAGCTTGCTGAAGTTCCCACCAGCTAAACCAGTCATTTGCTACAGGGTCTCACAGCTGCATAATTAGTCTTCATTACTCCTAAAGTATGTCATCTGTGTGCAAGAAACCCCCATGTAAGCATGTCGAAGGTTTCTCTCTACGAGGGGCTATCAACCATTTGTCGGAGGAGCTTCTCCAGACCAATAAAAATCACAGATGTCCGTTGTCTCATAAATGTGAACAACAGATTTGTGATGTTTACTCATCCGTAAATGCTCGTTAGGGAGGATGTACTATCCGTCTTTGCTGTTTTAATTAGTCCAAACAAGTTTGTCAGGTCTGAGAGACACACACATACATGTGTAGATATACAGTGTATAATTATTATTTCCAGTTGTCTGTATTTAGTCGGTCGCCATGTCATTTCATGGTCGTGATCCACTTTTTTCCAATTCCTGCCAAACATTTTCAAACCATTTCTTTTCCCCGGAGGATCAGCGTTACACCAACCTCTTGCTTTCTTTGCCAAGTGTCGGTTCATCACAGCAGAAAATGTCTTTTATGATTCCAGAAAGGTTTTAAGTTACCGCAGCTCCAGAAAACATGTGTATGGTTTACCTCCATGTCACCGCAGAACCTCAAACGTGGTTATTTGGGTGGTTAGCAGTCTGGTTTTGATCTGGTGTGTTATGAAAAACCAAAAACCAGAGACTCATGATTCTTTAGACGTTTAGACAGATTTAATGTCCTCTTCCTCTTTGTTAAGATTTTTTGGTCTGTGTGTGTGTGTGTGTGTGTGTGTGTGTGTGTGTGTGTGTGTGTGTGTGTGTGTGTGTGTCCTGAGCAGACTCAGCTGGCTGAGACGGAGCAGTCACACGGTCTGTGTGAGAGTCTGGTGAGGCAGCGCGACGATGCTCAGCGGGAGTCGGAGAGACTGAGGACCAACTTCAGGGACATGGAGCGAACGCTGGGCACCAGAGAGCGAGCTCACCGACACAGAGTCAAAGGCCTGGAGGAGCAGGTACACGACACCATGTGGTAGCAAAAAGTCTCTGCAACAATGAATGAGCTGGTCTGAGTCTGATCCACATCACGTTTAGTCGTACAATGAAGGTACAGTTCAACTAGGACACGTCAGTGCAGCAATAAGTACTGTCACAGTACCAGGGGGATAGATTTAGCAGAGGTCTGGGCCTGGTAGGACGTTCCACCAACGAGGAACAACAGACAAGAAGAGTCTGGGTTGCCTTGAGTGAATTCATTAGAGGAGCACAACAGATGTGAGGTAACGTACGCAGAAGAATAAAAGTGAAAAATTCAGCAAGAGGCTGATGGACTGTAACCAGCACATAAACAAGGCCTTAAACACTGTAAAGATAGGCGGTCATGGAGGTATGTTCAGGTGTTTCCATTTCTTTAAAATGATTCTTCGAAACCAGAGAAGGGGAAAGAACCACAGGCTGGAGTCGAACCTGGGTCGTTGCAGCAAGGACTCAGTCTTTCATACATAAGGCACATGCCTGAAAAGTTAAAGATGAATTAGAATTATTATGACAATCGTGTAGTAAAAATTTGGTATTCAGGAGGTAGAGGAGATCGTCCATTAATCAGCTGATCGGTCCAGATGATCGGCTCCTCCAGTCTGCATGTTGAACAAGATACCGAAGCCCAAATTGTTCCCAAAGTGTGCACACTGATGTGAAGGTGTATGCATGGTTTCCTCCCAAAAACGGATGAGCACTCATAAGAAGGGTGCTAAACAAGTACAGTACATCCTCCATCTGCAGTGGGATACTTTAAAAAGTACTTCTGTCGCCAACTGCAGGTGTCCACCCTGAAGGAGCAGCTACAACAAGAGATAAAACGGCGGCAACCTGCTCTTCCATCGTCTTTATCGTCGTCAGGGAACTGAGAAGCATCTCAGCACACCATGCGTCTAACCCAGGGAAAATCCACTGAGAGCAATATTTACTCCTAGAAACATTCCTTAAAGTGTTTGTAGTCTAACACAACTGTTTAAAATGTTAACGTGTTGTACTCTGCGACACTGACATGTCGACTGCGTTTTATTGATGTTTTGTACAGTGAAGGACACTTAACTCGAGCGATGCGTCTCGGCAGCTGTGCTCAAAACGCCAGCAGCCCTGCTGATTACTGGCAACCATCTGTACTTGATCCTTGCTCAACATCTTCCCAAACTTCCTGCTCTTATTCGAGAAGAAACCCAAAATCACCGCAGGATTCCCCTCCAGACACAATCTGGATGTAGCGCAGGAACGAAAAAATCTGCCAGTTGTGCAGCCTGGCTCCGATTCCTCCGCGTTTAAATTATAACAGTCGAGGACACTAAGAGAAGGAGAGCAAGGTCTTCGCTGTGTGCGAGTGCCAGGAAACAAACAAATTGAGCATAATGAAGGAGCTGCGCTGCGTTTTCTCCGAGAGGCAGACGCAGATTTTACCGATTGTCAGTTTTACAGCAGTAAAAAGAACTGCATTTTAATGATACACTTACATATGTGTTTTTTATTAGATAATATGAGTTTTACTGTGTGTACATACTTTTTACTTACTGCATAAACGCTGACAGACCGATGATTAATAGCAGCAATATGACTTGTATGGACAGTACACATGGAGGCCACATGTTTGCAGGAGAATAAACTTGTGTGTGTGTGCACCATAACTCATGTCTTTCATAAATACCTTTCAACACGCTGAGCTGCAGCCTCAGATTACATTACAGCCGTTACAGCGATGACTCATGTTTGACTCAATCACACATCGAACAGCTGTAGTAAAAAAAAAAAAAAAATGATAAAATAAAATAAAAATAAAAAAAGGTTTATTTTTTTTCTCAGTCTTTATAGTGACAGTTTTACAAAGCAGTAGTACAGAGGCCGTTTTTTTTTATTTAATTTTTTTACTTAAGCACTTGTTGCCACTGGAATATATTTCTATAAGCTTGCTGCTTGGTTGCTAAGCACAGATCCAGGTGGCAGTAGTACAGAAACTGAGGTCACTCGCCACCTGTTTCTTCACACGTCTCACGGATCTTCGACAATGAGACTGTCAGGCGGCTGGATATTGAATTCGTTTTGTCAGTGATGTCAGTGCACACAGTGGCCACCGTCGATTGAGTCGATCGTCACGACAACGACTGCTTTTCAACACAAGTACAGTAACATATCAACAAACACAAAGCATGAGATTAATACGGTACAATATGCCAAAAAATCATAATAATAGTAGTAGTAGAAAAAAAAAAGATGTTCCGCAGTTTTTATGTGCATCTCTGATAGTTTTTATAGCACCAGTGTGATGATTTTATAGCACCAGTGATTCGTACAATCATCAATGTTCTTTGGAGTATATTTATCTATACACACAGGGTCTACTGTGCAGCCATACATGTGGAAAGACAAAAGATAAACTTCAAATGTAGAAGTGCTTGTGGCACAGGAGTAATGAGTCGTACAGGAAGAGTCAGAATGCAAAGTGAGGAGAAACTTCGAAGGAGGACAAAAAAAGGACGAAGGATGTGGGAGGGAAGGCGGCAGTATCCGGGCAGGTAGCGTCCCTGATCTCTGTACTCGATCAGCAGCCACCGCAGCTCTTCCCACAGCTTCCTCCTAGTGATGAACACTGGCCGCTCAGCGCTGCCACGCCGCAGCGGGAGAACTGATCACGACACAGGTCCGCTGAACACACACAAGACGCAGAGTTCAAATAACTCACACACACACACACATATATGCAGAGAAAAACACAAACACAGAGTACAGTGAACTCACCTCTGAGCAGCTCTTCATGTGCGCACACAGTCCTCACGCAAACCTCCTTGTTGATGACGTACACCCGTCGCAAACTTGAATGAAAAACACATGCACGGGTTAGACCGAAAGGCCGAGGTGCCAGTTAAGGAGGAAGTTTTGCCAAAACATCTTCAAATTTAGTCAAAACTTCAAAAAATACATCTGGAAATATTCTGTATTCCTCCAATAAAAAGCTCAAAACCAACAGGAATTGATCAACAATTAGTCCGCGTGGCCAAAGCTTGATACAATTACAATACTCCACTGTTGTCCAAATGATCCGCACGGTTACACTGACTGATGTGTTGCTTTATTCCAATAAACACAATATTCATCCACGGCTGAAAATAGTGCCCAACAAAAGCACTATTTATTCCAGGTTAAGTGACGTTTGGTGAAAGCTGCAACTGCTCATCTGGTGTTTTTTAAGAACTGACGTCACTTTACGTCAAGAGGAACCAGCGGGTTTGAGACTGAGCATTAATCATGAGATTTGTTGACAGGAAGAAATATCCTCATCCTTGCTTTTACTTTTGCAGGACAAACCAAACAGTGATTGTTTTTATATCAACACTGGAGAAACATAAAATCTCCATCCTGAACAGCGTTCACGTAAAGGCTTTGAAGTCTGATATCTACTTCTATATTTACCTCACTGATGTATACATCTGAGCTCTCTCTGTTTGCAATCGATCACACTTACAAGCTGTTTGTGCACGGCCACTTGTGCATTTGGAGATGTTGTAGAAGTTACAGCAACTGACTCACGGTTTGTTTGTCCTGCAAACTTCAGAGAGTTTTTGACTCGGAGGTAATGACGGGGTTTTCACGGTGGGGTGCTCATTTAGAAATAATTTCAGGCCCCGTGGTACGTACCTGTAGAAGCAGAGACTGTTCAGGCACTGCTTGCATGGCTTGTGAACAGAGTAGAGTCTGGTGCAGGGGTACTGCTCCTCTCTGCAATCTGGAAATCAAACGCACGTAAATCATTCCACTCCACTCGAGCTAAACAGCTGATTATCTGCCCTCTTCTCTCCAGCGTTTTCTTACCAAGAGGGCCAGGCTCTGTGGGCTCTGTCTCCAGATCGGACTCTGGAAAACAGATTTACAAATGAGTTCTACATCCAATGCAAACTGGTCTTAAATATCATGACTCAGACAGCGGGAGAGTTCAGCAGATATACCTGATTTTTCTGGACGGACCACTGGATCGAGTCGGACCTGCTGCTGGTAGGTTCCAGGAAAAGGTTCAGACTCTGGAGCGGAGAGGAGAGGAGAGGAGGGGAGAGCAGAGAGGAGGAGAGGAGACGAGAGGAGAGGAGAGGAGAGGAGAGCAGAGAGGAGGAGAGGAGAGGAGAGGAGAGGAGAGGAGAGGGAGGGAGAGGAGAGCAGAGCGGAGGAGAGGAGGAGAGGAGAGGAGAGGAGGGGAGGACAGGGGAGGATAGGAGAGGAGAGGAGAGGAAAGGAAAGGAAAGGAGAGGAGAGAGGAGGAGAGGAAAGGAAAGGAGAGGAAAGAAAGGAAAGGAAAGGAGAGAAGAGGAGAGGAGAAGAGAGGAGAGGAGAGAGGAGAGGAGAGAGGAGAGGAGAGGAGAAGAGGGGAGAGGAGAAGAGGGGAGAGGAGAGGAGAGGAAAGGAAAGGAAAGGAGAGGAAAGGAAGGGAGAGGAGAGGAGAGGAGAGGAGAGGAAAGGAGAGGAGAAGAGAAGAGAAGAGAAGAGGAGAGGGGAGGAGAAGAGAAGAGAAGAGAAGAGAAGAGGAGAGGGGAGGAGAAGAGAAGAGAAGAGAAGAGAAGAGAGGAGAGGAGAGGAGAGAGGAGAGGAGGAGAGGAGAGGAGAAGAGGGGAGAGGAGAGGGGAGAGGAGAGGAGGAGAGGAGAGGAGAAGAGGGGAGAGGAGAGAACAGGAGAGGAGAGAGGAGGAGAGGAGAGGAGGAGAGGAGAGGAGTCGCTTTTATAAAATGATGTTTAAATGTAAAAGTAACATAATGGGACATTTGTATGAAGCTGAAAAAGCTTTACCTTTATAATCCAGCCCATAGTCCTCTGTGAAGTCATAAAATGAGCAGGAGAGGAGAAAAAAATGTTTCATGACATCAACATTGTGAAACCAATTACAATCAGTTACTCCCCAAACACACAAAGAGCCCTGAAACATATAAAATAAACCACCTGCATGCCAAAAACCGAACAGAATGAGCTGTCTGAGAGTGTGTAATCCATGACTTCATGTGCAAGATGTTTACAAATAATAACATAAGTGCTATTTACACTGTGACTACAGTTGCTATGCGGGTGGTAAACAACAATCGGAGGAGGAGAGAGAACTCCTCGAGGCGAGGTGACACATCCGAGGACAACGAGAGATCGGGAACAGATGTTGCAGAGCTCCGATATAAACCGACGCCGAGCTGGAACAATCAAGGCCAATACACTGTTAATGAACTCACCCAAATAGTGAACAGGTTCCTGGTACTGGGCCTGGGCGAGCAGCAGAACTGTTGACATTTCAGAACAATAAAGTAATCAAAGATAGGCCGATGAGTGAAATGAAAGAGGAGGAGAGTCTGTAATTATAAGTACTCTGAGTACTGTAACCGAGGAGCTTTGAATGTTTAAAATCTGGCTTATTTTTGACTTTTAAACTCAAGTTTTTCCAGGTTTTTCTCAAGGTTTTTCAAGATAATGAAACTTTAAGACGGCACACAAAGCAAGATGCAAGACCAGTGAGAATGTGATGACGAAGAAATGACACTTTTTTCTTATTACAAATGAAATATGGAACTCATAAATAAATAAAATGCACATCCTATAATCAGTTTAATACAGTCAGTGGCTTTGCTGCTACAGTACGGCCTCACTCGGTCTGGTATGAGCAGTTACGGTGGCTTCTTTCGTTTTCTAATGTTTGCATACATGAGTTAAAGATCGTGTAGCCTGACCTGACATACGAGCAGCTCGGTGCTACCTGACGGCCACAGTTTGGAAAACTATCGAAATTAAAAGACATCACGCCACATTTCTCCAGTACACACAATGCTTTTATTCATCGTTAGTGCGTCTGTGTCGCCTTTATCCACCTATATGGAATTCATTGATCGTGTAACTATTAAATCACCATTGATGCTAAGTATATAAACTTTTCAGCACTGACGACGGTGCCATTAAACTATCAAGTCTTAATTTAGCCGGTAAATGGTTTTCAACTCTCATTTATCAAATCATTCTTCTTTAAAAAGCGACATAGTCGACATCATGTGTAAAATATCTTATAATTGGGAACAAACTGCTGAATACAAAAACATAAAAAAGCGGGGGACTGGGGCACATTGTTAATCCTGCTTTCAAATATTGATACATGAATTTTAAAAGTTCACTCTCGTTGATTTTCAAAATAAAATCACCTCTAATCATCAGTTTTACAGTTGTTGTTAAAGCAGGGCTACCACTACTAGTGGCCACCAGTAAACAATTAAGATAACTGACATGTTAAAAACAGAGAGTAACACAAGTAGAGTAGTGTTGGTTTTAAATAAAGCATTTTATTTTCACCGTCTCACTTTGAAACAACTATTATATAACTTTTGCTGAATAGAGACAACTGTTCAGCCTGATACTGGGAGAATGGAAAAATGTGCTAATAGAGCCGTGATGTCAGTAAAACTGACTCAGTATTGTCACTGACACGACGATATCTAGCTCACATTTGCTTCTAAGAGTGGCTGATTGTGTGGCAACCTCACTCTGGCAACAAGACTGGCGGAAATTACAGTCTGTCACAAAACGCCCTGAAAGCCACAATTTGTCATTTTAGATGCTTCGGTTTTTCATCCGGATGAAATGAATTAAACGCAGCGTGGGGACTGAGTTTAGCTGTGTGTCAGAGCCAGGCTCGATCTTCAAGAAAAAAAAAGCATCCCTTTAACTTTGATTGTAGTAATAAATAGAGAAATCTGAAGATTTGAAACCAGGTTTGCCCGTAGAGGAATATGTTGCAGTTACCTGGCATGCAGATTAGTAGGAGGACTCTCATGGTCACTCTGGGAGGTAGACTGACTTGAACACTGGAGGGGGAAGATGAAGAGAGAGCAACATGAAGAGGAATGAAGTGCTCGGTGAGATATCCGTTTGGTCTCCACCCCTGTGCCCTCTGTCACCCCCTCCACTGTTCTCACCTCCTCTCTCTGCCCTCCTTCATCCCTCACCCCCGCTCCTTCTTCCACTGGCCTCAAACAGCCACAGCAAGTTATAAAAAAAAAAAAAAAAGAGAGAGAGGGGGAGAAAACTCTGACAGCAAGAATGTGGCACGTCTGTCTTCCTAAGAACAATCCCTCTGTTTTCCTACTTTTCCTCGCTGCAGCAGACAGTCTCGGGGCTGCATTCCAGGAAAAGAAACAGAGGACCCCTCAACCCCACCCCTCGCTCGCTCTCTGGGTTTGCTTCATCCCTCCCTCCCTCCTTCTCTCTGTCTGTCTCCACATCCTTCATTTCCCTTCTGTCGCCCTTACTGGTCATTTCCTCGAACCCCCTCCTCCTCCTCCTCCTCTTTCTCTTTCTCTCTTTTTCTTTCTTCTTCACTCCACCGAGCAAAAAGAGCCTCTCAGGTTGAGTGAAAATGACATGTGGACAGAAAAACAGGAACACTGACACCATCGCAGACTGGTAAAAGCAGATTAGGACTTCCAATGAAATCCTGGATGTCACAGTGTGAAAGTGTTAAAATCCATTACCTTAGCTTCCTGCAACACTGACCAAACTACTTTTCCACTTTGTGGAAAATATGAATGCTCCTCCTCTGCTGCAACTCCGTGAACTGTTTCATGCACACAGCACCGAGCGGCTAATTTGGACCTTTTTTTTTTCTTTCTCTCACACACTCTTTGTATTTTACTGCATGCAGATTTTCATGACTCCACGGTGGATGCAAAGACGTGACTGAGACAGTGTTTGCACAAGTTCTGCATGTGTATCAATAAATCTGTGAATGTGTGTGTGTGTGTCCCTGTGTGTTTGTGTACCAGCACACACACACACACACACACACACACACACACACACACACACATTCTTCTTGTGCATCACAGTGGCTATCGGAAACCATATGTTTTCACAGCACACATCTGGGAGCGATTAGCCTCCCTCTCCCCAATTGAGTCCTTCCCTTCCCAGCTAGAGACCCCCCCCCCCCTTTCTTCCCCATAATACACACACACACACACACACACACACACTCATTAGTAAGAGTTTCTGAGGACAGCTACAGGAGGTGCACTGCTGTCATCTATTTTACGCATTTTTGTTTTTGTGCAACTATGACAAATAAGTGAATACATAAGAATTCAAAATCAGCTTTCCATGTGCCCTCATCGACCCCCATCCTTTTCAGTGTGTGTGTGTGTGTGTGTGTGTGTGTGTGTGTGTGTGTGTGTTTCGTTTTCCCTCTTGGCACCCTCTCTCCATTGTAGTGCCATTACTGCAGGCTGTGCTGTGAAGTCCCTCCTCCCTTCTTCTCTCCAGTGAAAACACAGGACCACATGTCAGCTCTCAACAGCCATTAACATACAAGCAAATTATCCACAATTATTCGGTCTACGTTGAGCAGACAGATAAGGATGCTTTAATTACAGACAAGGCTGCATGAAATCTGTGCGCAATCACATCTCGTCATTTTTCACCCCCGCTCCATAAGTTCTCAGTATAAATGCAATTTAAATATCCGAACCAACATGTGCATGAAATAAAAACAAATAAAGTGCATTTGAAAAACCTGGAAAAAAAAATACAAACTCAAAACTTTTTCCAGAGTGTCTTACCTAACTTTGATTCAGTTTGCTCCGACTATCCTCAGCTCTCATGCGTCCTCTGAGTGCAGGAGGACCTCGCAGCGCCACATTGTACCACCCCGCATCTGTAGTCTCCTCCCCGTCCAGTCAGCCTCCAGCCCCCGGTCCCAGTACCGACCCGCAACAAGACCAGCGTGATCTTGGCTACCGACAGATACCGTGACACTACAGGATCAAAAGTAGGCTTCCCACTGTTGCAAGGTGACCAAAAGTAACTAAGTATTTACGCAAGTACTAATAAAATAAATACACAATCGAGTTACTTTACTTTGAGTGTTTCCACTTTATGCAACTTTGTACTTCTACTTGATTACTAATTCAAGATTGTACAAAAAAAGATCAGTTTATAAAATATGATTCACTGTATAATGATACAATTATATAATAGTACAACACTGACAGGAGTAATTTTGCATGATGATGTTTACTTTCAATAGGCTCCTTTTACTTTTTGAATGCAGGACTTTTAATTGCATTGGAGTATTTTTATACTGTGGTAATGCTACTTTTACTTAAATGATTTAAATACTTCTTGCAGCACCGTCAACTGATCTGTGTGACTAATAACACAACTGCAATAAGTGCAAAATGTGGTTAAATGATGTCTATGGTAATAGCCCCTGATGTTTTTTTATCACATAGTCCTGGTTCATGACTTTCTGTGCACTGCTGTTAATTCCCCACATACTGATTAACGTACCATTTGTATGAAGAGATAAGATGTGTAAACTAATATAAATACTAAGACGTTAGCTTTATTTAGATCCTACTCATAACATTTCATATATTTCTCTCTGGTAAAATCAGACAAATCACACCAGAAGTGAAAATTATGCATCCATTAAGATACGAGTACAACACAGTCTTCTATTTTTAAACTTTGAGTGCAGGATTAAAATGTATTTGATGAGCCACGATGCTTAAACTTTGTACACTGTGGCTTTCTCTCCATGCTATGCCTGCTTATTGTTAATACATACTGTGTCATTATTTCTCTGTTTCATAAATATATGTTTTTTTTTTAAAGATATGTCTTCATAAGCTTGGTGTTTTGTCACATTCAGTCTGACTGGCCACAGAATAGACCAGCACAAACTGTCTGAGCTGGACGTCCTGTCAATTAAACATTTAATAAAAGACAGTGAGATTAAATGTCACTGATAATCTTCCATTAGATTTTAAAAGCAACATCAATACTAACATCTGTCTTTGCAAGTCTTAAGTAAACCTACTAACGCCGTGACCAGCTCAGATTCTGCACAACAGTGACATCCAGAGGACACTACAGCTAACCACAAGGTATTTTAAGAGGTTTGTGTTTAACCCTTGGAGGGTCTTCCTGTTATGTCTCCTGAATAGTTCCTAAGACAAAACGTGGCTCCTTGCTAAAAACTGCTATAAAAATAATATATAATAATATTTTTTTCCACTTTAAACACGCCAGTCTTTTAGAACTACTTTAGCCTAAAATATACTTCTTTCGCAGAAAACAGTAAAAAGTGTGAAACTTTGCTGCATGTTTTGAATGGGTAAAATGGCGCCACGTGGTGGACAAATATAAAAACTACAAATTGAAAGCCAGTGGCCAAAAATGAAATCTTAACATAAAGGAATGCATTAATTTATGTTAGGATAAACGTGGGATCAAAAAAAGTGTTTTTTAATGGTTTTTAATGGGGCAGGTTTTGCCACTAGGAACTATTTAGGATGCATTTCTGTTGCTGAGCCATTTTAGGCTAAATAAAGTACTGAGATTTCTATTCTAAAAAAAATTAAAAATGAATATCTTTGACAAATTTTAGCAATCTTCATTCAACACAGCCACATTTCTTAAAAAATAAACAAAGCAAAAAAAAAAAAAGCCACAAATTGTCCTGAAATGGCTCAAGAGTTAAGCAGCGTTAGTGACGGCAAATAACAACCAGCGAAAACAGCTGCGTGTGTTTCAACTATTTATTTTCCATCAAAACAGAGACTGCAGTTGGTATGTGGGAGAATCAGAGGGAACATGTATACCTGCACGTGTGTGAAAGCAGCTGCTGACTCGAGAAGCAACAAGCTATAAAAATGTTTACACAGGAAAAAAAACGCCTTTTTTTAAACTTGAACACGTAGCATCATGTGCACAAACATACACACAGACGAGCTGGAGATAAATACCTCTGTTATGGTACATGTGGACACACACTCTTTCCTGCATTCATACTGTACATGTGCGTTTGTGTAACACCAAGTCGTCCAACCACACACACACACTCCCATTTAAATTACAGCTGACTGTACAGTCTGCAGTGTGGTGGTGGAGCTGACAGGTGTACTGGCCCTTCAGACCTCGATAAGCAATATTTTAATCAATATATCATTTAATCATGGAGGGAAAAGTTGTACGAGAGGACAGCGGAGGTTTCAGAGCGCAGCCGCCTTCTTGTCTTTGTACGTGGCCATCATCTTCTTGATCTCAGCTATCGCTTTACCTGGATTCAGGCCCTAAAAGAGGAAGAGGACACAGATGAGCAAAGATGTAAGAATAGTTTTTTTAAATTCTAATAATATACAATACAAAACATGAGCTGTGTGTGGACGGGGGTTACCTTGGGGCAGGTCTTTGTGCAGTTCATGATAGTGTGGCAGCGGTAGAGGGAGAACGGATCCTGCAGCTTGGCCAGACGCTCCTCTGTGAACTCGTCCCGTGAGTCGATCATCCAACGATACGCCTGAGACACAACAGGATGTCAAACCGTCTGTTTTGCTTCATTTCCGGATGAGGATTCAGGATTTAAAATCAGACACTCACCTGCATCAGCACAGCAGGCCCGAGGTATTTATCCCCGTTCCACCAGTAGCTGGGACAACTCGTACTGCAGCAGGCGCACAGGATACATTCATACAGCCCATCCTATGCAGGAGGAAAAAAAAGAGTATACGTTATTTTTTTTGAAAACTCTCATGTTTGACCAAAATAAAAAAAGAAACAGGTGTGTACCAGCTTCTGTCTGTCCTGCACAGACTGCAGGTACTGCTCCTTCCCTTCGTTTGACTCGTCCTTCTTCTTCAGGTAGGGTTCGATGGACTTGTACTGCGCGTAGAAGTTACTCATGTCCTGCAAACACAATCGCACAATCAAGGAAGCAGTCAGCCTACAATCTTTAATATAGAAATGACTAAATACATCTAAAAATGTAACAAAGAAAAACTGGATTGTTGTTGCAAACTTATCTGGAGGTATTGAGTCTATAAATCAAAAGAGGCTGAATGAAAACATTGAAGTGTCTTTTCCTTTTGATTACAATGTTTGGATTCATTCAGGCTCATGTGGAGCAGTGAGAGTTGTTCAAACAGTTCAGCGTGTGGTAGGGGTTGTACTTCACTACGTCACAATGACGTTTAGAGCTTGACGTCGACTAGTCGCTAATCGAGAGAGGGCTGGCTCAATTCGTGGCAGCGGCAGCGAGTAGTGGCATTTCCGGTGCCAGCTGCCACCGGAACTGACATTACCTGGCTGTCCCAGCGACAAGCACGCCAAGCAAGAGGATTTTTTCACTCGCTGGTAAAACCATCACGCCACAGCGGGCGAGCCTTCACCAGAGATGTATAAATTACTGGAGTAAAGGAGTGGAGTAGAAGTACAAGTGCTATATCAAAAAACTGACTTGAGTAGAAGGTGAAGTGTTCTTTAAACACCATACTTAAGTAAAAGTACTAAAGTATTCAAAATGTTTTGTACTTAAGTATTGCAAGTAGAAGTATGTAAAAAAAAAGGCACAACTTCTAATGTTACAGTGTTCATGGTAGAGTTCTGTGATTTCCCATGGTCTGTGAATGCGTCTGAATGAATGCAGAGCGAGGGGGCGGGGCAGCAGGTGAGAGAGCGCACCTGGGTGAGTCAGGTGTATGACGTACGGCGCACGAGCGAGGTTGATGTGAGGCCGGGACTGTTCAGTTGGTTTTTTGGCGTGGTTCCGGCCGACAGTCACCGAGTCCTGGAACCAAACCGTTCAGCAATAAATGCAGTTTGTTCAATATCGCCTCGTCATTCATCACGTGTCCGGCTGGACGCTACAATAGTAACGAGTAACGACTCAGCACATGAAAAATGTATCAGAGTAAAAGTATTAAACTCATCAAAAATATGTAGTTTTTGTCCCAGTCCGCGACTAGTCGACGTTGACTCGACTTTCATCATATTAGTGTCGACTTAAAAAAATCTGAAGTCGTGCAACCCCTAGCTTGTGGTGGATATTTACTCACAGGCACCAGGTCTTTCACCACATACATATGTGGCAGAGGGTAAATCTTAGTTGGTTTGCTAATGTTGGTGTCGATCTTGTTGAGACAGGCGAGTGTGTTTCCCCCGTTAATGTTCATCGCACAGGATCCGCAGATACCTGCAATTAAAACAGAAATAATAAAAAGCTTTTAGCATCAGCATCATCATCATCATCATCGCGTAAGTTATTTGTTACTGTTGTGTAATAAACTCCAGTCTCGACGTCGCTGACCTTCTCTGCAGGAGCGGCGGAAAGTCAGGGTGGGGTCCATCTCGTTTTTGATCTTGATCAGGGCATCGAGAACCATTGGGCCACAACTATATGAAGAAGAACAAAACATGAGATTTCTGACGTGTTTGAAACAGGTTTTTTTTTTTTTTTATAGCTCCAGAGTCATGTTGACTGAAGAGAGTTGAGAGCATCCCCGGGCTGATTAAGAGGATCAGATGAAGGAAGAGGACTGGGAGAACGCCAGGCTGTCAAATTCAGCTGAGTTAAATCTACTTGCAGCTGTTGTCTGTTCGTTAATAACGCCCTCTGTTTACACACGCTTTGGGTACAGCTTTGAACTGCACGAAAGCAGTAAGCCTGCACCTGTGGAAGTGGGTGTGATGAAGTAATATATCGTCCAGTACGTATTGTAAAAGATAAGCAGAGATTTCACGTGAATGTCGATTGCATAACCTGACAAAGTTCTCTACTAGCTTAAGATCATTTCTGCACGGTGTCAACTGATTTTAAATTCATATATGAAGATAGAAAATAAGAGTATTAGTCATTTTTGGATTCCTGGATACTTTTTCACTTAGCTATTTAAGTAGCTGACGAATGGGGACAAAAGATTGGACGCATCACGGCACATCCTGGACCTCCGTGTGGCTTTATAACACCTACGTGTTGAGGTCGATGTCGTAGGTCTGCATACGGGGTTTGTCTCCTGGAGTGTCTGGGTCCCATCTGTACACCTGGAACTTCTTCACTCTGGGCTGTGCTGCCGGAGCCGCCGCTGTCTGGGCGTACCGCACCGCCTGAGGAAACATGATCACACGGTCACTCTGCTGTTTAACGTTACACACGACTAGAAACATGCGAGATGCTGAATTAAAAAATATGAATAATTGCTTTCGGTCTTGCTTTGCTACTTTCACTTTGAACTCCTACAAGACTGGGAGAGTTTAATTATCTTTCCTGTGCTCACAAACCTAACAAACAACACAAATAGAGTTTGAGTGGAGTTTTTTTGTTGGTTAAAGCATAAAAAAACTGTGATTTACTGATTATAGCTATCACTCATCTTATGAACCCAGGGTTAATAATCTTTATCTTCCATCTGATTCAATTGCATTGTCCTATTTTAACCTGTTTCAATGTTGTATTCTTGTAAATTGATAATTTTATGGTTCTTTTCTATTGTTTGTTATTTGCTGTCTACTCTCATTTATTGTAGGGTGACAGAAAGACGCCTATGAAATCAAATGTATTATTATTACTATTAGAAATTAATCACTTTTGGCCTCTAAATTATGTAATTAAATGGTGTCAGGTTGCTTAATTATGCTATAATTAGCTGGACAGTGTTTTTTCCCCATAAGTCACAAGTCATAAGTCAATTTATTTAAGACATGGTGCTGCACAACATCAAAACTCAATAAAAAACATTAGAAGTAAGGAGGAAAAAGAAACAGATACATAAATAAAACAAGTTAAAAACAAATTAATGAATTTTGGACAGTCATAAATACTGTAGACAAGAACAAAATTGATAATTGATCAACTCTTGAACGCCAGCGTGAATAACTGTTTAATCTTCTACATTTAAAACGTTTAAACCAACATTAAAACCTTTAGAAAGTCACAGTTGAGTCAGTCTAACAACTGTTTTTTTTACAGTGGACTAATACCTGGACCACATTAAGCTTTCAGAGTATAGACGGAGCCCGTCCCTGTCAAACCGTTGACCGTGTGTCCACACGTCTCTCTGTCTGTCTCTCTCTCTCTGATTTAAACTGTAACCGACAGTAACGGCTCTAAATTCAAACTGTTATTTAAATATGATGATTTTCCAACGTACCGCCAGGCCTGCGGGGCAGCGCAGAGCCAGAACTCCACAGCGGCTCAAGGACGTGAAACCAGCAGCCGACATTTTGGATCTTTCCTCCTCTGACCTCCACCAACGCCGCCCGCTGTCCTGACGTCCTCTCTGACTGCGTCATCACGCAACGGTTAGAAGCGCGTGTTTTGTTACACGACGTCTCCCGGATGTTTTGGTTTAGAAAAGAAGAGTGATTTTTGTTTTTAACACGGTTTTTATGATTTGATCTGTTGTTTTCTATGGGGTGCCGTTTGTAAAGCGTCTCGCTCTGAAAATAACAGCAACATTTTGTCACATTTAGCTAAAAACAATGTTTAAAAAACTGGTTTGAATTTTTGAGAGTCACTTTTAGAGATATTTTAAATATTTAAATCCAAATGTTAAATGTAAAATCTAAATGCTAAATCTAAATCTAAATGTTAAATACAAATCTAAATGTTAAATATAAATGTTAAATATTAATCTAAATGTAAATATAACATTTAGATTTATATTTAACGTTTAGATTTAACATTTAGATTTAGATTTAGCATTTAGATTTTACATTTAACATTTGGATTTAAATATTTAAAATAAGTTCACAAATATAGTTCTACAGAAAGAGTTTGTGCATCTCTGGGAACCATATATGAGTATTGTAGAATCTGGGATGTAAATTTATTTATTTGCTTTTGTTTTGTGTGTATATTCAAATTATTTTGTTTTGTTTTTTTCTCTCTTGCTTTGATTTGGCAAACCTATACATTAATATTGTGTGTCTGTGCGTGAGTGATTGTTTCAGTAGTGTAATTGTTCTGTAATACTAATAAAAAACAATAAATATATTTTGAAGAAAAATTAGATTTGTTTGACCCTTTGAGTTTAGCTCACGTACACACCAGACTGCCCGGGCTTGTAAAACGAACGCACCCAGCACGCCTCTGTCAGTAGAGGTACGGCAGCGTGCGGAGTTGAACTCACACACACACACACCGACTCTCTTCACAGGTGGAGCCGGTTTAAGGTCATTTAATACATATTTAATAAATCAAACAGCGGTGCTGTGGTTAAATCGGGGAGCAGGCATGGTGTTCCTGACGCTGTCTTGTTGGATCCGAAGCCGAGGACCCGACAGATACTGGAAAGTCCAAGAAGTTCTCAAACATGCCCGGGTAAGGCCACGACTATGTCCCGGCGGGGGAGCGACCCAATGTGACAACCTGTCCCAGTTGTAGTCTGTGTGCGGTGATTAGATGGTTAGATCATGTTGATCTAATACTAACATGAGTCATGATGATGATGATGATGGTGGTGGTTTTGTTTAAGTCATCCTCCCTGTCTCTTCCTCCACGCAGCACTTCAGAGGCAGGAAGAACCGCTGCTACAGTCTGGCTGTGCGGGCGGTCAGGAGAGCTTTCGTCTACGCCACTAAAGCTCGGAGGCTGAAGAAACGCAACATGAGGACGGTAAGTCACGAGTACACGATGTTTGTTACATCCTTTAACTGCTGTGTGATCCAGACCCGGCACCTATGAGAGGTCAGTGTCTTTGTGTTTGACCAAACCAACGCTAGTATTCAGCATCATGTTGCAAGTAATAAATACATAAATGTCAATGCTAAAATAATTACTTTAAACAAAATATCATTATTATTATAGTATTATATGGGGTGCCGTTTGTAAAGCATCTCGCTCTGAAAATAACAGCAACATTTAAAATTTAGCTTTAACATTTATATATATATTAAACATTTAGATTTATATTTAACATTTATATTTAACATTTATATTTAACATTTATATTTAACATTTAGGTTTATATTTAGCATTTAGATTAATTAACATTTAGATTTAACATTTAGATTTTACATTTAACATTTGGATTTAAATATTTAAAATATCTCCACGTTCACAAATATTGTTCTAAATGTGCAAAAAAGTGACTCTCAAAAATTCAAACCATTGTTTTTAGCTAAATGTGACAAAATGTTGCTGTTATTTTCAGAGCGAGACGCTTTACAAACGGCACCCCATAGTATTAAGACATTTTCATTTTAAATCACACTTAAATGAATGAAATAAAATAATGGAAATGATATGTTGTAATCAAATACAAGACATTTTAAAGAATACCTGGAATATTTAGTCATAATAAATTGATTTCAAAAGATGGAACAAAAAAAACAAAACTCAGCCAGCATGAAATAACCTAGAAAATAAATGCGGGTCATTTTTTAAACCCATGTTCTGCATTAGAAGGGGTGTGGATATGTTGCACATCAAAGGGTTAAAGTGATTTTAAAAAACGGGTATTTATTGCATGACACATGGATTTAATTTTTTTTTTTTTTTTACCTTTTCTGGGCCCCAAAATGCTTTAAATTAAGGGGGAAAAAATGTCTCTTTGTTCGAACAGCTCACCAGTCAAGGTCATAAATAGTAAATGGATTGTACTTGCATGTAATACTGTTGCATATCTCATTCACACACATTCAGGCATTAGCTGCCATGCACGGTGCCGGTTGCTCATCAGTTTTTGGGAGCTATTCATACACATTCACACACCGATGGTGCAGCCATCAGAAGCAATTTGGGGTTCAGCACTTTGTGCAGACTGGAGAGCTAGGGATCGAACCACCAACGACCAGCTCTACCTCCGAGCCACAGCCGCCCATAACCTATGATTTGTGATCCCATAGTAGGGTAATCAATTAATTCAGCATTAATTATATTTGTTGTGCTCTTTATTTCTTCAGCTCTGGATCTCGCGTATTGCAGCAGCAACACGAGAGCACGGCATGAAGTACCCCGCCCTAATGCACAACCTCACCAAGGTTAGTTGTGTTGAATGTTACTGTGTCACTCCTCTGCATGTGCTCCATGCTGTCGGCTCAACATCTTTCCTCTGTTTTCCCCCATACAGACCAGCGTGCAGCTCAACCGACGCGTCATCTGCGATCTGGCGGTCACAGAGCCTCGGTCGTTCCTCTCGCTCGCGAAGCTGGCGCGAGCTCGGCAACAGGAAGGCTTCAGAGCGGCGCTGGGTGACGGCAAAGAGCCTGCTGGCGTCTTCTCCCGTGTTGTTTTGCTGCAGTAAAGGACTTGATATGGTTACAGGTTTTCAGTCATGTGGTTTAAAGAACAGTGGAGAAACACACACATACCTCCTTTCTTTATGGTTTTCATTCATTTGAGTATTTCTCAAATATTCATAACATTAATTTAGTTAAACATACACCAAGGAAGCAGTCTCAGTTTAATGTGGATGACCTGCATGAACAAACCATCAGCAATCCTCTTGAAATGAATGAGGTGATGGAAACTTCTTTTGTCCACAGGGGGCCAAGTTCCACGTAGTTGCGTTAGATAATTTTGTGATCAATAAATGGGCTTATGTATTGTTTAACAACCACGTACATTTTGACACCAGAGTCTGGTCACCGTGTTTAGTGTTGACTCAAGGCGGGGAGTTACTTGGACTGCCTACATCTCCCTCTTTCTTGCACTATGTATAAAAACATGGGTTAGATGTCCCTGAAGTGTAAAATCCTGCTCAAGGACACTCCAACAGGACGTTTGATTTCTGTTGCGGTGCCTTTATCCCTGACCTTGAAGGACAGTCTCTCTCCTCGTTATGTTGCCGTGTATCTGTGTTGTCCAAAAGCAGTGGATTTATGAAAAGGGGGTATCACAAATGTATGACATTCCCTACTATAAGGGAAATGTAATACATTAAATAAATCTAAGCTTACAAACATTTCACCCTCCTGATCCTCTGGTTCAATGACAGAGGATGTGATGTCCATAAACCTCCCTGCGTTTATCATATGCAACCTTTTTGTTAAGTTATGACTTTGCCGTTGGGAAGAAAAGTGACCTCAAGCTTTATCCTGAAAAGACTTTTGTCTCTGTGTAAATATATATTTTACCATTTGTTATTGTGCGATTGTTCTCCGAATGTTTAGTTCATTAAACATTTTGATATACGTTTTGTCTCCCCCGTGTTGACTCTTTAGTGAAGACATGGCTGTGATTTGAGAAGCGTTTTATTCTAGACTGGCAATTTGTAGCTTTTATGTTGCACAGCAACAGCACCATGACACAGCACAAGGTCAAAATGATTTTTTATATGTCGTCCAGGAGTATTCAACTGAGGTTTGAAACTGACAGTCCAACATTTATTCCTAATCAGAATCACTTTTATTGACCAGATATGTACACACATACAAAAAATCTGACTCTGGTTTTACTTTACTCTAAATGTACATGTAACATATCGAGCAGCAACCTCTGTGGCAGTTTCTCTAACGTCCACTTGAGGCTGGCTACAGAACAAGTCAGTCTCCATAAGCCGCCATGTTAAAATGTCCAATTTCACAGCAGAAATAAACATGTTTACAGCCTGGTACGAAAAACAGTTTTGGTATCTGTAGCCAATTTCCCTGTTCATGACAACTGTACTGAGTCTGAATTTCTATTTAAGTCACACATTCAGATTATATTAAGGCTAAAAGTTACACATAATTCTCAGCATGGTTGCTCTGATTGACAAGTAGGTGCTGTTAGAGATGGTTTGTTTGAGCGTCCAGGCATCATGCAGCCCGCCTCAGGTGCGCTGATGATCCACGTCTTTGCCTGATTTTTTTAGATTAACCAGGACAGATCAACCAAAACAGCTCTCTGGAAACCTGAGGGTGCGCTGTCCATTCTTTATACTGTCAATGAAATTAAATGCTAAACTAAAAACAAGCTTGACTTTATTGTTTTCACAATATAACAAAGAAATACAATTACATGTCTTGAACAAACATGTCAACGCCCCTTAACCAAGTTCTTGGTTGGGAATCAGGTCAGCGAGTTTCTTGTATATAAGGAACCAAACAAACATATTTCTGTGATATTTTACATCACATGTCCCGAGGCGCTTCCATCACAGGAGTCAGTCCTCGATACATAGCTAGTAAAGGGTCTCCCAGATCTGGTGGGAATTATGTTTTATTGTATATGTAATTTTCTTTAAAGGGAGAGTTGAAGACAGTTCAGATAAGTTGGGCGGCAGTAGCTCAGTCCATAGGGACTTGGCGTGGGAACCGGAGGGTGGCCGGTTTAAGTCCCACATGGAAGGTGTACTGGTAGCTGGAGAGGTGCCAGTTCACCTCTTAGGCACTGCCGAGGTGCCCTTGAGCAAGGCACCGGCTGGCTGCCCATCACTCCACCATCTCTCTCCACATTTGCATGTCTATGCTGTTGTATTGCATGTGTGTGTGTCCGGGTTAAAATGCATGTAAATAATAAAGTATATCTTCTTCTTCATAAGCTTGACTTATTTAAAATATATGTGTAGATTTATACATTTATAAGCAACAATAACAGTGGTTGCAGACTGTGCTTGACACAAAGGACACATCAGTTGTCAATGACCTCTGTCTGACAAAAAGCAGACACAGCCTGATGCAACCCTGAAGAAAAGCGTGTCCTCTCCATTCAAACACGTGGTATGACCCTCCGTGGCTGCCGTACAGATTCTGGGTGGGACTACACCGATGACCTCTGCTGAGGACAGACAGCTGGGACAGCCAATCAGAAGACGGGGTACTTGCTCGCAGCCAATCATTTTCGCCATTGTTCAGACTCTCTGCTGCGCACGCGCAGAAGACTGCGGCGACACGCGTGTGGAGGAAGTGCAGTGACAGGTCTGAAGCCGCCCGGTCCTCACTGACACCGGAGTTTAAATTATCTGCTTTAAAAATAAAGAAATGTCGTGGCTGTTCGGCCTGAACAAGGGGCAGCCGGAGGTGCCTCCCGGTCTCCCGGCTCAGCCTCCTCCTCCACCACCGCCACCGGCCGGAGGCTCCAGCGGTGGTGGTGGAGATAAACCCAAGGACAAATGGAGCAACTTCGATCCCACCGGGCTGGAGCGGGCTGCTCAGGCGGCCAAGGAGCTCGACAAGTCCCGTAAGTGTTACAGGAAGGCTCGTTAGCTCAGCGTGCACCAGCATCCAGCTGCAGCAGCCCGGATAGAGAGGCCCACTCACAGCTGGCACACACACACACACTTTATTATAATGAGAATGAATGAGTTTCTGCATGACACCAGAGCTCTGCTCCTCTCTCCCCTCTGCATTCAAACCAGTTGACTGGGCTCAAAGGTCATCAGGCTTGCAACACCAACCAAATTCCTCCATCCAACTTGTGCAATTGTTGATTTGTGTTTCATTATTATTTCCGTTCTTTATTCAGGGAAACCTTGACTGAGCAAATTGCTCTTTTACAGCAATGCTCTGATCACAACAAACACAAACAATATACAATAAATAGCCCAGTTAACAGTTGAAACAAGATCAAGTTAAAACCAGTTAACACAGTTTAAAGCAAGATCAGTTAGAACTAAATCAGTTAAAGCAAGAACACTGTATATTTCCCATACCATGTATTAAAACTTTAAAACGGTTTACGGACACACGTTTGTCTAACTTCAGTGCCTCTTGCAGATGGATCCATTTAGTGGGTGCATAAAACTGAAAAGCTGATTTTCCACCCTCTGATCTTATTTGGGGTGTTTCTAGTGTTATAAAACCTTGTGACCTTGTGCTATATGTGCAGTGTCTAAAATTTAAAAGAGAAGTGAGGTATGATGGTAATTTGCCTTGTAGTGCTTTGTAAATGAATGGAGAGAGGACCGCCCTACACTCTCATATAGTTTACAGTGATGAGTTCTAAAAAGGTCACCAGTAATAAAACGTATAGCACTATGGTAGACTGTGTCAAGAGCTTTCAGAGTGGATGGAGATGCATGCATGTAAATGATATCTCCATAATCTAAAATTGATAAAGAAAGACTGCAGGGCAGCCTCTAAACACCTCACACACTCTTCTCTCCTGTCACCTCCTGCATGCAGGAAATGCCAAAGAAGCTCTGGATCTGGCTCGGATGCAGGAGCAGACCACGCAGATGGAGCATCAGAGCAAGATGAAGGTGAGGTCACTGATCTGTCATGACCTGCTGCAGGGAGAGATGAGTTTAATACTGCTGCGGTTAATGAACATCAACAGGAGAAAGTGTTGACGATCGTGATTCGCTGGATGGGAGATGTAGTAAAGTGGATAACAGTGCTGCGTTTCTTTGTTTGCTGCAGTTTACGATGCAAAAGATAAGAAACCAGACAATGTAAGAGCCATAAGATGTGAATTTAAGTCAATTTAAATATGATGCATAATTTATAATTTCAGGTTATTTTATGTGCAAACCAGGGAAAGAATGTTAAAACATTTTAAAACAAACTCATGTTAGTTATTATCATTCATGCTCCCTCCCTGATAGAATATTAGACCTATTTTAATTTGGTGAGTTAGAGCTGCGGCACGAACGGGAGCATAACATTTTTGTAATTTTTGTTTTTGTTTGTTTTTTATAAAACGTTTGAACTGGATTACATCTCCTGTCATTTGCGTCAGACTGAAGTTACTGTGCCTACAGCTCGGGAAGTAAAAGCAACGCAACTATAGACAACAAAGTTTGGGGGTGGCAGTAGCTCAGTCCATAGGGACTTATCTTGGGAACCGGGAGGGTGGTCGGTTCAAGTCCCATATGGACCCAAAATATGGAAGGTGGGCTGGTGGCTGGAGAGGTGCCAGTTCACCTCCTGGGCACTGCCGAGCTGCCCTTGAGCAAGGCATCTTTGTCTTTCATCTTTGTTTTGTACGTGGATGAAACCGGACAAATCTGGATCACAGTTACATATAAATTACGTGTCTGTATCTGTCAAGTTGTCTGTTATTACTACTTTCTACTTCAGTATCTCGTTGAAGACTTTCTTCATGGCGCCCGGCGGTTGCGGTCGATTTAAACGTTCCTTCAGGTCTAAAATATTGAATTCCTGTGTCTGTGCTGCTGTGACAGGAGTATGAAGCAGCAGTCGAACAGCTCAAAGGCGACCAGATACGAGTCCAGGGGGAGGAGAGGAGGAAAACTCTGAATGAGGAGACGAAGCAGCATCAAGCGGTGAGAACAGAAAAACAAATATATTGCAGCATGATTTAGGCTTGATTGAGTTACATGGTTGGTTTCTCTTCCATTGCAGAGAGCTCAGTATCAAGATAAGCTGGCTAGACAGCGATATGAGGACCAACTACGGCAACAGGTGAGGTCATCTCCTTCAGATTTGGTATATAATGCTTTTAAATGAAACGCAATACCAAAATGATTTTCTCTTTTTTCAACAGCAAGCCCTGAATGAGGAGAACCTCCGCAGACAGGAGGAGTCCGTACAGAAACAGGAGGCCATGAGGAAAGGTATGAACTCACTCACTGTGACGCTGAAGGGAGGATTTTGTGGAAGCGCTTGATGACGATGTTGAGCGGTGGGTCACGTGCTTGTTGGTTTTTGTAGCGACGATAGAGCACGAGATGGAGCTGAGGCACAAGAACGAGATGCTGCGCATCGAGGCCGAGGCTAAAGCGCGAGGCCGCGTGGAGAGAGAGAACGCCGATATCATCCGCGAACAGATCCGCCTGAAGGCTGCAGAGCACAGACAGACTGTCCTCGAGTCCATAAAGTAAGATTTAGGATTAGATGGTGTCCTGAATCATGTGACTCCAAACATGTTTTATAAATCTCAATCTGTAGTTACATGTGCATGCTTCACAGTTAACTGGTGTTTGCTCTCAGGACTGCAGGTGCTGTGTTTGGAGAAGGATTCAGGGCCTTTGTGTCAGACTGGGACAAAGTCACAGCCACGGTGAGACGTGTTTCCATCCACAGTCAGTTTAGTGAATGATTTATACTACGAATATTACACAACAAGAGCTGAATTTGTCACAGAATTTCACAAAGATGGGCTGCACGAATACGCGGTATTACATCACTGATTACGGTGCAGGGCGGGGCACGCACACATGCACCCCCCCCTGCCTTCACTGCTTTGTTGCCCCAGCCTGACAAGGCAGGTCTACGACCAGCGCTGACGACGGCTGCAGGACCGGGATGGCTGCCTGACTGCGCTGGGCTTCTTTAAAACCCCCCCACCCCCCTCCCCTGGTTGCAAGTGATGTATCTTGCAACCAGACCCTGTCCTGTCTACCCCCCCTTGTCATATTATATGTATGGACAGACTGGTGTTGCAGTTTCATTGTACTGTATCTGTACTGTTGCAATGACAAATCCAATCCAATGTAAACAAGAGTAACCGTACATTTCTGTTTTAAATGTTTGGACTGATCCTGTAACTGTCTGTATCTGTCCCATCACCAGGTGGCAGGTCTGACCCTTTTAGCTGTGGGAGTTTATTCAGCCCGAAACGCCACGGGGGTGGCGGGTCGTTACATCGAGGCCCGGCTCGGGAAGCCGTCACTGGTGCGGGAAACGTCCCGATTCACCGTGGGAGAGGCGATCAAGCATCCAGTCAAGGTAGCTAATAAGGAATTGATCCTCTAATTTTTTTTTAGCCGCAGATTATAACGATAACTAATTACACCTTCTCCTTCTTAAGACGGTCAAACGGCTGAAGAGCAAACCTCAGGATGCCCTGGAGGGAGTTGTGCTCAATGTAGGTAAAAAATCCCTAAAAATGTGTCGTCGCATCATTTTGAACCACTTTGATATGAATGCCTTTTTTTTTTCTATCTCTTAGCCTTCTTTAGAAGAGCGTGTGCGCGATGTTGCTATAGCAACGAGAAACACGAGGCAGAACAACGGTCTGTACAGGAACATCCTCATGTACGGCCCTCCAGGCACGGGCAAAACTCTCTTTGCTAAGGTAAATGAACGACGACCGATGCAAACACTCAGATACGTGGAAAAGCGACGCTCCGTCTAACATCGAGGTTTGTTTGTTCTTTGTATTGAGTAGAAGCTGGCAATGCATTCTGGGATGGACTACGCCATTATGACCGGTGGTGACGTGGCACCCATGGGCCGTGACGGCGTGACTGCTATGCATAAAGTGTTCGACTGGGCGAGCACAAGTCGACGCGGGTATGACGCTCCGTATTCTATTAAATGAGGCTAATGCACAAATATGAACAGATGAAGATTGATCCTGTGTTTTTTCTATTTTCCTGTTTCAGACTTCTGCTTTTTGTTGATGAAGCTGATGCATTCCTTCGCAAGAGATCCACAGTAAGCCTGTATTTTATTTATCGCAAACCAAAAAGTTCTCTTATTTTTCACCACATGATGTCAAATCTTTACTTTTCTTTTGCAGGAGAAGATCAGTGAAGACCTCAGGGCCACTTTGAATGCATTCTTGTACCGCACTGGAGAACAGAGCAACAAGTAAATGTTTATTTATGTTCTGTGCAAAATCTGGGCTCGGATCTGAACCTTTAAATACCAACTTTGCTACTTCTCCCCCCGCATGTCTCTAAGCTGCTCGATTTCCTGTGTCTCCCTCCTGCAGGTTCATGCTGGTGTTGGCCAGTAACCAGCCGGAACAGTTCGACTGGGCTATAAATGACCGTATAGATGAAATAGTGAATTTTGCTCTGCCGGGGCCCGAGGAAAGGGAGAGGCTGGTGCGGTTGTACTTTGACAAATATGTGCTGGAGCCGGCCACTGGAGGGAGGCAGTGAGTACAACCCCCCACACAACATCACACGTGTTAGTCATTAGACTTCATATGTCTGTGTCTCAGAGATGCATGTATTAGTTCTGAGTGATCCTTGGCACGATGAGGATTTAATTTGATTCAGGTCAGGAAACGGCTTGCTGGAGAGGCCAGCCATGTTTAGGCTTTAATTACAAACAAGCTCAGATGTGTGATGGAAGCTGAAAAGGTGGAGAGTGATCCAAAAACACAACAAAGTCAGAAAGAAACGAGATCTTATTTATGAGAAATCATTTATTTTGTCCCTCTCTCATCTGTCTATCAGGAGGATGAAGCTGGCACAGTTCGACTACGGTAAAAAATGCTCAGAGATAGCAAAGCGGACCGGTGGAATGTCTGGAAGAGAGATCTCCAAGCTGGGTGTGGCCTGGCAGGTATGTTATCTGTTGTCGTTTGTCAATCCATCGCTGTAATCAGCTGGAAAAAATGTAAATCTTAATTTTCACAGTCATTTATTTGAAAATGCTACAAAATGTGTTAACCGGATGTTCTCTCGCAGGCGGCAGCATATTCTTCTGAAGATGGCGTCCTGACGGAGGCCATGATCGACGCTCGAGTTGACGATGCTGTCAAGCAACACATTCAGAAGATGGACTGGCTGCATGCAGAGGACGACGCTCAGAACAAGACCCTCACACCTCCCCCAGCTGGGGCGACAGCCACCGGAGGCAAAATGGGCTTTAACCTGCCCCTCAGTGAGGCGCCTCAGGCCGAGGAGGTGATCGCTCCGGTGCTTGAGATAAATACGAAACAGGAGGGTGAAAGTGCCGCAGCTACGACAACGACGGCGGAGAGTTTAGCCCAGCCTGCCGCCTCCACCGATGGCGAGGGCAAGGTGGAGAAAGACAAGACCGGATCTCCTCCAAAGGATGGAACTCCAGTTTGAGATCTAGATCGACCTGGTTTATAAAAACTAGTGTCCTGCCTCTTTAACTAGTTAGTCAGTTTATGTCTAAAAGTCTGAAGGACTGTCCATGACAGGAAATCATTCAGCGGGTCGGAGGAAAATAATCAATTCTAATGTTATAATGTATAGATCAAAGTGTACTTTACATGGAGACCAGACTCTGTCTGTAATAACAGTATATAAGTGTTGTACACAGTGGAGTGTCTGTTGAAATGATTAAATGGATCTGTTTTTTTATGAACAGTAAAGTTCTGTTGTTTCTTACAGACATTTCAGGGTTCAGCTGCTACATGATTACAGTTAAAGACACTTAAACAACAATGAGGAGAGACCTTGTAATGACATAGTCGAGCATTATAAATATACAGTATGCATATGGTTTTGAAAAACATCGCACATAGTTGCGCAGAGGAGTGGTCCTTGGATTACAGATGGTTTTATAATATTTCACAGTAATGACTGAGCACTTGAGGCATCTTGAATCATAAAGCGGAGTCAACAAAATTAAGCTTTTCTTGGTTTGGTGTAGGTCACATTACAGTCAGTCATTATAGAAAGCCTTTGTGTAATATGATGTATCAGCAATTGGCCAAAACTGGCCCGCTATTATTATATTATTTTATTATTATATCAGGCCCGCTTGATGACCTTGATTTATTTTAAAATATATATATTTTTAAAAATATATCTTTAAACCTCATGTTTCCTGTCAAAAAACAACAATTCCACAGATTTCACAACATTTATTGAAAAGTAGCTGATAAGTAACGTGACGGCAGCCAGAATGTCCTCGCAGCCTCTTTACCTGGCGCACAGGTCGGGACACTAATTGGCACGTGACGTGCGTGCGCTGTAACCTGTTGAAAATAAAAATGTCCTGTGTCCCTCTTGTAACGGACAACGTGAACAAATGTGTTTCATTAAATGAAAAAAACAAAACTAAACAAGGTCGGCTCAAATATCAAATATGAATGTGAATGCACATCAGCGGCAGAAAAAAAATTGGCCCGGGTCCAAACTTATTTGCTGACCCCTGATGTATGGGGTCACATAAATTACCAAACAATCTGGGTTTTTATGATGGTGAACAATGACAAATACATCAAGCACAATTAATAAATCTGGCCCCATCTGTCAGGTCCAGAGGTGGGAACTCCCGAAATGTTCTTGTATCAGAGTTCAACTGACATTTGGATATTGTCTCACTGTATCTTTAGAAAGAACCGCTTAAATAATTCAGGCTGCCAGATTTTTCTATTCTTTAAAAAATGTCATTTTTCTACTCTTGTTGCCTTTTTCATAAGTTACTGATCTCTGTCACTAAAGTTCTTTTTCTTTTATCTGTTTTGATTATGAAGCAGTTAGTAATATTTTAATAATTATAGATTTATTTATTTATTTTCAAATAGGGGAAACCCCATATATTAATAATCCTTGATATGAATCCAGTCATAGACGTTTTATTGTCCTGTTGGCTCAACACTAAATGCTAATAAATACAATGAAAGCACAAAATGGCCAAAAAAATATATTTTAAGAATAAAGTCGCGTCAAACCTGCAAAAGGATATTCGGTTACTGAACAGAAAACAGCACTCGTAGTAACCTCTGAATTTAATCCAAGTTTTTATCTTGATGACATAATGGGACACATGTTGCTTGATGTCCTATGTGTTGCTGAATTTGAGCATAAATTACATGAATTTAGTCAAGAAAATAATTTTGGTACAGTTATAGGAAGTGTTTTTTTCTTATATGAGCGTTTTTGTACAAAAATAAATACATAAATCCGCTATAACATTGCTATAATAACAAAATTTCACTCACAGAAAGCTTCGCTTTAAATTAAAATACTACGTACTATATAACTGCAAGCTTACCCACATGTTCAGTTGTAACTTACCTTTCCTTTAGTTTCTTCTCCAGTATTTGAGCCGAGCTCTTTGCAGCCACTGGAGGAACCAGCTGATGCACAGGCCGACGATCACTCCAGTCATCATGGCCATCGAAACATAGTTCCCTTCATTAGCTACCATGTGCTGGATCTCATTAAAAGGGATGACATGATGGGCTTGATGCCTGCAAAACACAGAGCAGTCATCAGTGGTGGAAGAGACAACGGTGTCTGTGCTTTAGGCGATACCAAAACCCAGTATCATCCGACCTGTGTTGCTCTTCAGACTTTAAGAAAACAGCAATGTGAGCCTGAGAGGTAGAAGCATTGTCTTAACTCATAACAGGGTGTGTACTCTTTCACCAGCCAGGGTATCCCACAAGAAAACTGATTAACAGAGGTGGAAAGCTAAATCCTGATACATCTTGTCTCACAATGAATAAAGTCAGTAAATCAACTATTCAATTATTAAAAATATGACATTTGCAGAGTGAAATAAAGCCTAAATGTTTTCCCTTTAAAAAGAAAAGTCTCTTGGGGCGGTTGGTAGCGTAGTGGGTTAAGCGGCCGCCCCGTGTGTGGAGGGTATAGTCCTTGCTGCAGTCTGTCTGTCTGTCTGTCTGTCTGTCTGTCTGTCGGTCTGTCTGGTTCAGATGACGTGTCCTACCACTGCTACAAAGCAGTAGGTGAAACCCTGACAGCAGTTAATGCCACTGCTGATATGTTGGTGCATCTCTAAATGAAGGTTTCCACCATATTGTTCAATGGAGTATATATATAACAGCAGGACAGAGACGTAACCTACCACTGTCCTATGTGGTTTAACTGTTTATAGGTTACACACTCTGATGTAATACATTCCCATGATTCTGATAAAGCCTGCAGGTTATTTATTTTCAGTTCAGTCTGTTCAACATCTGCAACTGATGTATTAAAGTTATTAAAGGTGTCAATTTCACAACAAAATATACATTTCAGGTTTAATTCCCTTGTTTAAAAAGCATTTTTCATTTTCAAATTATCCCTTTTAATATTCACACACATCGTAGCACCTAATATTTTTTCTACACTTGAAGGTAATTTAGGCAGATTTCCAAAAAAACCCAGGGCTAACAGGTGTGATGATGCTTCTGCATCAGTCTGAACATACGTTGATACATGGACTGTAGTTTACCTTCCACAGGTGCAGTCGCAGACACCGTCTTTCCCTTCAATGAACAGGACAATGAAGTTCTGGAAACGGTGAAGAAGAGCGTTTATGTCCATCAGAAGACTCGAGGTCTGAAAAGAAACAGCACCTGAATTTGTATATACTGTAACTTATTCTTATATCTTATAATAATACTAATTATTATCAGCATGGTGCCTTCACATACTTACATGTTAATGCTCTCCTGGAAGACTCCACACAGCATCATTTTTTCAGCCACAGGTAGCTTAAACTGATCATTGTTTTTCAGACAAGTTGTTTTTTAATGGGTTACCGTGGTAACTTTTACTGACCACGCTAAGCGATTAATTAAAAGTCACATTACACACTCCATGCAGGCTGCCACCTGAACAGCTGATAATAAACCTGATCAGCCACCAGTCAGTAATCAATACACAGACAGTTAATCAAAGTAATAAAACAACCAACCAACGTTTCTGCAGTGTTGGCAAAACGTTTTTAATAATTAACATATTAGCAGTTTTATGTATATATATATATATATATATATATATATATATATATATATATATATATATATATATATATATATATACATACATACACACACACACATATATATCTGTACACTTAAAGGTGTGTATACTGTATAATTTTATTTTTTGTATTTCAAGTATGTCTTAGATTTTTTTTATATGTTCTTATGAGTACTTCCTCATCCTCCTTGTGTATTGGAGCTGCTGTAACAAGTGAATTTCCCTGGTGTGGGAATCTTAAAGTATCATCTTCACTCAGGTTTCTGTCGGAGAACCACAAGATGGTAAAGCAGCAAATTGAGGACAAGGTTGCAATATTTTTGTTTTACCCTAATGTTTAACACAATCAAAGTTTCCCTATACAAAAAGAGGTCTTTAACATCGAATATAAAAATAACCAGGCAACTATATTATTGACTGAATGCTAATAAACCAGTGCAACAATAACCAAGATAACGTTCTCACACAAAGCAAATAAAGAGCCACGACATGTTTCTTAGAGATGTTTCTTTCTTTAGTGGATTCATATGTACATACAGAAAAATCAGGCACTCTGAGCTGAGCTCGCATTTTGCAAATAATTAACAATGCATCAATTCTTTAACATTTACAAAAGGAAAAAAAAAATACTATGCCCTGAAAAATAGCATATCCAAGTTTAAATATGAATCAACACATTACATTTGAAACAAAATCGGAGGAGATCCTCAGAGAGGTCTAGGTTTGGTTATTCGTTACTATCCCATCCACTTTTAAGTGAAAGTATTCGCACACAACAAAACACGCATTCAACTCAATTCTCGTCCACATTTACACTGTCCCAGATCAGGAATAAAAATCTGACATATACTTAAACAAAGCACAATTATATATAATCTGAAGAGGGGGAAGAAAAAATAAATCAGCATCGACATGCTGAACAGAGAGAGAGGATTGTAAAGGAGTTGTTGAGTCTGGGGTGGGTGTGGGGTTTTATGGCTCTCCCTGAGGAGACATGGTCGAGGATTTTTTTCACTGGACTGGGATGGAGGGAGGGAGGACCTTGGCCTGACCTTGATCTGGAGAAATAAAGGCAGAGCGAGAGCAGCGAGTCCGTCCTCCGCATGGAGGAAATTAACCCATGATCACTAATGTCCAACAGCAGCCATTTGTTAAGTCCTGATCCAAAGCTGTATGTGTGTGCACAACGTGCACTGTATTGTAGATGACTTGAGGAGCACTGAAGGTGTGTGTGTGTGTGTCCTCACTATTGTGATCTGGGTCTGTGTTTATTGCAAATTTCTATCGTGTGTCAGTAGAAACAGACAGTGTGAAGAAAAGGCCTGTTGCTCTTCTCCTCAAACTCTTGTAGGAGCTCGTCGATTTCGTTCTCCATGTCGTCGGTGTGCTGGATCTGCAGGGGTGGAAGAGGAGGAAGCACGTTAAACACAGAGGCATCGATCACACCTTTTTGTAGCACTGGTAGCATTTCCATTAGGTGACCACTGAATCTCCACATGTTTGATGAGGTTATATACAACCTAATGACTATTTTATTCATATACTGTGCCTGTAAAACAGCACATAAGAACCTGGGTAGGAGACACTCACACACTGACACAGCTCACAGATGAGGAAGGCGCCCAGCGTGGCTTCCTCATGGTTATCCTGAATATCTACATTGATGACATGCACAGGCTGCAGAGTCTCCTGCTCTCTTGAATTCAGATCTAAAAGGGAGCAACGACAAATGAGATAGAAAGCAAATCAAGAAGCCATCTTATCACATCTCTCCCCTTTCAGGGATGATGATTAGACATGTCTCATGTGAAGCCTCACCCTCCAGCACTTGGTCATAGACTCTCTCTTCACAGGTGATGACCAGATCAAACTTATCCTTGCAGTTTTGAAAGCGCTCCGGCTTTGATTTGATGCGCTTGTTGCGGTCCAGCATGTGCAGGATGCCGTTCTGTGTGTATCTGAAGAGTTAGGTGGTCAAGGAATACAAGCAGGAGCAAGAAGGGATACAACACACACACAGGAAGTCTGTGTTAAACTGTGAGAGGCTGTATTATGTGTCAGCAGGCCTTTTTGTATTAGACACTGCAGCACCATCTAGTGGTGCCACAGAAGATTACCACAAATAAAAGGTGAATAGAAGATGGCGTAGCAGTAATTAATCCAAATATTTCAGATTGTGATTAATTCAACAAGGTTTTAATATTGTTATCAACAATCCATTCTGATACCGGCAGGCCACACATTAGGAACAATGTCACGTCTGTATAAAGCCATAGTAAGGCAATGTTGCTGTGTCACTACACGGCCATCTGGCAAGAAACTGCCAAATATATAAATGAATAAAAAAGAAAAAGACCAACCACTATAGTGAATTGTAGTGAATAATAGTGGACTATATTTTGAAAAAATATTCCATGCAAAGTGTCAATCACACAATATACAAAGAGTTGAGTTTTACATAAAAAAAAGGTTTGTACATCTATTCATAATACATCAGGATTAATGGGACAGATAGACACAGCACCTCTGATATGCAGGAATACAGGTTTGAACCTCGTAACCTACCGTGAGGGGGCGGCACACCTGCAATACAGCAACATCATTAGCAACAGCACAGTAAGTAAAACATTTGGTGAAGCGGATCACGCCTAGTTTTCACTGCACAGGCCAGAATCTTTAAAGACTTCCTGAAGGAGTCCATTAAGTAAACGATTAAATTAACTAATTAACCCTAAAACTGCCAACTGATTATGGACGTGGATTATTTAAAGTACAGCCAGTACTTTACATTAGTACTTTGGAGCGTTAACTGGGATAATTTTAATGAAAATGTGCAAAGAAAACGCAGTGGAAATCACTCACATTTGAAGATTTGTAACTGAAATACCCCTAATTTGATGACACGTTCATGTACAGCCTCAATAATAAGTTCCTTTAAGGGGCAGCATCTTAATTTAAAAATTTTAAGTGTCTCCGTAAACTAGTTAAACTGGTTCTATGTATGTAAATGTCCTTTTAAGTGTCTTCTCCGTCAGTCTCGTCTACTTGTGACCACTGTTTGTCTCTGCTAACGGAGCTCTGATGTGCTTGATCACTGTTTGCACCAGCAAGTCGGTTAACAAATCACAGCCACAACAAAACAAGTGGACCAGATCGTGTTTGAATACCAGAACGCTCTGGCCTTACCTAAACCACAAAGGCATCTATTGTGAAAAGATGCAGGTTGTAAACAAAAGGAAAACTGCACAAGCCAGGAACAACAGTGGTGACATGAAGACTCTTGCAAATACAGTCACGATAGATTTAAATCTGACGGTCTCAATGTTGATCTTCACCAAATTTGCACTTACTGTTCCACAGCTGTTGTATTGCAAGGTGTTTCCTAAATTTAATAATAAAGCATGTATCTGTGACACATCTTAAAAATAAAAACCCCTGCATGTGATTTACCCATCGGTGCCGTCCCATCTGCTGTGCCGTTCAAACGTCGTCACACTTGCATGAACATCTAATCAAACGGGCCACGTTTACTTATCTGGCTTCCAGTATAGAGAATGTGTGTGTGTGTGTGTAAAAGTGAGTGAGCAGGGGGGGATACAGTTCCTTGTCCTTGCGGACCAAGTCGTTGTACATCTGTACATATGTTGTTTTGAAGTCATACACATTGGGCTTATCCGGGGCAGGACCGGGTAGCTTCACGTGAGACCCTGTCCCGAATGAACGCACATCGAATCCACGTTTGCTGTAAAAAAAGGACGAAAGAGGACAAGACAGGTGGATTAAATATCATCACAGGATACAAGAAAACATTAAATACATAAGACTAAAGAGTGTGGAGACCCATTTTCCATCTCGTCTCTGGTGTTTTAAGAGTCTTAATTTTAATTCCAGCTGACCACACAGGTGACTGTTTGTCACCAAGACAGGTATGTTGGTCTGTAAATCTATGATGCTTTCCAGCTACTAGGAAATGAGACCAGGTGTGACAGGCTTGGACCAAAAAATAAAAAAAGACAAATGCTGTGTAATGACTGATCAGCTTCCGGAATATTCTCTACCAGGTGGCGCTGTTGTCAACATGTGGTGTGGGAAAAAAAAAAAACACACAACCCAAAACGAGCTAATAACTTGGGTTTGTTGTCTTTGACTATGGAAGTCTGTGTGGGTAAAGCTGAACCCCAAACACAAACCAGCCGGTTAAAGTGACGCCACACGCCCCCGGCGTGAGCTCTCCTAACGGGGGAGCGAGTCCATTGTTGTAACCCCCGCTGAGGAGGAGGCCCGACGGGCTCCTTCAGGGGGAGGATAGGACTCCGGAAAAACAAAAAACAAAAAAAAATACCGCTCATATTCGGTTCTTCTCTCCTCTTCGCGGCGGCTCGTCTTTACCTGAGGATATTGTGCGCCTCCATACTGCGGTTCTGGTTGCTAGAGCACACAACCGCCACACGCAGCGGGTGGCTCGGCATTGCGACTCTCTCTTTCCGGGCTGAAACTAAAACCTCCGACACACGCTGTCAGAAGACTAACAAGGCAAGTCAAGCTGGTGACACACACAAAGATAAATAAAATAAAAGTAAACAAGACAACCCCCTCCCTTTATGTATTTACGCTAGATAAATAAACTACAACGAGAACAAATGCTGTGTCGTCTTCTTTGGGGAAGCAGGAAGTTAAAATGGCGGAGTCTCTCCGGTTGAGTACGGCTTTAACAAGTGATGTCATCGAGGGGCGTGGCTTAGGCGACACGTAACCGTGACGTAAGTAAACGTGACGTCAATAAGTAAACGTGAAAAATATTTTTTAAACTTTTTTTTGTGACATATTTTTTTACTACAGTAAAAAATGGAACAAAAAAATGTCCAAAAATAAGGCTGTTATAAAAATTAGGATTTTATTTTATTTTATTTATTATTATTCATTTTTTATTTTATTTATTTATTTTATTTGGTATCACAGACAATTATGAAAAGACATAAAAACATAATTGCTTTTTCTACGGAAGCCCTAAAGTCTCAGTACAGGACTGGAGTGAGGATTAGCCAAAGTGTATCAACCTTTGTCAGAAATTATGGATCAAAGAAATACAGTAGTCGTCTCTCGCTATAGCGCGGTTAACTTTTCGCGGATTTGCTGTTTTGCAGATTTTTTTAGTGTAATTTTGCATGTTTTTTTTGTTTTTTTTACAGCGTACTGTACATTATGAACTGGCATTGTGTTCTGCATCCTAAATTGGCTAAGGGAGTACTGTACAAAATGCGTGTAAAAAGGTGTATAAAAGTGTGTGGTTAGGGGGTTTTACGGCCTTAAAAAATGTATAATAAATGTAAAACTCACTTTGCGGATTTTGTTTATTGCGGGTTATTTTTAGAATGTATCCCCCGCGATAAACGAGGGACCACTGTATTTTATTTGGTACCACAGACAATCAGGAAAAGAAAACATAATTGCTTTTACTACGGAAGCCCTAAAGTCTCAGTACAGGACTGGAGTGAGCATTAGCCAAAATGTATCAACCTTTGTCAGAAATGATGGATCAAAGAGATTTTACAGTAGAGTAAATATTGTACATAATGCCCTTTTCAATTCAAAATAATGAATTTTGAGGCTCAAAAATGAGACAGTAAATATGCTTGATACTGTGTGAGTCCACAGTCAGGATGGTCCTGAGATCAAGTGTACAAACCTTTGTCAGAAATTATGGATCTAAAATGAGATCCTAACGTTTCAAGTACACAGATATGCATCTGATCTAAATTTCAGTTACAGTATATGATGATCCGTAGCCTGAGATGCCATCAATCGACTGATCATCAGAGATTTGATGTCATCTTAGGGGCGTGGTTTTGTCGAGAAATGCAGCAACGTAATCGTGACGTCGTTTTTTGTTTGACATATTTATTCACTACAGTAAAAATGGATACGAGAACAAGAAATATCCAAAAATAGGGACACGTCTGTATTCAGATCTGATGACACAAGCAACTACTGACATTGCTGGTGAGTCAAAATCACCAAAAATAACCTCAAACTCTTATCTAGGCTACCACTGTTGTAAGCAGACATAGTACCTCATATTGAGTCATGCACATTTACCTTCAGGTTGTATAGAATACCAATATTTTCATGTTTAAACTACTTACTAGCCTAGTATCCCAGTCTACATATCATATGTGATATGTGCTAATGTAAACTATACTGATATTATATATTATATGCATACAACATCTTTTTTCTATTTACAGATTTATATTCATAGTATATTATTTATGGTCTGTATATCTTGTATAGTCAAGTATTTATTGTGCATGTATTGTACATATACTATGTGTCATATCATATCTGTGTATATATATATATCTAAAATGGGATTATAACCTTTGAAATGAAGACACTGTACCTTTCAAGTATACAGATATGCATCTGATCTAAAGTTCAGTTACAGTATATGATGATGCATAACCTAAGATGCCATCAAAGAGATTTTGCCATGCTGTTTGTGCTGCGGTAACTTCACCTTTAACAGCTCTGAATCTATTTGGCTGATATGATTTTTGCATCTGTGTGATTTGATTTGCAAAAGTACTTAATGTGCCTAATTTGCTAAACGTTAACGTTTCTTTTAGTCCTGCAATATCAGAATAATCTTTATTGGTCCAAATATACAAGCAAGGAATTAGACCTTGGGTCTAAGTTGTACAATGAGAGAGAGAGGATGCATGGTTCTCTCTCCTGATCTGATAAATCTGTATCCAGTTTAACCATCCAGCCTCATTTTCTGTTTTGTAATTGACCTACATGAGACTCCACGCAAGGGTTTGTGTTTATACCGATATTTTGAATTCTTGTCTGTTGTTGATCAATTGTCCTGGGATGAGAAAACTAGCACACACACTCACTCTCCCTGTTTCTCTCTCTCTCTCACACACACACACACACACACACACACACACACACACACACACACACACACAGGACAAAAATAAGGACAGGACAGCTGTAATGTATTACAAATGACCTCATGGTGTTTTATTCACTCACAGCAGGACATGAAGGCGTTCTAACTCAAGATGTTTGGCACAGTATTTAGAGATTGTACACCAGATTGGATTGCTCTTCACAAAATGGTAGAAATACATACTGTACGCAGTTTTTTAAAGCAAAACTAGATGGTACTATGATTTAGCCGTGGGAAAAAAAACTTCATCCGTTTACATTTTATTTTCCTGACTGGACACTTTCACTGGCTGCACATTTGGCAAAAAAAACAAAACAACAACAACAACAACAACAAAAAAAACTGCTGTTACCGATCTGATTGTATTGCTGTATAGTTGCTGCCAGCATACAGACTGACAAACTCAATCACAGACAACCTTGAACAAAAACATAGCACAGTAAACTACTGTATAATAATAAATGTAGATTATCAGTACTTTTGGTTCAGTGCATCCTCGCAGAGGTTGACAAGGCATGTTATTCGCAGAGCCACAGTAGATTGGGCTTCAACTCAGTCATAACAGGACGTGTATATCATATTATGCGGCTGATTGAAAAATAACTATTTGACAATGAGTGATCTAAGGATTAGACATGGTCATCATGGCTGTTAAATGTAGGCCATTTTATTTACTTAGCGTCTTGGATTCAGTCAGTGGTGCGAGTGAGTGCGGTAGGAGTATGAGTGCTGCGTCGTGGGGCTCATAATGTTTTCTGTGATATATGCCACCAGCAGACAAATGATGACCAGCATCACGCAAATAGCTCCCCCCACCGTTGTCATGGCAATCACAATATCCTGCATCCCAGACGGTGGCAGGGTGAACTCGACACAGTCCCGCTGGTCCGCTCTCTGAGCGGGCTCAGAGTGGGCCAGGGAGCGCAGGCAGATCCGGTAGGGGATGTTCTCGTGCAGCTCGGTCAGGAGAAAGTCCCTGCAGCCAGATCCGAGATGGACACCAGCACACTCGAACTGAGTGTAGCTTCCATTCCACCAGCAGCCCAACTCGTAGCCTCCCCGTCTGTGGCGTCGGACACCGAAAACAGTGTTGGAGCTCAGAGCGTGCTCCCTTGTTAAATTCGTCCCAGCATCCTCACTGCTCTTCTGACCAGCTGCAGTCTCTTTTGTCTTTACATCTCGGCTGGCCATGGTGGATTCTCCCTCATGGGTCCACTGTAACAGTACGCTGCCATTGATAAGAATATTTGCCACCAGATTCCCAAAAGACACCACTGTCCTGCAGTCTCCCTTGCGACACTTGTACCCAGCAGGCAGCGTGTGTCGAAAACACAGCTGCCCCCCGATGCCTCCCTCGATCACTCGGTAGGCACACAGCGGTGACACCCCTTCCTCTGGGCTCCAGCTCGGTGCCCTCGACCTCTCAGATATCACAGTAGAAATATTGCCTCTGCTGGTGTTGTGAGAGAAGCCGTTCGCTTGGCCTGATACCTCTTTTAGCTTTGGTGACGGCCTACTTTCGAGGCTGTGATTGCCATAGTTAGTCTGTTTCAGCCAGTTTTGGGGCGTCCCCGGATGGATCCTGCCTCTCACCTCTGATGGGGATGTTGTTGATGATGCTGATGATGCTGAGCTGCTGCTTGACCCAGCAGCTGTCTGGTGTAATGTGCAGAGCAGGAGTGCCGACAAGGCGAGCAGTGATGGTCGCTGTTGGCTTTTCATCTCACTTACTCTCGTCGACTGATTTTCTCTCACAGTGGATCAGATGGGCGATGGTACAAGGCGTGCTGGTGTCTGCCATAAGATCAGCTCTGCCTCGGTGCACACACACGAAATCCGTGTGAAACAGGAGAGCGCGTCCATGGGCGAGAGAAGCGGGTATGCATCTGCGACAGAAATAACATTTAATCATGCGGGCATGCAGTCATGACAGATTCGAGTATGACCTTGCACAGGAAAAGCGTGCAGCATGAAGTTAATGAAGCCTAGACGTCACCTCGGTGCAGCCCTTGACTCACGGGCATTTCTAAAATAAAAAATAAAAACACTTACTTGTTTCGGTTGGACGTGAGGACCCGGCTATCGTGCCATCAGATGCGCTTTCTCCTTCCTGTCTGGCTTGACGTAAAAAGCTTTGATGCCCGCTGTGTGAGAAAGTGCACGTGGAGGAGTGCGCGCCGCGGAGTGCTTGGGCGCGTGGGTGCGTGCACAAAATATTTGTAGTCACCAGCTCTCGGTTTGTGAGTCATCATCCCACACAGTGCCTCAGGTGTCTGTCAATAACAAGAGTCCTGACAACACTGACGGATGGAGACCTGCACCCCACCCATGCAGTCCTGTTACCACATCCACGCATAGAGCAGGTCAGATCAGAGCTGATGATAGGGCCACCTGGATAAATAAAATATAAAAAAGTATATTCCTAAACCTTTATTAGTATGACCTTCATGGTCCCAATGAGCCCGGTGTGTTTGAAGTAATATTGTTTTGATTTAGGGTATGTAAAAATGTCGATTACTATCATATATCTATATATATCTATATATATATATATATATATATATATATATATATATATATATATATATATATATATATATATATATATATATATATATATATATAACAAACAATATCTATAATCTATAAACATTAATAAAAATGGGCAAGACAAGGTTCGTCTATGGACCTGAGGTGGGCTGAATGACGCCTAGGTGCTCAAACAAACCAGTCAAAGCACATGAGCGCATTGTTATGCAAAACTTTAAGCCTTAATATAATTTCAAAGGATGAATTAAAAAGAAAATTCAGACTCAGTACAGTTGTCATGAACGGGGAAATTAGCTATAGAGACCAAAACCATTTTTTGTACCAGGCTGTAAACGTGTTTATTTCTGCTGTGAAGTTGGACATCTGAACATGGGGACTTATGGAGACTTAGCCAGCTTCAAGTGGTCGTTCGAGGAACTGCACTTTTTTTTTTTTATTCAAATCAAAAATGATCTTTTAACATATAAAACCTGGTCATCAATAAAAAAATATGTTTAATCTTCTTCTCTACTTAAAGGCACAGTGTGTGATATTTAGTGACATCTAGTTGTTGTGGAGAAATTGCTGAAGTCAAAGGTCAGGAGTTCAGAAAGTGTTCAGCAGCCTCTGATGTCTTATGCTGTATTATTAATTGACGCTTGACCAAGGAGAATTAGAGGCACTCTCAAAGTTGATCAGAAGTGCCTAAGTCGGTCGACTTTAAACCCCAAGATAACAGCACAAATACTACACGCCCAGAATGAGTCACAGAGAATGTCTTTACCCATGGAGGTGTTACTGTCAGCATGTTCTAGTCTGGAGACACAGATGTCTGTTCACGCAGATTGGACCGTCAACAACAAGCTATCTATTATGTCTATGAAGGCAGCAACAGGTCTCTGTGACCCTGGACACCACAGTGTTGAGATATGGTGGCACCTAGTCAAAGACAAACAATTAATACTGCAGAGGACCACAAGGCTCACACGTGACCTCAAGTAACCTAAGGATAGAAAATTCCATAACACTAGTGGTGTAGTTGTTAATTGCAGCTACGATGGTCATGAAATGCATAAAAAAAGCTGAAGTCAGTGTTTAGTTTGTCCATTCTGGGTTACTGTAGAAACACCTTTCAAATGAATTTGGGCAGTGGTAAAGTTACACTGTGTGAATGGAAGAATACACCTTTGGCCTCTCTCTGCATAATGTGCCGTTGGTGGTCACATCTGGTGATTCTCTGTTCTCACATGGCGTTCAGTGATAACTTGCAGCAAGAGATACACCACACAGAGTGTTTGGCACTACAAAAACCTTTAACTATCTGCAGATTGTTTACATATCCAGTATATGAATGGTAACATATGTTTGTTTATGGACAAGTCAAATAATCCTTTTTTCACCACGGCAGTGCTGCTGATCTGCTTGAGTTTATTTTAGTAAATGTGTTGTTTATATAGAAGGCATGGGGATTTAAGTCGCACGTGATATGATCACGTCAATCATTGTCATTTTCACATTTCTTGGTCTCCTAAAAGAAAAACAAACCTCATGACAATATGTTATCTCATTCAAAAAAGAAGTAAGATCAATGTGCATCATCGTTTTTTCACAATACGTTTAATTAAGCAGTGCATGTTTGCGATCATTCCAAGCAATAATTGCCTCATCCCAAGAGAGAAACATGGAAACCCAGTAAACAATTAGTACCATGGGAGAGGCTGACTAATCGGTTAGGAAATGCTGCATCAGTGGGACTAACTTAGCTGCACGCGTCCCTCAGAGGTCAAATAGAATAATTAATTAAATCAGTGTGATCTGCAGTTGATGGTATATGTGATGGTCTGATTATAGATATTCATATTTAGCTGAGATCAAGAATAACTACTGAAAAATGGTTTTTCACAACATGCATTTCCATAGCAGAGTTAAGTGATGATTAGTACGAATGATTTAATGGGAACAGGCTGTTATGAACACAACAAGTAATCGAGGGACGGCGTTGTGTTTGCACTTGGTCGGTGATGCGGAAGGAAAACGTGGAAAATGCTTGCCTTTGCGTGCAGACTCAAAGCATCAACATATTAGATTAAATTGACCTTGAGCCTGGTCAGCAAAGATAAACCGTCTGTGTGACAAATCAGTTTGTTTTTCTGCATCTATATATACACATATATATAACAGCATGAAGACCAGCAGCAGTGGTAGTGGTACATGTGAGGCGTCACAAAGAAAAAGCAAAGTATGTCGCCATGCAGAGGATGATGCCATGTCAGAGGTTCTGACCGTAGACGCTATTTTATTTGGACTTTTGGTCTTTTCTGGCATCCTGGGAAACATCTTGGTCATCCATGTGGTGAGATAATATAAAATGTTTGAGTTGTTTGATGGGTTGAATGTTTTGTCCTCACTCTGTCTTGCTTTTACTCTCAGGTGCTTCTGTCGGCCGTCGAGAGTCCGTCTCGGAGACTCGCTCCCTCTGACACCATTCTGGTGCACTTGTCACTCGCCAACCTTCTGACCTCACTTTTCCGCACGGTGCCCATCTTTGTGTCCGACCTGGGCCTGGATGTGACTCTGTCTCCGGGCTGGTGTCGAGTGTTCATGCTGCTGTGGGTGTGGTGGCGAGCTGTGGGCTGTTGGGTGACTCTTGCGCTCAGTCTCTTCCACTGCACTACGCTGAGGCGACAGCATGTGACATTTGGACCTCTCGCACAGCAGAGGGAGAGGCGGCGGGTTTGGATCACTCTGGCGGTGGTGTGGGGGGCAAACCTGGTCTTCTCAATACCAGCTCTGGTGTATAGCACTCATGTGCATGGCAACGCCACTGTGGAGCTGATGGTGATCAGCTGCACCACCAGGCCTCTGCTGGGCTGTATCTGGGAGTTCCCCACCATCGAGCAGGGTTCAGCATTTGCCTCGACCTCGCTGGCACTCAATGAGGTGTTGCCACTGGTGCTGATGGTTGGCACCAACCTGGCTACGCTTCATGCTCTGGCAAAACACATCCGAGCTGTTACCTCAGGCGGAGAGTCGGGGGGAACCCACGGGGAGCTGGACAAACACGTGTCCTCTGAACGGAAAGCAGCTCACGTAATCATGTCGCTAGTGTCTCTCTTCGTGGTCTGCTGGGCGCTACAGGTTGCTGCAGTGACATACTACAACCATGATGGGGGACACCACGCCGAAGGGCTGCTGACTGTGTCCCATTTCTCTGCGTCGTTGTTCGTGGGATTTAGTCCCATGGTGGTGGCCCTGGGACATGGCAAGCTAAGGAGGCGAATCATTAGTATGATACTAGCGTGGTATAAAATTCTTAAGTGTCACAAAAAAGATGCCCAAGAGGGGGGTAAATCCCCAAAGACTGAAGGAAAGAGGGGAAAACAAATGATATTTGTTGTTCAAAAAGATTGCAAAGTTATAAAAGTGGAGGAGAAAGTGCAAAGAAACAAATGATGATGAAAAGTGTGACTGCACAAAGATTTATACCAAGAGGTGCCACGCTGCACGTTTCCTCTGGGAAGAATTGTTGTCAAGTATTATTTGAGTTTCTTTCAAGATGTTTTAATGAAAGTCATAAAATGATTATAATGCATTTATGAAGGTGATTTGGTTTCTTTTATCTTATAATTATAATTTTATCCAATCAAATGTTTTTTGTTTTCTTTTTCTTTGGACTTTTTTGTTGTTTCTTTTTTAGATGAAATGTATTTTATCCTATCTTATGTTCGTGCTGTCAAGCTATTCGTATGAGCCAATCACACAAAACATGTCTCGATAGGCTTTACAATAACTCAAACTCAAAATCTCGAATATGGCAGGGAGAATAACTCCTCCGAAAAACGTAGCACACTGGGAAAGCAAAAGAAAACTTGAGAAGCAACTCAACAAGTTCTCTTTTGTGTGTATGAACAATTTATTGCAAGGGGTGATAAAATATGAAATGCTTAGGGGCCATTGTAATAATGGAAAAAGAAATTCACAGTAGCCTTCTATGTAACTTAGGGTCACATGAATTAGTTTCAATCCAGATTTGAAAAATATTGTCATTGAAGTTTTTGTAAACTTTCCTGATTTTGTGTTTGAATTGGAAATGCTTGGACATTTATTACACGGTTAATTTTTACAAACCAATCATAAAAACTCCCAAACAAAGCAAACCTCTCTGCTCGAACTCTCTCAGTCTGCCTCAAAAACCAAAACAGAAAGACTCATGACGACTTTGCTATGTTTAGTGTAATAAATAACTACAACTGCCTGAATTTAAGTTTCTCCTTTACCAATCTAAAAGTTTCATTCATTACCCATCCTTGGGTATTTTTTTTCACTGCTCCAACAATCACCCATAAATATTAAAGACAGCAACATAAAGTGGTGAGATATTCTAAATGTTGCTGTTCCCCGTCCACATTAGCACATTCCTTAGACTCGTGCTGGTACTCAGAAAGGAGCCGTCGATTCAAATGTGATCTGCAATGCTTACACAGTCACACCGTTTTCTAATAGTTTTATTTGCACTCACTTTTTTCTGTATGCTTAATGAGATCATACATGCATATTTAACATGTAAAGACTGTCTTCATTTCAAGCTGCATTTCAGCGAGCTATAATGAAACTGTAGAACTGTTTCAGAGGACAGCTTTTAAATCATATCCATTCTCTACTGAACCTAATGAAACGTATTATTATTATTATTATTTTATAATATATCTCATCTAAATTAACCAGTTCTGGATTTTTACTTCAGTTTTTTTCTTCACTAGTGCAGTCTGTAAAATAAAGACATCACATGACCTCTCCACCGTCCATCAGTCCAGCTCCAGAGAGAGAGAAACATCATATACATACCTAGAACCATGAACCTTGTTCTCTGAGGGAACTTGATGCAAATACTGTAATAGTTTATGCTTAGCAGTATTGTGTCATCGGTCAGTGAGCAAGCATAGACTTGATGAAAGAACGCAAACGCCGGTGTCCGATTGCCAGAACACCAGGTGACATAGCAATGAAGATGATGTTGGCAAAACGAGCAATGACCAGAAGAAACTCGGCCGAGGAGCCTTGGTTGTAGTTGAAGTAGTTGACAGAGATAATGCTGGTTCCCCAGGATATAATAAAGAGCATTATGAGAGCGAGAATCACCTGGAACACACACAATGCAAAGAATTTAAGTAAAACTGATCACATGTTGCTGTTTGACATCCATGTTTGTCTGTTTATAAATGGATTCTCAGGTCAGCTTCAGTCACCCTCACCTTGGCTGCTCGTTTCTCAGCTGGCACCCGTTTTATGACAGGCGCGTTCTGCACCGTAGTACTACTATGCACCCTGCCGTGGTTGTACAGCATGTAAAGTGAGCCCAGGTTGGTAAAGGCCATGAGGAATATGGGAAATGCTTCATGGATCACCATAGATGTGGTGGCATAGGCCAGGCCGCTGTAGCTGGAGGGAAAGTTCCACACACAGCCCAGCAGGGGGCGCGTTGTGCTGCTCACCAGCATCAGGGTCTGCAGAGGAGGAGGAGGAGGAGGAGGACGAGGAGGAGTAGATGAGCCAGAACATGGAGGAAAGAGGGTGGGGAAAATCTGGGACATCTACATCTGACACATTTCTCCAAACTTTATAGGACTATACCAGTGTTTTTGCAAGTTTTAACTACAATACAAGTTACAACTACAATATGAGTTGTCTAATTCATCTTTATGTCTTCAAACTCTCACCTCTGTTCTGTTCTTGTTCCCGTTAGTTGAAAATATATGAGCAGGAATGGAGTAAATGAAGTTGAGAAGCCATATGAGGCCCAGACTCAGGCATAGGGATGTAAGAGGGCTACGGCGTCCCTGAAGGTTCCCCATAGATGGAGCGACACGCCTCAACGTCTGGAGGTGGAACGCACTGAGGAACAGTGTTGACCAAACGTTGACGGATCGCAGCCACACCCAGACACCCATGAAGAACTGACACCACTCTTTGGATGAGTACAGCTGTAAGAGATGAAGACCAGTGCATGTTCATAAATTCGGAAGAAATATCCTGTACTTACACTTACATTAATCTACCATCTGTAATTCAGCTTGTGTCTGGTGATCTGTTCTCAGCTACTGTAGGTTTGTTGTGGCAAAATTTCCTAGACAAAATCTTTAAAACTATCTTAAAGTCAGTCAAAACCAATGAGAATTTTTTAAATGAACCACAAACCTCGAGTCCCATGTCTGAGATGACAAGCAGTGCGTTCCTCACCACAGACACCAGAAGGTTAGACACTGCCATGTTGATGATAATGATGTCCGAGTTGCGTCCTCGACCGCGATCGCTTGTCACGCTCTGACCAATGACCCCGATCACGATGGCATTACCCAGAATGCCCAGCAACACCAGGATCATGTAAAAGGCCGTTTGTACAGGGGAGACGGCGACACGAAGTCCCATCCCCACGAGCTCTGTGTCTCCATCGTCCTCCATATCTGCCACCGTCTCAACAACCATTTAGATGAAGCAGTTTCAAAAGCTGAAATGAAGTTTCTAAGCATGCTCCATCTTCAAGACGCTCCTTGTTGGGGCCAACTTAAGAAGACGATGCTACCTGTGTCATCACGACAAAAACGATAGCAGAAGAGGTGTCTTTGTGGTTCGATCTGGTAATACGATCCCCGTTACGCCAGCAGAAAGCCAACAAGCAACACTATGTTTTAGGCCTTGGCCCTCGGGGAGCTTGAAGTGCATGTTAATGAAACACAGGAGATTAATCAGCTTCCCTGAATGAAATGTGCCTCCTTTGCAACTTTATTTGTCGTCCTCAGGGAAGTGGAAGCCTTTTTTGTTTGTGTGTGGTTCTTCATTGAACAACTGATAGCACTTTAATCTTATATTTTGACTTTACGATGTCTTTTATGTATTTATGTGAGGAACTGTACAGACTGTGGCAACACATTTCTTTGCAAAGGACAATAAAGAATCACATATAGTACAACAAATGACATCAGTGGCACAATAATTCAGAGTAACTGCAAGTGTAAACGATGCAATCTTGCAAATCGTGGACTCAAGGCCTTGGGGTGGTGATAGATGAAGCTACAGGGACAAGTATATGGCATTATTATAACATATCGATATGTAGCAGAGCAAAGGAATTACAATTCAAGATACCTGCTTCCCCTTCAGATTCAACTCAGACACAAGGTGCACCCAAAGAAGCATAGAAATAAAGCTGATAGTTATATATGGGCTATGTGGGCTCAGGAGGTAGGTAGAGTGGGTCATGAGAAAATGAGTCTGCATGTTCAAGTGTCCTTAGACAAAATACTGAACCCCAAATTGCATCATCAAGGCTCCTACCATCAGTGTGCAGATATGTGTGAAATGCAGGGTTCCCACGGGTGCTTGAATTCCTTGAAAATGCTTGAATTTCAATTCAGTGTTTTCAAGGTTGTGAAAATGCTTGAATTTTTTGTGAAGTGCTTGAAAATGCTTGAAATTTGTGTGATGTCTATCTCAATAAACCAAGAGAAAACAAAAATGTTTCCTAAGCGGCTACGCGCTTGATCCGATGCCTTTACATGCAGAACTCAGTTATCATACTCGCTTGGTGTTCTGCCGAGAAATAACAGTAGACTACTATCGACACTCATGGCAAACACAACTAGTAGGCTACCTATTTAAAGGTGCTGGAAAAATTGAAAAACTGGTGCTTGAAGGTGCTTGAAAAGTGCTTGAATTTGTTCACGAAAAAGGTGTGGGAACCCTGGAAATGTATCAGCTCCTCTCTGATGATATGAGTTGGCATGGTAGCCATCGGTGTATGAATGAGATGTGTTTTATAAAAGCGCCTTAAGTGGTCAAAGTTGTCACACCGTGGTGAGGTCAAGCTGGGTTTTTGTTATGTCTTGTCATTTTCTGTTTTATTTTGAAAGATAACTCTCCTCTCGTTTCAGGTCACTTGCCCTTCCTCATGTGTCACCGGTCTGATTGTCTTCTCCGCCCTGATTGTTTTCACCTGTTCCCCATTACCCTCATGTGTGTATATATAGTCTGTGTTTCCCCTTGTCCCGTGCCGAAGTGTCTTCGTACTTTCTGTCGTCGCACCCAAGCCTGTCCCACGTTTTTGCTCTGTAAGTTTCACAGCCCTAAGTTAAGTATAGATAAGATTTTTGTAGCCTGTTTTCGTCCTGCGGGATCGTTTTTGTTTCTAGCCAGTTTAGGAAGATTAGGTCATAGATATAGATAGATCTGTTTCCTCCTCATTTTGAGTGAGTGTTTTTGTTAAATTTTATTAGGTTATTCCTTCCCATTTTGGTGAAGCGCTTTTTCTTTCTAGTTTAGTGTTTGAGAGTAGCAGAGTTTTAGTTAGAGTTCTGGTCAGTGTAGCCATTTTGTTGTAATTTTTGTAGACCGTGTTCCAGCAGCTCGGAAACAAAGTTTCTTCCAACCTGCCAATTCCGCGTCTGAGTCTGCCGCTTTGTTCTGGGCCTGACAAAAGTTAAATTTGGTTGTTGCTGAATTGCTGGCACATTCTCTCTGAGTACTGCAGCTTCCTCCCACAGTCCAAACACATGCAGGTTAACTGGTGACTTTAAATTGCCCGTAGGTGTTTGTCTCAATGTGTCATGTGCCTTCTCTCTTTCGAGCCTCTCACCCTAGGTCAGCTGGGATAGGCTCCAGCCACCCTTCACCCTGATGAGGAAGAAGAAAACGGATGGATGGATGAAGAACTGGACTCCATGCCTTGTGTCAGGAGTGCCACACACACACACAAATCAAAGAGACATACAGACAAAAATAGAGCGTAGATAAATGTCTGTATCTCTATATAACCTTTTGAATTTTTGTGCTGCAGTACTGATTTCATCCAGCTCAAATCAGCCATAATGTTATGCAGCTATAAGCAAAGCTCACGTTGCCTTGAGTGTTGTTGCACTCAGACTCTGCACTCGGTTTGACTGTCTGACCTACTTTGCAAAGAATAAAACATGCTTCTAAGTCTTTACTTCAGACCTCACAGATTAATCATTCCCACATACATACTGCATATAAATGAGACGTGATGCATAAATAATAATAAAATATATATTTTTTAATAAAAGCAAATGCAAGTTTGGTTATTGTAAGATTATCTAAAACATAACACATCATCAAAAGTAATTTTCAGTCCTTTCTATTAACTTTAATGTTCCAGTCAGCATCCATGTTTCCTTTTAATTGGAAGAATGCTTCATTTATCGATTTGGGTATTGTCGAGTAATTAACTATATTTACGTCACATGAGAAATCAGATTAAAACATTCGAAATACAGTTTACTCCGTTATATCTGATTACTGCCACTAGATGGTCCCATAAACAACCAAATACAGGAAAACCAGTGAGGTTAACATTTTAATGGTGTTCTTAATATGTATTAATTATTTTCTAACATAAAATGTTTATTTTTATGTTCATGGACAGAAAAATATGCTGTGTATATATATATATATATATATATATATATATATATATATATATATATATATATATATATATATTGTTGCCAACATTGTACCAGACAAGTCTGGCAATAAATTCAGTAGCACATAAATACAAAAATCAAGTAAATAACGATATATATGTATTTATATATTCACAGTACATCTTTGATATATAAATTTAATACTTATAAGCAGTGTAGAGAAGTATGACGCTGATCCAGTGTGCAATTTATTCTGATCTGAAGCCAAAAACATAAAATACAACAAATGATCCGTTCTGTGTTTTATCACTGACACCAATTTTACTGTGTGCTGCCAGTGGGGTCAATGAAACCAAGAGAAAAATGGATGAAAATTGTCTGTTCAGGGGAAAAAAAAAAGTATTTTCCTGACTTATTCATGATCCAAAACATTTGAAACTCATCTTACATATAATGAATAATCCAGAATAGACACAAATTGCACATAACAAGCAGAACTTTGGTCATTATAGCTTATAAAAATGATGCAGTACCATGATGCAGCAGTTCACGATGATTTGTTGCCTACAGAAGCTAAAATGCATTTTGCATCGAGGCCGCTACTAATGAGAGAAAAACCTGAGAAAATCCTTTTACCTTACCTCACCTTTATCTTGGCATTCAACACTTAGTTTCAAATATCTGAAATTGATGCTCACATCACAATAATTTCTTTTAAACTATTTAATTTTCAGTCTAATTATTAGGCTACTGCACTCAAGCTTCTCTGGTCAAAGTTTATCAGGGGCTCTATATTTCTACTTGCAAAGTTTGAGCTCTATAAATTCTAATAAAAATGTTTTTTGTTTGTTTTTATGGTGCCTCGAGGACTGAAAATGTTTTTTTTCTCAAGCTTATATTATCTTATTTTAGGTGTCAAAACTCAAATATAATTCACAGGTAATCTATTGACAGGTGATTTTGATCTAATTAGGATGGACAGACGGGATTACATCTGCTACATATCAGGAACTTTACATATACTTGCAAGCAAAAGAGAACATTTTAATTTGCACTGATATCAGAATAGCATAAAATTTCAAGTAAATACACCTTATGTAACAGCACAATTTCCAAACAGGCTGACATTACAGACTGTGAATCATAATAATAAATTATTATCCTCATTCATAAATTGTGAATATTGCCTTATTTGCATACTATTCGAACAAATGTGCAACGCTGTGGCTGACGGCCTGATTATGATGGCTGGAGTTATGGGGATAAAAAATCTGTGTCATTTAAAAAGTTTAATATAAGAAAATATATTCACTCCGGCATAATGTATCTCGTGCAACCTCACCTAAAATGCTCGATTTCACCCTTCTTGTTTGGTTTTGCTCTGGCTGCCTGATTGCTGCAGACTCAGGAAATTACACTTCCGCTAATGAACCGATCCGGCTACATATGAACATAATTGCAGCAATTGAGAGAGAGAGAAAAAAGAAAAGAAGCAGATAATAATACTCAGTTCAGCCAACCTGTGTTCCTCTCTGCAGCGCAGCATATCCCTTTTCCTCGGCCGGAGCTGTAGACGGGAGAGATACACACTCGACTGCCTGGTGTGAGCCGTGTTGAATGAGAGTTTGGACGCAGGTAGACGGAGGAGGTGTATGAGTTTTGTCTTTCCCAGCTCAGCCAGTAGCCCATCAAGCCTTCTTGGTGGCCATACCAGTCTACCTGCGCATCCTGGTGTTGCATCTTGGTCAGCTGATAGTCTACCAGGGCAGGCAAAGGTGCTGCAAGGAGAGAAACACACAGAACAGTCAAGTAAAAACTGTAAGTCCAAAGGATTTGAACCAAAGATAAATAAGCTACAAAGACATACACTACACAATCATCAAACCTAAGACGTACCCTCTTGAGTGCATGCCCTCACCGACATGGCTCTTTCTTTTCCATCCGCATGCACAGCACTGACTGTGACCAGGTACTGAGTGCCCGGCTTCAGGCCGGTCAGTAAAGTGGAGTTCTGCTGGCGCTGTAAGGTGATAGACTGGACGCGTCCACTTGGAATAGCGCCGTACTCCACTACATATCTCTGGACTCGATTTGGCTGCAGGGGACCCCAGCTCACACGGATCTGATGAGGGCTAGAGTCTGACACGGACACCACTGTCGGGCTTAATACATCTGAGAGGAGTCCAAGCAAAGGACAGGACAAGACAGGAAAGAAATAAACCATTACCTCTGGTCTCAAATATCTCCATAACAACTGAGAAATCATATATGCTGTACAAGAGTGTAAAAATGATTAAAAACTCCACAACAGAAGTACGAAAACACGTGTTTGATAGGGAGAGTCCCCCTTTATAATCCTCTCACCGGGAAGTGTGGTGAAGTTAACAGAGAGTGTTTTAAACAGCCTCTGGTTGAATTCTGGACGGAGGGAAGCCGTGTAGGTGGTATCAGGGTGCAGGTTGGTCAGCTCTATCCTGCTGGATCCCCCTGGGAGATTGTGTCTGGCCTCAGGGTCCATTTTCCTCACAGAGTTATACGTGAGTGTATAGTAACCCCTGCCTGGCCTCAGAACAGGATGCCACCGCAGCACAGCACTGTGGGAAGTCAAGTGGACAACGTGCAGACACTCTACACAGATGATTTCTATAGATGAGACACAATGAGGGGAAAGAAGATAAATATACAGACACTGAGTTCCTTCTTTCACTTCTATCGTGCTTAACCCTTGGAGGGTCTTCCCGTTATGTGTCCTGAATAGTTCCTAAGACAAAACGTGGCTCCTTCCTAAAAACTGCTATAAAAATAATATATAATAATATTTTTTTCCACTTTAAACACGTCAGTCTTTTAGAACTACTTCAGCCTGAAATATACATATCAAATATTATATTTTTTGGTTTTTAACCCTTTAAATGCCAGTATGTTTACATAACTCTGCTGGTTTTTAATTTAAAAAAACTAAAATAATTTCCATAAAATACATTTCAATGACTAATGGCTAACTATTGTTATTAGGCCCTAAGATGGGTCAATGATTGGTAGCAACATTGATTTTGATGCATTGTTATTTTTTTTGCAGTGTCATATTTTTAAATAAACATCCATTTGTGTTCCTTAAAATAAATAATAATAAATACATAACTTCTTCCTAAAAAGTCTTTTAGAACTACTTCAGCCTGTAATATACTTCTTTCGCAGAAAACAGTAAAAAGTGTGAAACTTTGCTGCACATTTTGAATGGGTAAAATGGCGCCACGTGGTGGACAAATATAAAAACTACAAATTGAAAGCCAGTGATCCAAAATGAAATCTTAACATAAAGGAATGCATTAATTTATGTTAGGATAAACGTGGGATCAAAAAAGTGTTTTTTAATGGTTTTTAATGGGGCACGTTTTGCTGCTAGGAACTATTTAGGATGCATTTCTGTTGCTAAGCCATTTTAGGCTTAATAAAGTACTGAGATTTCTATTCTAAAAAAAATTAAAAATGAATATCTTTGACCAAATTTTAGCAATATTCATTTAACACAGCCACATTTCTTAAAAAAAAAAAAAGCCACGAATGGTCCTAAGATGGCTCAAGGGTTAACCTCAGATTTCAAACACACATACTGATAATGGCCTCCCTCAGGTCCTCTGTGATGATATCAATGTTATCGATGTCCACATTGTAGAGGTGAGATTCCAGAGGTGGTGTCACAGCACGCTTTAACACCTGATAGTTGCCATGCACCGTAGACACAGCTAACACAGAAACTCCCTGCCTCTTCAGCTCAGACATTGGCTGGTCCACGTCTCCAGGCTGCACACCATCAGTCAGCCATAGCAGTATCCTTGGCACGTTTGCCTCTGTCTCTGTCAGAACACGCCGGGCCACCCTGAGCGCCTCTTCTGTGTTGGTGTCTCCCTTCAGCTGGCTGACACTCCGCATAGATTTCTGCAGGCTTTGCTGATTGCTGTGGACATCCAGGCCAAACTCCAGGTTAGGCTTTGTACCCACCTGCAGCAGCCCGACTCTTACGTGCCCGCGGCCTAATGTGAAGGGGCGAAGTATGTCGGCGGTGAAGAATAACATGCGTGAGAACTCGTAGTTTGACAAACTTCCTGAAGAGTCCAGCAGGATGAGTATATCTCCTTCACAGCAGTTCAGCACTGTGCACAACAGGAGGAAAAACACGGTCATTTCACCTCATGGCATACAAATCCATGCCATCATACATCGTTTAAACCTGCAGTCACATATTTTTTAGTTTTTGCCACTTTAGCCTGGGTGCTCAAATAACACACATGCATCTGTAATGGCACCCATCTATCAATCAAAGCGTCCACACTGTTAATTATAGAGACTCATTCTGTATCCAGTCTCAAGTGGCCATTTGGGGAACTGCAGTTTTTGGTACTTCACTTTACAGCCATTGTTCAGAAGGTCACCCACTCACCATTCAATGTGCATGCGGTCCTCATGGCAGCCTGGACCAATGACAGTTCGGTAATTAAGTCCCTTAATTGAAGAGACCTTTTATAGGCTCAGCTGCAGAGACATTGCTTCTTTTCATTCTAGTTCAGTTGGATTTGCCACCTTTCATATTCTTTCGACAGTGTTTTTTGTTTCCTTTTCATATAGTGTGTGCGTCCATAAGAAGTGAGTACTGTATTTATTTTGTTCATTTTATCACGTGTGGTGTTTCTATGTGTTCTATCACCTGTCTCACTTCGTCGTCATCAATGTAATTATTCGTACTTGTTTATTTCATATCATATTGTTTTTGTTTACGTACGTTTCTTATTGTCTTTGTCCACACAAACCTACTGTTTCACTTCTTGAATAAACAATTTATAAGAACAGAGAGTGTCACCATCATATTAATGTCGCACCGTGGTGAGGTCAAGCTGGGTTTTTGTTATGTCTTGTCATTTCCTGTTTTATTTTAAAAAGATAACTCTCCTCTCGTTTCAGGTCACTTGCCCTTCCTCATGTGTCACCGGTCTGATTGTCTTCCCCGCCCTGATTGTTTCCACCTGTTCCCCATCACCCTGTGTATATATTGTCTGCGTCTCCCTTTGTCCCGTGCCGAAGTGTTTCGTCTTTCGTAGCGTGCTTCAAAGCCTTTTTTCATAGCCCACAGTCACAGCGTCTTAGCTCTAGTGATCTTTTGTTTTTCTACCTCGTATGAGTGATTTTTTGTTGTACTTCCTAGTCTAGCCTTTTTGTTTCTTTGTATCTAGCCTAGTGTGTTTTCAGCCTCGTTTTTGAGCGTCTTAAGTTAATGTTTCATAGCCTTTTGTTTTTCCTCGTTGTGAGCGATTTTGATTTTGTTAATCTTCAATAAGAGTAGTTTAGTGTTTTTTCCATCTTTGGAGTGATTTTTTGTTTCCTCTAGTTTAGGCCATTTTCATAGCCTCAGTCGCGGATATTGTCGACCTAAATAAAACAGCTGTCTGCCAAACTCTGCATCTGAGTCCTAATTGAGTCCCGGCCTGACAATTAATCGTTCTCACCGGACAAACTGTGGAGGTGTACAGCCAGATAAATCATTCATTTTAACAGAGGTCTCAAGTTTGGGGATGATAAGCCAACACCTCTTTTATAGCCATGGACGTTGCCGCTTCTTATCAGCATTATGTTGATATGGCAACAGCAATTCAGAGTCCAATATTAACTCTATCTCTTAACTCTTTAGCTGCTAAATGCATCACTATGTACACCACTAAGTTGTTAGCTGTGTCTGCTGTTTGTTGCCGCGCAACTGCCTACTCGAGGACGAGCTGAAGGGAACTGAGAGGAGAAGCTGCAGAACCAGGATTCAATTCTCTGTCACGGCGAGCGCTTACTTTTAACACACTTCAGTGTATGTGTACGTGAAAAGTTCATTTGAGCCATAAATACACTGGTAATAGCAACTTCAGAGTAGAGTTTCAATTTCCCTTTTTTAGACACTGCATTAAGGCACGTTTTTAATTAACAGCACGCAATTTTCATGACCTGTGGTGGCATTAGGTTCCCACACTACATCCTAGAAACTGTTGGCAGTGATGAATCATAACATCGTGACTACATTAATATCTAAGTCATATATATAAAACAAAAAGGGACACTGATTTAATGTTTCTCAGGCAAGACTGATCTAATTAATGTCACAGATGCCATTACTGTCCTTAGGGAGGCATTAATATAAAGAAGGAAGGGCAATAACAGGTATATGAGGTGTCTTGTTTCATGCACAACGTTGAAATCCTGACAACAATCTCACATTGTATCAAAACATGTCAGAGAAATATTGCACTGAGGATACATTTTAAATGGAGCTGCAGTGGAGGATTTATGATAGCGAGGTATGGGATGCCGTTTGTAAAGCGTCTCGCTCTGAAAATAACAGCAACATTTTGTCACATTTAGCTAAAAACAATGTTTAAAAAACTGGTTTGAATTTTTGAGAGTCACTTTTTTGCACATTTAGAACAATATTTGTGAACTTAGAGATATTTTAAATATTTAAATCCAAATGTTAAATGTAAAATCTAAATGCAAAATCTAAATCTAAATGTTAAATCTAAATCTAAATGTTAAATATAAATGTTAAATATAAATCTAAATCTAAATGTTGAAGCTATATGTTAAATATATATCTAAATGTTAAATATAAATCTAAATCACGATAATTCATGTCCAAGAGTCCATTTCCCCGGATAAGATGGGTTTTATTCGTTATTTACCACTATAAAGACGCTCTGACCTTCTCGAGCTTTTATTTTGGCACTTCCGGTTACCGTCATTTGAATTTGCATTTTAGCTAAATATTTAGTTTCAACATTTAGATATATATTTAACATTTAGCTTCAACATTTAGATTTGTATTTATATTTAACATTTAGATTTAGGTTTATATTTAACATTTAGATTTAGATTTAACATTTAGATTTTACATTTTAACATTTGGATTTAAATATTTAAAATATCTCTAAGTTCACAAATATTGTTCTAAATGTGCAAAAAAGTGACTCTCAAAAATTCAAACCAGTTTTTTAAACATCGTTTTTAGCTAAATGTGACAAAATGTTGCTGTTATTTTCAGAGCGAGACGCTTTACAAACGGCACCCCATAGCGAGGAATCAGGAGAATTGATCACAGGAGTCGATTTATCTCATTAAAGCAGAGTGAGATTTAACATTGGTGATCAAAAAAAAGCACATCCTGCATCTGGGGATCTCTCCAGTACAATGAACGCAGGGTTTGTGTTCTCCATTTTAACCTTTACTGGATCTCCCAGTTTGTCATCAAACAATTATAAGCAGAATAGCAGAATAATGTTCACCTAAAAGAATCAGTCCCATCCTGCACAATCAGATTTGTGTCCAGTACGTTTGGTGACTCGCTCATCTGTCCCACCTGGAAACCAGCGAGAGTTTCCTCTTAATCCTGCAAACTGCATGCAGCTTTTGTTACATGTGGGGCTTGTACTTATATAAAATATTGGTCTTACATCATCACCTATTACAAATAACACTGACATGAGCTTAATGCATGTGCTGTACATCAAACAGATTCATTCCTAATAGTCTCCTACATAATGTACGCGCGTTCTTTATTGCCTCATTTCTTCCATATCGTTTACACTTAAACTTGTTAGACTCTTTTCCGTTTGCAGCTCCTCCGCAGAACACACCCTTTTCCCTTTCATTGCAGCAATGGTCCATAATCATTAAACTTTTATAGGGAGGCAGAAAATAAGCAGCAGGAAAATAAACAGGCGCAGAGGAAATGAGGGAGAACAGTGCAATCAAACCAAGAGGAGTCAGCCAACATCTTTAATGAATTTCAGATAACTGACAAAGATTACAAGAGGAAGAAGAGATGCTACAAGGGGAGGCAGATGATTAAGCATGATGATTGGTTAAAAACTCCACAACAGATTGTTTTATCAACTATTTCTGTCTAGTTCTTCTCCTCAGTTTTCATGAATCAGACATGTTTTTATAAGTGCATTACAGAAGTACGAAAACATGTGTTCAATAGGGAGAGTCCCCTCTCACCGGGAAGTGTGGTGAAATTAACAGAGAGTGTTTTAAACAGCCTCTGGTTGAACTCTGGATGGAGGGAAGCCGTGTAGGTGGTATCAGGGTGCAGGTACTTCAGCTCTATCCTGCTGGATCCCCCTGGGAGATTGTGTCTGGCCTCTGGGTCCATTTTCCTCACAGAGTTATACGTGAGTGTATAGTAACCCCTGCCTGGCCTCAGAACAGGATGCCACCGCAGCACAGCACTGTGGGAAGTCAAGTGGACAACGTGCAGACATTCTAAAGAGATGATTTCTATAGATGAGACACAATGAGGGGAAAGAAAATTAATATACAGGCACTGAGTTACTTCTTTCACTTCTATCGTGCTTAACCTCAGATTTCAAACACACATACTGATAATGGCCTCCCTCAGGTCCTCTGTGATGATATCAATGTTATCGATGTCCACAGTGTGGAGGTGAGATACCAGAGGTGGTGTCACAGCACGCTTTAACACCTGATAGTTGCCATGCACCGTAGACACAGCTAACACAGAAACTCCCTGCCTCTTCAGCTCAGACATTGGCTGGTCCACGTCTCCAGGCTGCACACCATCAGTCAGCCATAGCAGTATCCTTGGCACGTTTGCCTCTGTCTCTGTCAGAACACGCCGGGCCACCCTGAGCGCCTCTTCTATGTTGGTGTCTCCCTTCAGCTGGCTGACACTCCGCATAGATTTCTGCAGGCTTTGCTGATTGCTGTGGACATCCAGGCCAAACTCCAGGTTAGGCTTTGTACCCACCTGCAGCAGCCCGACTCTTACGTGCCCGCGGCCTAATGTGAAGGGGCGAAGTATGTCGGCGGTGAAGAATAACATGCGTGAGAACTCGTAGTTTGACAAACTTCCTGAAGAGTCCAGCAGGATGAGTATATCTCCTTTACAGCAGTTCAGCACTGTGCACAACAGGAGGAAAAACAAGGTCATTTCACCTCATGGCATACAAATCCATGCCATCATACATCGTTTAAACCTGGATTCATATATTTTTTAGTTTTCGCCACTTGGGAAACGAGCTGACAATTATATTCGTACTTGTTTATTTCATATCATGTTGTTTTTGTTTACGTACTTTTCTTATTGTCTTTGTCCACACAAACCTACTGTTTCACTTCTTGAATAAACAATTTATAAGAACAGAGAGTGTCACCATCATATTAATCGTTCTCACCGGACAAACTGTGGAGATGTTTGGGAATAATAAGTCAATGCCCTTTTGTATAGCCATGGACGTTGCCCCGCTTCTTATCACCATTTTGTTGATATGGCGACAGCAATTTAGAGTCTAATAAACATGTATATAAAAAATCCTCAAGCTCTACCAGAGGCCTGGGAGTTTGAGGGTTCTGCGCAGTATCTTCGATGTTCCTAGGACTGCACTCCTCTGGACTGAGGCTTCAGATGTTGTTCCTGGGATTTGCTGGAGCAACTCTCCCAGTTTGGGGGTTACTGCCCCAAGTGCCCCCACTACCACGGAGACCACGCAACCCTTGACCTTCCACATCCGTTCCAGTTGCTCTTTCAACCCTTGGTACTTCTCAGGTTTCTCATGTTCCTTCTTCCTGATGTTGGCGTCAGCTGGGATCGCCACATCTATCACCACTACCCTCTTCTGCACTTTGTCCACCACCACTATGTCCATTTGGTTAGCCAGGACCTGTTTGTCAATCTGAAAGCTGAAGTCCCACAGCACCTTGGCCCTGTTGTTGTCAGTCACCTTCTGTGGTATGGCCCATCAGGATTTAGGTATTCGATACTGGTTGCAGATGTTCCTGTATACTATCCCAGCCACTTGGTTGTGCCCTTTCCAAGTACGCTGATCCAGCTAGCATCTTACACCCTGCTACTATGTGCTGGACTGTCTCAGGGGCTTCTTTACACAGTCTGCATCTTGGGTCTGGTCTACTCTGGTAGATCCTGGCCTGTATAGCTCTTGTGCGTATGGCCTGTTCTTGTGCTGCCATGATTAGTGCCTCTGCTCTGTCTGTCAGTCTTGATTTCAGCCACTTCCTCTATCTGACGGTGGTACATGCCATGTAGGGGTTTGTCCCTCCAGGTTGTCTGTTCCTCCTCCTCTGCACCCTCCTCAGGGATGCTCACTAGTCCTCGGCCTCCCTCTTTCCGCTTAGTGTATAGTCTCAGGGTGCTGGACTTGGGGTGGAACACTCCATGCATGGTGAGGAGCTTTCTAGTCTTGATATCCGTGGCTTCTATCTCCTCCTTTGGCCAGTTTTTGATGCCAGCGGGGTATCTGATGGCTGGTAGTGCGTACATGTTGAGGCAAGGCTTGGACCTTGTTCTTACCATTCAACTGGCTTTTCAGGACCTGCCTTACTCTCTGGAGGTATTTGGCTGTGGTTGACTTCCTTGTGGTTTCCGTTAGCCTGTGGGATGCCAAGGTACTTGTAGCTGTCTTGGATATCACCTATGTTGCCCTCTGGTAGGTCAATCCCCTCAGTGCCTCTCTTTAAGACCATCCGGCCACACTTGTCCAGTCCGAAAGACATCCCTATGTCATCGCTATAGATCCTGGTGGTTTGGATCAGTGAGTCTATTTCTCGCTCATTCCTGGCATACAGCTTGATGTCATCCATGTAGAGCAGGTGGCTGATTGTTGCCCCACTACGGAACCGGTACCCGTACCTGCTCTTCGTAATGATCTGACTGAGGGGGTTCAGGCCTATGCAGAACAGCAGTGGTGATAGCGCATTTCCTTGGTATATGCCGCACTTATGTCTTCCACATTTCCAATGAGTTCTGGATGAAGGTCCTTAGGTTTCTGTTGATCTTATATAGTTCCAGACATTCCAGTATCCATGTGTGCGGCATTGAGTCGTAGGCTTTCTTGTAGTCGATCCAGGCAGTGCACAGGTTGGTCTGTCTTTTCTTACAGTCTCGGGCGACTGTTCTATCAACCAGTAGCTGGGGCTTGGCTCCCCTGGTGTTACTGCCAATTCCTTTCTGTGCCTCGCTCATGTATTGAGCCACATGCTTACTCATTTTTGCCGCAATGATACCTGACAGAGCCTTCCATGTTGTGCAGAGACAGGTGATTGGCCGGTAGTTGGATGGGATGGGTCCCTTCCCTCCGGGGTCCTTCATAATTAGGACTGTCCTGCCTTGGGTTAGCCACTCTGGGTGTGTCCCATCCCTGAGCAGCTGGTTCATTTGTGCTGCTCGGCGTTCATGGAGTGCAGTTAGCTTCTTCTGCCAGTGCGTATGGATCATGTCGGGGCCTGGTGCTGTCCAGCTCTTCATCTTTGACACTCTTTCTTGGATGTCTGCCATTGAGATGGTTACTGGTTCTGGTTCTGGGAGGTTGCAACACCAATGCCCACTAACCATTGGGCATTGGTGTTGTGTGATGCCTCTCTTTTCCATGGCCTTCCAGTATTTGTCCACCTCAGCTCTTGGTGGGTCTGACCGGTTGTTGTTTCCCTGCCACTGAGAGTACACCTTGGCTGGTTTAGTGGAGAACAACTTGTTTATTCACCTGGCCTCTCCCTCCTTGGTGTATGTCTTCCACCGGGTGGCCAGAGCTGTTAGTCTGTTAGTTAGTATATATATATATATATATATATATATATATATATATATATATATATATATATATATATATATATATATATATATATATATATATATATATATATATGGTGGCAAAGTGGCAAAGGGGAGGAGCTAAAAGGGGAAACTGAGGCAGAAATCACAGAGAGAGAAACATGAGGAAGAGTTGGATTAAAGTTGCTGATGGAGATGTTCAAGCTCCATCTTTGCATTCCTCACAGCAAACGTACATGTGGATATGTATATGCGTGAGAGAGAGATTTAAGCACGTCGTCTGTCATTTAACTGGTTTCAAGCTGTGCCAGGGACATATGCCATCCCGCAGAGCTGCACAGACGAATGAGAAATATGTTAATGCTTCCTGTGAAGTTTACTGAGTGCACTATCAAAATGCGGCGACGTCAAACAGACAGATGGCAGACTATCCAGTTTGTGTTGGATCAAAATCAACGTGGGCAACTTCTCTAGACTCTTAAAACATTTGACACATAAACTGTGTGCGGCTTTGCTGCCTCTTAAACGTTTACAGATTTCTTGCCTGAAAAGTGAAACCGCAAATTAATTAAAAATTCCACACATTCCATGTGGGATCTCTAACTTAGCCAATAAGTCAAAAATATTGACTTTTAATTATCCTCAGGCACCTGTAAGTACCACAACTTTATGTCCAAGCCAGAATGAAGAACAAAGCTCCTGCTGTCCTTAAAAATACAGTAATGGACCGCTGCTGCTGCTGCTGCTGCTGGAGAAGAATTAGATATGAACAATAAACAGTTTACCTGCATTACCAAGGTTCAGCACTTCATGGACTGGCACCAGTTTATATCTCTGATCTCATCAGCCCCTATTCTACCTCCAGAAAGTGGTATCGATCTTCTCATCTAACACTCAGAAAGACAGCAAATGAAAGTGTTTGCCAACTTTAAGAGCTGCTTTTGTTTTTATTTTATTTTCTTATTCTTATCTTGTGAAAACATTACAATGTCTTCTGAGGCTCTGCAGTAGAAACTTGTGTTGCACACATGGAGAAAGATGTGGGTGTAGGCAGGGAGGGTGCGTAGGATTCTTGCTTTTTTGGAGTTTGACCCAAATTATTATTATTACTAAAGGTTTTTCTCTTTTTTCTTGTGACTCTCTGAAACCAGCTGACTGGTGGACACGCTGTTTACCTTCACGTATTTCTTAAAAACTGTTGGCGGCGTTTGGCTGTAATGTGTCCAGTGGTGTCATAATTTGGAAAAGATGACGTTTTCCATTGCTTGTCACCAGTTAATACACCCTGATCTGTTTTTCCACAGCAAGTCACAAAAACAACTCCAGCCACCCAGCTTCTTTTCCAGTGTAAACCTATGAAGGAAACCTGCAGTGGTAACAATCTATTTTTAATAATCCAGAAGAAGTTAAAGTCCTAGTAAAAGTACATTTATGTACCTTTGATATAAAAAAAAAGTACTCATAATGCAGACAAATGTGTGTTAACTTCTAATTCATGTGCAAGTAGAACTGGAAATGAAGTACAACATTACTACATGTAGAGGAGAAGAAGTATGACGTAGATTTAAACTGCAAAGTTCAAGTAGTAAAACCTGAGTAGAAATAAATATATGATCCAATAAAGAGACATCAAATCATCTGACAGTGATGATCTGCAGTCATCATCATTATTACCCATATATCCCATTATACTGTAAACGGATCATAAACTGTGAGCATATAAAATGACACACCCATTATCTCCTGAATTAAAGTAATGAGTGTGATAACTTGTTTAAACCGGCCTGTCTGTGCAAATGATCCTGTTAATGTCAGTGATCCTTAAACCACCATGTGGCGTGCTGAGCTTTGACGCACCAAATATTTATTAGCAGCAATTATAAAATACTTATACCCCCTCTGCAGATGTAGATTTTGTGAGTTTATTTGCATAAATAGTTACTTTAAAAGGAGAAACATGATTTTTTTTTATTCGTTTGAAGCTTTCATACCAGACTCCATTTACAAAAAATATAATTTTCCTGATCTAAGCCCGGAGAAGCAGAAAACTGCAACCAGTCAACTTCACATCCGTGCGTCAGCTCTGTGCATGGTTCGTGTTTCATTCGGCTATAATCATGGACCTGCGATACTTCTTATCACCTTGCACATTGAGCTTTATGTTGTCAACTCACCTGTGGCAGGTACAGCAACTTGCATGTCGCTCCGCTGCAACATCGCCCAGATGAGAACAACACAGCAGCGAAGTGAAAAGCCTTCCATCCTGTCGGAGCCGCATTAAAAACAGGTGAAATAACCAACAGCAGATCTCCTATCACCGGTTCCCATCGCACAGATCTCAGACACTAATGCTCCAGTCTGTCGCCTCCTCAGCAGACTCATCCAAACTTTTTTTTTTTTCTCCGGCGTACACCTGCGTCATGCGTACTCCTCATTTACAGTCATGTCCTTTAATGTAAGATTAGTCCGCTTCAAGTCCAGATTACTCCTCCTCCTCTTTCTCTAGCTGCAGATCCAGGAAGGTGAATCATTCCCACCTTTTGCAGGAATTTGGTTTGAAGACTGATGTTTCCTTCTCTACTGTAATGTTCTCAGTCCAGGGGTCAACACACTTATTCCTGCAACATAACACCAATGTGAAAAGGCTGGGTCCTAGAGTCAGCAGGAAAATACCAGAATTAAATGTCTGCTGCTGCAGGAAGAATGATCTCATCTGTTTTTCCTGTATATTATCTTGTGCTGGAGGAAATACACTGAAACTGATCTGACCTTCATTTTCTCTGGGGACCACAATACTGGAGCCGGCTTTGGGAAACAGTAACAAGAGGGCAAGATTCCCATTTGGATCAAGACAGAGGCAAAGAAAAACCTTTTGGCCAATCCATTAGGCAGGATTATAGTAAATACCACAGCAGTAAGATAACTTGGATCAAGTGCAGGCGATTCACATGCATTTATTGCAGTTGCCTATGGGTGTGTGTATGTGTATGTGTATGTGTGTGTGTGTGTGTGTGTGTGTGTGTGTGTGTGTGTGTGTGTGTGTGTGTGTGTGTGTGTGTCACCTGATAAAGGGCTTAATAAATGGAGTGAATGTGCCCTCTTGAGATGAGAGCTGCCCTGCATGTCCCCATTGCAAAGACAGAGTGTCTGTTACTTCACTGGAAATACGGATCAGTTTGACCGTACTGTATGTGGCAGCGTTCTTTATTTTTTTTTTTTCCCATACTGCCAGTATGGGAAAAAAGAAGGATAACACCGTTAGAGGGAATATTTTGATCCTGCTTGATGATGCATCATACAAAACACTTTTGCTTAGGTGGGTATGTCTGCAGACATAGACACTCCATAGACATTCAGTCTGTTGGCAGGTCATGAATCGTGATCATTTTGAGATTTACATGCCGGATCCGGGTGTGAGGATAGTGGCATCAAACGGTGTAGTGCCAGATTGCAAAACATAGAAATTGACCCTTTATTATCCACATTGCCAACAGGTGTGTTCAGAAGCTGGGGTTGGTGAGCTGGCTGTGGACTGCATGGTTTGACTCTGGCATATGAATCTATAAGACATGGATACAGCGTTGGATGATGGGTCCACTCATTTTTAACGGAAGCTGCTCAGTGGCGCATGAAGCCAGAAAAATTCATTTTTCAGGCGCACAAGTACCTGAAAATTCGAATTCATAGTGTGGCTCGTAGAGCAGGTTCAATAAATACGAGAAAGAATAAATCAAATCAAATCAGATTTTATTTGTATAGCCCAAAGTCACAAAGTCACATTTGCCTCAGAGGGCTTTACAATCTGTACAGGGAGTGACACCCTCTGTCCTTAGACCCTCGGTTCGAGTGAGGACGGACAGACGTGCAATAGATGTCATGTGTACAGGACAAATTAACACAAACATATTGTACAATTACAATAACTGACAAAATGACAAAAAAACAGAATGAATGAAAAAATGACCACAGTAGCAGATATGGTAGTAATAATGACAGTAATAATATGCGTAGTGGACGTCGTGCAGGATCACAGCAGCAGCCACGATGCACGAAAACCTGCTGGACGACAGAGAAGTTTGGTTAGTAACATGCATTAATGAGATAGATAGATAGATAGATAGATAGATAGATAGATAGATAGATAGATAGATAGATAGATAGATAGATAGATAGATAGATAGATAGATAGATAGATAGATAGATAGATAGATAGATAGATAGATAGAAAAAATAAATAATTTTTTTACGATGTAAGCTTGTGTGGTCAGTGTGCATGACATGATATACGCCACTGCTGTCTGTTTGGCCACAAAGTCAAACTGACGACTTCAGAGCCTGGCGCTCTTCCTGCCGAGTTAGTCTGGCATTAGTTGCTTCATGGTGTGGACTGAGGGGGTGCAGGCTAGTTAGCATTATGGAGCCAATGATCCAAATAAAACATAACGGATGGCGACATTATCCTAAATGGCATGCCATTGTAATTTATTTTCCAGCGTTCAGTCTCGTTTATGAGACTTTTGCCCAATGATAATATTCACTCACTGAGCAACAGGATCCTGTCTGCAGTTCACACAACACCCAAAGGTGTCTTTCATGAGACACTGTGTTCAAAGTTTAGCTTTCTACATTAACAGACCATCTTTCCTCATTTATGCTGTCATGAATAAGTAGTAAGTAAATAAAAATAATAATTAACCTCATTAATCCAGCGATCCACGCGAAATGTCCCAGCTGATGATCAGTCAGCTCAGCTGTTGCTGTGTTACCGTATTCGATTATCTCGGCTTCCCTCCACATAGTTAATGTTCAATATCTGAGTGTGTGACGCTGCTCATCCAACGTGACTCAACACTCTTGACACACACACACATAATTAAGTTGATAAATTTAGCACACTCGCACACACATGTACACACAGTGGCTTTTATTTACTTTTATCTATCTAATATGACATTGGCACATGTGATGTTTTGGTATCCTTCATCATCATTTAACACTTATTATGTTTTATCTAATCTGTATTTTTCAGTGTGTATTTATATTTAACTCGTAAAGTCTATGTGAAGTAAGAATAAATATGTGTTTTGAGTTTGTCAGACCAAAAAAGAAAGTGTGATGAATCATCCAGCCAAATGTAAATGATTAAAAATATTGACAAGCTTACAGCAGCTATTCCGAGCTCCAGGACTGAGGGGGGTGTGTCCTGCTGAGTTAGGCCACACCCACTCACGGGAGCAGTCAAGCGGGCATTTTGAAGCAGCCGAAACGTGTCAGATGAGTCCAGAAAACGACGTGACTAACTATGAAACACTCTGAGCGAGATGAATTCATCTCTGTCTCTCTGCTCGGGGTGGCCTCAGCGTGTCATCGAGCCACCCTTTAAGGACCGCCCACAAAATCCTGAGACTGAAAGCCGGTGAAAAAACTGTTTGAACCTGTATACAATATATCGTTTAAGTATATAAAACATATTGAATATATTTTGAAAGAAATCATATATATACACTCATATACTACACATATACTCAGGCGAAGCAGTTATGGTTTCATATTTGTAGCCACTTTAGCAGCACTGTTGTTGTTGATCTTATACTAACTGCTAAAGCTGTATACATTGGCAATTAGTATGTAGTACTGGGAAAGATTTTGTTATTATAAAGTCATTTTCTTGCTTTTTTCCAGCTCTATACTGAGAAAAAAAAGAAAAAAAAAAAGAAAAACACTTCTAGTACAGCAGCTCAGTCACGAGGCCACACACTGCTTCCCATTTTTCACTTCGGCTGTACGTGTGTTATGTGTTTTCCATCAGGTGCAGTTTGCTGCTTTAAGTCACAGCATGCAGCTTTTACCTCCACTTGAAGTACATTTATTTCTATTTCTATAATTATGTGTTAAGTGAGACATTAACGCAGACACAGCAAACCTAATTGATCGGAAGAAGCTACGTTTTAAAAATCCTTCTTGTGCATGAATAAATTCCTGATTAACAAACCAGCCTCGCTTTATTCTTCGTGGTCTAAAAAAATCACGGCCTGGTTGTAAAGGAGCTGTGCTATTAAAAAGCCATTTTATTAACACCATGTTGATGAGCTCTGCTTCTGCTGAGGAGTCCTGCTGATTAACTCCCAGATTAATGTGCTGTCAGGCCTCTGCCTCGGCTGCACATATTAACACGATTTGTTATCACAACAGCACAGTGATACGATAATATTGACCGCACAGGACCGGAATTAAGTGGGAACCTATTTCCCTTTCAAGAATGAATGTTTTTATAAGGAACATTTGAGCTTTGTCTGTGTTTTTGAGGTCGAACGTTGGTGGCAGAGAAACCCCTCAACCAAAAGTCCCTTCTCTTGTAAAAGCATGGAAAACCTAATGTACAGAGCACTTACAGGTATTGATTAGAGGCGCTGACTCAAAGGACAGATTAATAAGGATGGAGCCTTCCTTTTCTTCCGTCTCCAAACTCATCCGCTGTCTGGTGCATGTCCAGGCCTGCAGCAGCATCATCCTGTAAAATGGGAAACTGGAATTTCCCCTGAAGAAGAAAGTTTGGCAAAGGCAGCTTTCTCTTCATGTTTGTGTGGGCAAACATGCAAATGATCGTAATGTGTCCATGTTTGTGAGTCTGAGCATGTGAGCATGTGCCGTAAAACGGATATACAGCTCGTTCCACGGGGTGCAGCATATATGTGATACACAGCCTGTAATCCTGAGACGTTTATGGGTTTCTTTTAAGAAGCATTCATTTTTTCATCACATTTCTAATTACTGTTGACAGATAAATAAAATACACCTTCCTCTGCAGAGTCATAATTTGGGTAAGTATATAGCTCAAAGTGGCTTTATAGCTCATGCCAGCTCGCTCCTGAACTCTAGAAGAATCTAGTTGTTTGTGCAGTGAGTGTGTTTACTACGTACTATGTGTTGTTGTTGTTTTGGTTTGATGTATTGAATATGTGCGCCTTGTTTCGTGTACGCACACCACTGCTGCATAGCCAACTGTGCCACTGGGCATGAATAAAGTGAATTATTGATTCACCTGTTTTTATTACAATGAATTATAAAGGAAAAAATCTGTCCCAGTCTGTCCAAAATATATATCTCTTTATTTAGCATACTGTATTATTTAGTACGCCCACTGTCTGCCTTGAAGCGCACCGTTCAGTCCAACCATTTCTTTTCCGCTTCTTATCCGGGGTTAGCTGGGTGTCCCCAGCAACACTTTCCACCTCCTCCTTTCAGATCCCAAGGTGTTCCTGGCCAAATGAGCTATACAGCCCCTTCAGTAGGTTCTGGGTCTGCTCCAAAGGCTCCTCCCAGTTGGATGTGCCCAGAACAACCCCCTTTTCCAAGTCCACAAAGCACACAATGACAATACATGCTGACATGTAATGGATATAATGTTTACAGCAGGGGTCGGCAATTAAGTTTGTACGCGGGCCAATTTTTTTCTGACAATTCCATTGCGGGCCATGACCATGGGGGGGGGGGGGGGGGGGGGGGGGGGGGGGGGGGGGGGGGGGGGGCTGCGTCCTGTTTGGCTGAGTGAGAACCGCACTTATGTTGAACGTCCTGATTTTTTAAGGGAGCACTGTACAAATTGCGTGTAACAAGGTGTATAAAAGTGTGTGGTTAGGGGTTTTACGGCCTTAAACGCCCACTGCGTCTGTCATGAAACAGTCAACCTGCCCTAGCAACCTGCCGTAATTAATGTATACAGCAGCGCAGATCTGCCGACCTTGTTTGGTTTTGTTTTTTTCATTTAATAAAACATATTTGTTCACGTTGTCCGTTGCAAGAGGGACACAGGACACTTTTATTTTCCACAGGTTACAGCGCACGCACGTGCCAATTAGCGTTCCGACCTGTGCGTCAAGTAAAGAGGCTGCGAGGATGTTCTGGCTGCTGTCACGTTACTTATCAGCTACTTTTTAATAAATGTTGTGAAATCTGTGGAATTGTTGTATTTTGAAGGGAAACATGAGGTTTAAAAGATATATTTAAAAAAAAATATATATATATACAGTCTTCTCGCCAGCGCTTTATATGGTTGCGGCCCGCTACGCTAAAATTTCAGACCGCAACGGCAATTTCCCCCCGTTACGTTATTTTTAATATAGCGTAACGGCTGTTTTCAGTTTTCGTCACCATCGTCAAAAGTTTTTTTGCACAGCCCAGCACCGAATCCCCGCCCGACGGGCGGACGTGGGAAATGTGGTGTACGAAAGACCGCTTGCCCGGTGTCGCTCGGGGGCCTGAGTCCTTCTGATCGAGGCTCAGCCCGTGGACGGTGTGAGGCCGGTAACGGCCCCCGTCGCGCCGGGGTCCGGTCTTCTCGGAGTCGGGTTGTTTGGGAATGCAGCCCAAAGCGCACCATCCCCCCGCTCGGTCGCTACGCTCCCTCGCCTTACCCCATTACTCTAAAATAAAATCCTGGTGAGAACCCTGATATATATATATATATATATATATATATATATATATATATATATATATATATATATATATATATTAAAATAAATCATCGTCATCTAGTGGGCCAGATATAATTGATGGCGGGCCAGTTCTGGCCCGCGGGCCGCTAATTGCCGACCACTGGTTTACAGTCTTAATTGACTGTATATGCATGCAAACGTTTGCTCAGGCTGAACATCATCATAGATTTGCAGTAATCCCGTCATAAGTTGAGGTACTGGATGAATTCAAACGTTGCTCTGATGACGGCAGTCGATGGACCCGACGATGGCAAAAGTTATCGCCTCTAAAAGTGAGAATCAAAAAAAGAAAATAATTGTATGACTTTTGCAACTTTTTCTCAGTGGATTAATGTGTTCATCAAATTATAACTGACAGATAATCGCAGTGTTGTGGGCGGAGGAGAAAGCCCCACAGCACACAAACAAAACACAACTTATCTCCAATTTAAAGTGTGAAATGACTTCACTCCTCGATAACAGCGTTTGTGTGTTTTCTTTGTGTGCATTAGAAAACTGGCACACACTAAAAATCTAATCACCGGTTTCAGAGGTCTGCGAGGAGATGAGTCCACTTGGAATAAATAAAACTCTTTATCGTCAGTCTAGAGAGCACAAACTTTCCCCTGCCTCATAAAACATGGAGGAGCACTGCATGAATGCAGTCTTGGCTGTACGAAAAAGCTGTGGGCATTTCACCAATTAGTTATGTCAGGCCGGGACTCAAGGAGGACTCAGATGCAGAGTAGAGCAGAGAGCTGTTTTATTCAGATCTACGAACACCCTCGAAAGAGTGAGGCTATGAAACAAGGCCTAAACTAGGTGAAACAAAAAAATCACTCCAAGGAGGAAAAAACTCTGAACTATTCTTATCAAAGCTTAACAAAATCAAAATCGCTCACAATGAGGAAAAACAAAAGGCTATAAAACACAATGAGGCTGAAAATACACTAGGCTAAAGACAACGAAACCAAAAGACTAGACTACGAGGTACAACAAAAAAATCACTCTTTCGAGGAAGGAAAACAAAAGACACAAGAGCTATAATGCTTTGGACTATGGGCTATGAAAAAGGCTTTGGTAAACGCTACGAGAGACGAAACACTTTGGCACAAGACAAAGGGAGACACAGACAATATATACACAGGGTGATGGGGAACAGGTGGAAACAATCAGACCGGTGACACATGAGGAAGGACAGGTGACCTGAAACAAGAGGAGAGTTATCTTTCAAAATAAAACAGGAAATGACGAGACAGGACAAAAACCCAGCTTGACCTCACCGCGGTGTGACATCATTCTTTATCTAACAGCTCATTGAGCAGATCAGTGAGCTCTGTTTTATTCTGTCAATGTTATTTTTCAGACGCTCCTTGTAAAGTGCCACCACAGATGATCATTCGTTTCCATCTCGCTCACAAACCAGGCCATGCTCAAACCCGTCATGGAGATCGGATGATCCGAACTGTTTTGGCGGAAGTGTTTAACACCTGATGCCATTCTCACCATGCGACCAGGAAATATAAATGCACTGGTTTGTGCCTCTCCAGTGGCTCTGAAACAACCTGGAGTTCAGTGTATTTTCCGAAGGACGCTTTAACAGGAGGAGGAGGGATCAAACTACCAACCCTGTCCTGCTCTACTACCTGAGCCACAGCCAAAAACTCTCAGTGATCCACTAATGGAAAAGTGCCAGAAAAGCAGCACAGCGAGGCACTATCAACGGACTTCAGGACCGACCTTCTACCTTCTCTCTAACTTTGTTTCAGATGACCAAAGCCAGACATCTTTATGAGTTTACCAGCGCAAGAAAGTAGAAACAAACATTTCAAATAAACTATTAACCGTGACTGGAATCTTTCATATAATAATAAACCAGCACTGTGAACGTGATGTGGATTTTATTTTGGGTCAGAGTTTTAATATTGTTGTTTGTTGCTTTCAAGCCTTTGCAAATATATTTTAAGTAAGTGTTCCTGGAAGCTCTACAGTAAAACATACAGAATGGTTTTTGAAAATGTTGACTGTATTATGGTTGGGAATGAGGTGAAAAAACACCATGACACTGTGGTGTTGTGCAAACACTAAATGTTGCAACAGTTTCCCCTTCAGGCATCACAAAGCTTTTACTCAAACTCTCCTCGGTGGTTCTGCTGATTGAAGCCCAGAGGCTTCAAATACGAGAGAGACTGATGTGCGTTCAGTTACACAAAGTGCTCTAAATGATGGGGAACTCCGAGACCATGAAGACACACGTTTGTGCTCTGCACACATGCAAATGATTTCTTTATCGATTCCTGGCAGACTGCAGAAACTGAACTGACACAACATTTAAAACAGCACTCGGATCAATATTACAGCCACACAACTCATGCCCCCATCATCAGCGCTAAAGCTGCACTGATTGGCTTTTGTTTGCAGCACTGAGCGGGAATCGACAGGAAATTAACATGATGTTACGGCAGCAACATGTGTGATGTCCTGTGACCTGGGACCGATCGCAGTGTTTCACTCGACCTCACTGTCTCAGGGTAATAACATGAATAAAGGTGAACTGGTGTAAGAAGTTTTCTCAGATATATTCCTCTGCTCTTTATTTTATTTATGTATTTTATTGTAATAGAGCTCCATGGGTTTATTTATCAATAAGTTTCAGCATCAGTGTTTGCATTTCAGCCCATCAGCTGTATTTGTCCTGAGGCTTTGTTCTAATCACGTAATCATTTAAAACATTAACCTTGTGTGGAGCCTCGACTTCCCATCCATCTCACACCCAAAGTGCTGTTGTATTTCACTGCCTCTTTAGCATCACGACACTGTAACGAAATGTTTGAAACTCAATTTAATTCATTCTTTATTTAAATCAAATTATTAAACTTATTTCTTTGCTTGTGTTGTGTCATGTGTGAATCTGTGCACGCGCTTTCAGCTCTAACCACGTCTGTTTCTGGATTGAGTGTGACAGCAATCCTGTTTCATAGACACGCACACACACACACACACACACACACACACACACACACACACACACACACACACACACACACACACTTGATGCTCAGGTGCTGACTGAAGCTATAAAGAGACAGGTGGAGGACTGAGGGAGGGCGAGAGGTGCTCAGCAGTATTCCTGCCTCGATTTTCCTGCCTGAGGCAGAAACACACCGATAGCGAGGAAACTTTAAGTTTATAGAAAAAAAGTTTTAAATTATAATAAAGTTTTGAAGTGTATCATTGTTAAGGCAGAAACACTGAAGATTATTTTGTTTTGTCCCGAGATCAAGAGTGAACTTAAAGAAAATGTGTTATAGATTAAATCAATACTGAGCTTACGCGTCAACAGTCCATCTCCATGACAACTGAGGGAACGCCATCCATGATGGATATTTTGTGACATGGTTGACAGAGCAGCTGGAATGAACAATTTGTTAGATAGTCCTTGGGCGCCTTTGTAGATCACCTGGTAGATATATATACGTATATGCCATGTAAGACGGCCGTTCTGCAGCGTGCCATGCCCTCTGGACTGTCGGTCATACAAAACAAGATATTTCAAGGACTGTGAGTCCAAACAGTTCATCAAAATATGACTAATCTAGAAAATAATCTGCAGATTGATCGATAATGAAAAAAATATTAGTTGTGGGTAGATCCTGACACTGATTTGGGACTGTTCTGTCAAACAACAAGATGTAAGTACGCATAGAAAGATTCAATTAGAAAAAAAGATTTTTGGTGGAGAGTCACTGTAATCCAGTATAATCCAATATATTTAATGCCAGTACACCACCACGACTTCCATAAACATTAAAATTATTCTCAAGAGTCTCAAAATGCTGCAAAAATATCAGAATATCAGGATCTGTCGTGTTAGTCTGAAGACCTTTTTGTTATTCAGGTGAGGTTTGTGCAGATTTGTTGTTTTCTCCAGATGCTTCCAGACTCAGTGGACTGAACACGTTACAGGATGTTCACGGTCTCCCGCTGTTTTTGATTAATACCGTACAATCCCTCCCTCTCATCTGACCTTTCACTCGTCTCAACTTCATTTCCAGCTTCACCTGTCTCTGGTGCATGTCAGCCGCTTTCTCTTCATCACTATTTCTCTTTCATCTGCCTCCAGGGGGGCCAAACCGAGGAGTCTCGCTCTGCTCCCGTTGCGGCACATTGAGAGGGAAATGGCAGAGGGGGAGCAGGTTTATTTATGGGTGCTCTCCGCTTGCTTTGCATGCAGATTTCTCCGAGCCTTATATGTATCTGCGTGTGTGGTGTAGAGAGAGAGAACGGCATATGTGCTGCTGGAAGAAAATATGTCAAAACACCATTACTGCTGAGAATGTATGCACAGGAGGGAAACGACGGTCTGCACCCGAGTCAAGAGGAAAATTCTGCAGACGAGTAAGACGAGGCAAACAAGAACAAACTCTCCATTTGAAAAACTGTCAGCTTTGGCTTTAAAAAAAAAGTTGGAGGTGTTGAAAACATCACCGTGCTGAAGGGAGGATACAGCAATTTACTTACAATCTATGGTTGATTGTACTGAAGCAGCAGGCATGACACTGTGGTCTAACTCACTGGTGATTATGTGCTATTGTGCCTTTGTAACACTGTGCCAAGGATAAAATAAATGGAGCTACTCCTGCAAGCTGGTTCAAGCAGACAACCTGATCTACGCTGCATGTACACACACTTGACATGCCTCCCGTCCACAATCCTCCAGTCCAAACATCCCATCCTAGCTCATTTGTCTCTGCAATAATCCCTCTCTCTGATCTACCAATGCCATTGCTGCCTGAATCAGCGTTTTTTGTTTGTTTGGGGTTTGTTTTTTTCTATTCTGCTGCTGCAATAAAACATTCAAATCGTGAGTTGTATGACTGAAATAAAGCCGTGTGCTTGTTATTTTGAGTACATAGGGATGGCATTGTGGAAATGGTGGCCGAAGAAGCTGCTAAAGCTGAAGTGACAAACTCTGCACGGTTACAATTTGAGTGAAGAAGAAAAACAGGTAAAATGTTGCGACCACCATCGGACACTACGACACGCATACGACACCAGCAAATATATAGTGTGTACTACTAAGAGGTGTATTAAGGTTAAGTATCCAAATTGAAACACATACAAACACACAAATAAACAACTGCCAACTTGGTCTATGCAGTGGCGTTTCTTTTATTTGCAGCGCTGTTTCTTTTTGTTTGCAGCGTTTCTTTTATTTGCAGCGCTGTTTCTTTTTGTTTGCAGCGTTTCTTTTTTTTGTAGCGCTGGTTTTTTTTGTTTGCAGCGGTTCTTTTATTTGCAGCGTTGCTTTTATTTGCAGCACTGTTTCTTTTTGTTTGCAGCGTTTCTTTTATTTGCAGCGCTGTTTCTTTTTGTTTGCAGCGTTTCTTTTTTTTGTAGCGCTGTTTCTTTTTGTTTGCAGCGTTTCTTTTATTTGCAGCGCTGTTTCTTTTTGTTTGCAGCGTTTCTTTTTTTTTGCAGCGCTGTTTCTTTTTGTTTGCAGCGTTTCTTTTTTTGTAGCGCTGTTTCTTTTTGTTTGCAGCGTTTCTTTTATTTGCAGCGCTGTTTCTTTTTGTTTGCAGCGTTTCTTTTATTTGCAGCGCTGTTTCTTTTTGTTTGCAGCGTTTCTTTTTTTTGTAGCGCTGTTTCTTTTTGTTTGCAGTGTTTCTTTTTTTTGTAGCGCTGTTTCTTTTTGTTTGCAGCGTTTCTTTTATTTGCAGCATTGAGGATTCCCGGCCACCGTAAACAACAGACAGGCCGGTACAAAAACAGGCTGCATTTGATTTATCTGTGGTTGTTTGATGATGATGATATACTTAAAGGTAGAATGGACAACAGAGTGAAACGATATACAAACCTTATTAAAGAGGTACTTAGTAGGAACAGATTAAAGCTGCACTAATTCACATTTTTTGGATCAAATGACTCCTGTGATGTGAACGGTGTCGTTTATGGTGACATATCAACAGAGAGTATCCTTCTCTCTGTGCATGGACCTGATCAGCACCAAACAGAAGACAGACTCAGCAGGACACTATCATGCGAACACTGTGGAGTGAGATTTCCCACAGGAGATGATGGAGACCAAAACAGAGCTCAAAGGAGAGTTAATATGAAAAGAGGACTCACTCATAATTGTTCACAAACGTGTGAGCTGTAACTTTATAAGTCGATAGCTTTCGGCTGATTGTCATTCTGCTCCATCGTCACTGTATTCATGAGGAACATTTGCCCGCATACAGCATTCATGATCCCGCAGCTCTCTTCATACTCAAACCCTGAACACGTCATGCCGTCAGTCCTCTGGAGGACGCTGAGCTGACACCAGTCCAGTCAGGACTAATGTCACAGCTGAGACACGAGCTGACTCTGATCAGCTGTGACTGAAGAGGCGACACAGCAGGAAGAGCTCTGAGAGGAACAGCTGATCATTTTAAGTGTCACTCTCACATAAGTAACTCTTTTAAAAAAGGACCATAACTCATGGCTTTATGGAAAATAATTCCTTCACTAATGTTTTGTATGTCAGTTAAAAGCCGTTAGTAAGCTCTGTGAAACATCATTAATAAAGTGTTCTTAAAATAACCCGAGCATGCAGCTGTAACATTGAATAATAACTTCATAAATAGATGGTGGTCTCGTTTCTAAGACGATGTTTGAAGTAGTTGAAGGACCCGACAGTTAAAGTCATTTATCTTTTGTTCATGTTTAAATCGTTCTGAAAACTGGAGATGTTTGACAAAACGTGAGAAATGCTCATATTATATTCCACCCGAAGGGGATTCTTCACAAGCTGGCAACCTAAGAAATGTTTATTTATAACTGATCTATAAAGAAACATTTATTATAACTTAAAAAACGATGTATCTAAACAATCTAAATGTTCTTCAGGTTTAAAACAAACTTGTGATCCCTGCAGTAAACTCCTAACCTTACTGTTATCTTCTCAGCGATTGTTTTGTTTTTGTGTGTGTTTTTTATGTTGATTTATAGGAGTGGGGTGATAAGGGTAATATTTTCCAAGCTCAACCCTTAATGGACACACACACACACACACACACATATATATATATATATGCAGCGCTCACATGGGCTGTGCTGCAGAGGCAGGTAAAGGACGATAAAAAATGTTCAGTCACTGAGACTTCTGAAATACAAGCCTGCAGGGTGAAGACACACTAAGAGGAGTGAACAGTGTGTGTGTGTGAATGAACATCAAATACATGTGTGGGGATCAGGGCATGCCTCTGCACGTTAATGTGTTTCTGGTTTTAAATGAACGACTTGACGAATTTGATTACTAGTCAAATCATGCCGAGCGCCAAACCAAAGCCATAATTATCCTGTGACTTTTAAATAATGTTTTTCTGCACCTCCAGCAAAAAAGTGAAAGTCCAGTTCATAAACTAAAAATATTGGAATATTAAAGATTAGAATTCAAATGATGGCATTAGAGGAAAGGTTAAGAGATCACAAAAGTAATCTGGATCCATCCTGAGGGGGGACACAAGTGTTTGCACCAAATGTCATGGTAATCCATCCGATAATTGTTAAAACATTTCACTTAAGACCTCGTGTGTGTGTGTGTGTGTGCGTGTGTGTGCTGAATGAAAATATTTTTTGTAGTATGCTGATGGAGATGATTGGAGTGATTCAAGCCAAGACGGTGCAGCCATAGTTTGGACAAACAGCACTTCCTCATCCTCCTCCTCTCCCAACCAGCCACACGTCCTTTTGTAAAGTCCTCTGTTCTAGATGGAAGTAGTTTTTGTTTGAATAGTGGGTGACTTGATCTTGTTTTAGGAAGGTAAAGTGAGGTCAGTGATTTATTTTCCAGAGAGAATTGTTTTGGTTCTTGTTGTTTTGGCCTTGGTCCACCCTGAAGCTGATACCTTAGTTATAGTTGTTTGAGTTTTGTGAATAAATAAATCATTTTCTTTTCATTAAAAATATAAAACTTGTTGTACGTGGCTACTTGGGACTCGGGGAAGATGGGGCCCTGTCTAGTTATGCTCTAGGCTCCCCTAGACTGGGGTGTAACATGAGTTGCGGGCTAGTCTGTCTTTTTGTCGCGTTTTGTTTGTTCGGTGAGTCAGTTGTTTTTCTGGTTGGCAGTAAATTTTGGTGTGTGGGGGGGGGGGATTGTGGAGTTTGCACTCAATGATTTCATGGTCAGTCCATCTCTGGATAAAATACAAAAATGGCAAAAAAATAATAGACCTAATTGATTTTGGCCAATTGCTATAATCTGCAGGTGCCTTACAGTGCCAGGAAAGTGGAAATTAAGCAGTTGCTGTGTGCAGAGTTGGTGGTGCAGGGCATCTTTCCAAACCCAGCTGCTGAGGCTGCTGCGGGTGACAAGGCGAGTGACGCTGAGGTGAAAGCAGCAGCGCTCACTGCTGGTGTGGAGCTTGAGCCAGTCACAGATCCAGTCATGGGAAACAACAACAGCTGCTGCCTGAGTTGGCCTAAAGAGTTCTGGTCACTTCTCCTCCAGTGCAAACGAGTAGTGCAAGCTCAGGAAATCTGTGCCAGTCTATCTTTTGAGGATAGCTTGATTATAACATCTTAAAGAAAACCGTGTTGCAGGCCTACGAGCTGGTTTCCGAAGCCTATAGACAGAAATTCACCAAAGTGATTTGTCATCTGGAAACCACGAAGGCACGCCGCACAAAATTTCATCTTAATCCAATATTTGATGAAAAATGTGAGACTCGACCAAAGTGGTGGACCTACTGACTGACAGTGTTTTCAATATAATAAAGTGTAATTATAATATTTTACTTAAAAGCCACTTTCTACATTACCTTTCATAAAACATGCAGCCTAAAATTTTTCAAAGGCAAAAAGTTAAAACAGAATTCGACAACGACGAATATAATTTTATGCAAATATACTTAAAATATAAGAATAAGAAAGAAGAAGAATTTCAAAAAGACCTGAAAAGTTAAAGTGTGAATAAACACAGAGGTTAAAAATATATATATCAGAGGATGATCGAGGCTTAAAAGCTCAGCAGTGAATGATGAAGCACTTTAAATAAAAGCTGGGTTAGAAAGATGTCTTGAGGTTTTTTGTTTTTTTTATGTCTACAGAGGTGGAGTCCCTCAGATCCACAGGCAAACACATTAAATATATTCACATGGCTTCTTTCGTTTTGTTCTTAATCCAAGTGCTTAACAGGAAGAAGTGGCAGACTATATATTGTGTACAGAAAGTCATGAAACGATTACAAACTCTGGATTATACTAAAATTATGTGAGTATAACTACTGCAAACCTTTTACTATTTAACTTTTTTTTCCCGTGCTGGATATTAAGGAGCTTAGTCAGGGTTTACACCCTAGAGGCACTTCATTCGTCATGTCGTCCTGCACATTAAGCCACCCAGGAGGACAATTCATCATGTTTTATCAGCCATAAAGACGCCCAAGAGGACGCTTTTGCAGGATTTATTCAAACATGGGAGCACCAGTGTACCAGTGTGTTGTAGCTGCTTGCCAGTGTTGTGTTACTCAGGATCAGTCTTGGCCTTGCTGGGATTTCAAAACCAGTGAATTTCTCCTGCCACTCTTCCATTCATCCACACCTTCATTCACCTGAGTGTATATATATATAATATATAATAATCTTTAAAGAGTAGTTTAGAGTTTTCCTCCTTTGCAGTGTTTTTGTTTTCCCTAGTTTAGGCCGTTTTCATAGCCTCACTCTGTCGAGGGATTTTTGTTGTTCTGAATAAAACAGCTCTCTGCCACCTCTGCGTCTGCTTTTTATCCTCCACTCACGTTCGTTGACTTTTTGGACGCCTGTGTTGACGTCCTTTCTGTGCTCACCTTTCATGTCACTTAAGGCCTGGATCACCTACCTGGACCTCACTGTCACTCCCATCCTCCCCAGCCGTGTTACTGGTCACACTTTTTATAATAACCCCATTTGTACTCGCCTCGTGTCAGCTAACGCACAACAAACCTTGGTCTTGGTCCCATCTTTGTCTCAATACACTCCAATATATTATACATTATTCTAGATATAATACACTACAATATTAATATTTAAACAGTTGTGTGTTGTTGGGTTTTTTTTTCACCCTGAGCGGAGGTAAACACTTTTGGATTTTGGCAATATGTCTGTCTTGGATCTCAGACAGCAGCTGACACAACATGAGCCAAAGGATCTTTTCATCCACCTTCTGTTCTCCACCTTCTCCTCCTGGTGTAAACACACAGATGACTGACAGTTTTCCAGGAGGAAGAAGCGATGAAATGAAACCTTTTTAAAACAATGTGCAATCAAGTAATCCAGTTTAATTCAAACGCTGCTGTAAAATCACTCTAATTAACTTTAAAATTCAATTCCTAAGAATATACGTAACAAGTCTATAATGTCATTGTCTTCTTACGTAAGTGGAAAGATTCATGTCATTTCTTGTCATCAGTTACATTCCAGTCACAGTAATGCACTCTCCATTAGCAGCCCATTACTAACCCTTGTTCTGAAGCAGCTTCAGAGGCTCCGACCAGGAACAGACAGGAAAATTATCCCACAGGTAGCTAATCTCACAGCAGCAGCTCTGTTCCTCTGTCAGTGCAGGAATGTGCAGGCAAGTCTCAATGTGAAACCAAACAAAGAAACCACGGCCTCTGAGAGATTGCAATCCGCTGTCAATCACACCGGTGTCCTGTGAATGTGACTGGAAAGAGATGAGACTGTGATGCAGCGATATCAGCTCATCTCTCAACATCTTCAAATAAGAAGAGATGATCTGAATGCATCAAACAAACATTGTCACACTCATGCTTACTGTACTAATATAACCTGGCCTGGCTACCTAACTTACAACACAACCAGGAATATGTGCCGGTAGGATGGAGTAAATAATAAAACTGCCCAAACTAGATTTATGCTTGGCCAGTTATCACAATATTAAATAAACACACAGGAACAGCTGTCAGACTTTAAAAACATCCACCATCTTGTTAAAGTGCAGAGCTCTAACCAGCCTAAACTACCAGGGATGTTTTGTTCTTTGGATGTTAAACGCTCCCACACTTTTGTTGTGTATGCAGTTCACGGCACACCACGTGTTCAGCATTCATTCATTCATCACGACGTCGCTTGGAAACTGTAGAACGAGAGAAACAAGGAAAACGTTAACGCAGCACATCACTGCCACAGGTGGCAAAATCAACAAACGCGACACAAGTCATTTTTTCTGTTATTATCGACTGACAGCAATTTAGCCTCTGGTGGCAACGGACAAGAGGCAACGCATCCGTGGCTGTGAAGTGAAGCCAATGCAAAAGTGCCAAAAAACTGCAGTTCTTCGAACGTCCACTTGAGCACTGGCTGCAGAATGAGTCAATCTTTAATAAGCCCCCATGTTGAAATGTTTTGGAGCTTCCAGTGTAGCCAGTGAATACAGTCGTCCCTCGCTATATCGGTTTACTTTTCACGGACTCTGTGTTTCGCAGATTTTTTTGTGTGTAATTTTGCATGCTTTTTTTACGGGGTACTGTACAGTATGAACGTGCATTGTGTTCTGCGTCCTAAATTGGGTAAGGGAGAACCGCACATGTGTTCTGCGTCCTGTTTAAGGGAGTACTGTACAAAATGTGTGTAAAAAGGTGTATAAAAGTGTGTGGTTAGGGGTTTTACAGCCTTAAAACATGTATAATAATTGTAAAACTTGTTATTGCGGGTTATTTTTAGAACGTATCCCCCGCGATAAACAAGGAACCACTGTATATAAAAAACAGATATCCAGAGTTCCTTTGCAGTGCAATTAGCAACTTGACATATTTCTACTTATCTCCACGAACATATATTTATACATTAATAGAGATACATTTGTAAATAAGTCAATAAAAAGCTAAATCACTGACAGACGGTAGCCTGTTGGTGTTCTGCCTCTGTTGCTGATGTTTACCTGCATGCAACAAAACAAAAACCAGAGTTTAAGTCTCTTGTCTCTGCAGTCATATGCGAATATCTGTTTATAGAGATTAGCTAGGTTTTAATAATTCTCACTAGACATTCAGTCAACACAACAAATTGATATAAACATGCTTTGTTGTGGGTTACATTAGACTCCTGCCTCCTGTCCTCTCGTTTCAGGTCACTTGCCCTTCCTCATGTGTCACCGGTCTGATTGTTTCCACCTGTTCCCCATCACCCTGTGTATATATTGTCTGCGTCTTTGTCCCGTGCCGAAGTGTTTCGTCTTTCATAGCGATCACCTAAGCCTTGTTTCCTCGTCCACAGTCATAGCGTTACAGCTCAAGTGTTCTTTTGTTTATTTTTCCTTGTATGAGTGATTTTTTTGTTGTAACTTCTTAGTCTAGTCATTTTGTTTCATAGTGCATAGCGTAGTGTTTTCCAGCCTCGTTGGAGCGCCTTCACTTAATGTTTTGCCTGTTGTTTTTTCCTCCTTGTGAGTGATTTTGATTTTAGTAGTTTAGTTTTCCTCCTTTGGAGTGTTTTTGTTTTCCCCTAGTTTAGGCCCCGTTTTCATAGCCTCACTCTGTCGAGGGATTTTTGTTGTTCTGAATAAAACAGCTCTCTGCCACCTCTGTGTCTGAGTCTAGCCTGACAACAATCATTAAATTAATCTGTACAGCGACACTTAGGTTATGTGATATTATTATGGCTACCTGATCGCACCAATAACACAGTATCTCCTCATCAAGCTTCATTAGGTTGGTCTAACTAGATCAGTTATCTAAATGAACATCAAGAGTCTTCACCTCAAGAGAGGAACAATACAGGAAAGCACTCCAGACCTCTTAACACACACATACCAACCAAGTTTGTGAAATTAATTTTATATTGCTTTATTAAAACATTACAAGCTGATTTATTTAACCTTGGCTTAATGTCTGCTTGGAGATATAAAGAAGAAGAATCAGACATATCAGACAACATACTCAAGAAACCAGTGCAAAACACTGGATTACCCACTGCTGTCATTTAAACCTAGAAATCTAATTTCCCACCTCCGTGATATGGTCTGAGTGACCCCATGAGGTGTAGTGAAATCCGCTCCTCACTGCTGCCGGTCTCTTGCAGAGGATGGAGATTAGTGTTGGCACTGATTCCTCTTTTCATCCTGCAGCCACAGGGGATGTCAAACAAGCTGTAATGAGACTACAGCAGGACAACGATGGAAACTGGATTTAAATTTTCAGAGAATAGGAAGAGGACAGCGGTGCTCGGTGAAGACGCAAAGTATTAAGTCAGTTAACTAAAAGGAGGCGAGAGATGAGAATAATAAGAGAGTAGAGGCAAAATATAATGTGTAATAGTGGGCGCAGGCAGGGGGTAATGACGGACTAAAGGTTAACAACACTCGGAGGAGGATTGGAAAGCTTACAGTCATGGTGGGGTTTGTTTGCTTACAATGAGACTCTGAACAGTTATTAGTTTCAAGAACTGGACCACAATGTTTTTATTGTTCTCGTTCACCCGTCACATATATTTCCGTTTCTTCTTCCTCTCCATCGGGGGTTGTGCCTGGGTGCTACAGAATATTTCTCTACAATGTAGCAACAGACCAAAGAAGTACAAGAGTACAGGCTTCACTCACAATCTTTTAGTTTTTCCTCTCTTGAGGTGAAGACTCTTGATGTTCAGTGTGTAAGATTTGGGACTTTTATTTCGAGAATAAGGCAAGCATGGAATATAATATTCATAACAATGTATTCAGGCATGTATAATCGCCTGAAAATAAGAAGTTTTTAAATTTTTGTTGCTTAAAATTTTTGCTTTTATATCTGCAGTGTGTCAGGCCGGGACTTAATGAGGACAGATGCAGAGTTTGGCAGACAGCTGTTTTATTTAGGCCGACAATATCCTCGACTGAGTGAGGCTATGAAAATGGCCTTAACTAGAGAAAACAAAAAAATCACTCCAAAGGAGGAAAAAAAAAACACTGAACTACGCTTATTAAAGATTAACAAAATCAAAATCACTCACAAGGAGGAAAAACAAAAGGCTATGAAATAATAACTTAAGACGCGTGACACAGTGGTAGCGGGTCCTGTTTCATGGAGACTGCCATGTTGAAACACTGTATTTCTACAGTAGCCCAGAAGAGACAAACTAAATACTGACTCTAGACAGGGCCTTTCAAGCATTGTTTCCACTGGATGCAACTAAATCCTTCACACTGGATCTTTAATAAATCATTTAAGCGTATCTTGTTGATGGTGACAGTGAAAAGGCGTTTTGTGTTTGAGCAGCTACCGTAGGTTCTCCTTGACACGTTGATGTTGTTTAGCCGGTATAATGTCATATCAGCCTTAGTTTTAAAGGTATTTAGTGATACAGCATTGGCAAGATATTTCAGCTTCAGATTTCAGATTAAGGTTAGTGAGTGAAAGAAACCAATCTGTGCAAGAAGCAACAACCAGGAAACAAAAAAAAAACAAGAAAAGTAGAGCGAGGTAGAAACAGAGTGTGAAGGTCAGAGAAGTATAGATTATAATAGAGATGGCGAATGGGGTGTTAAATACTAGGAGCGCTGTAATTTTCTGCTGCAGGGAAAGTAAGAGCAGAAAGTCTAAGTGTGTGTCTCTGTGTGACAGATAGGGAGGAGTACAAGAGTGGAAAATGGACTAAGAGAGCCTGATGTAGATGCCTCATAGCGCAGATTCATTTCCACCAGAGTGCTTTAGAAAGCTGCAGAGAAAGAGACAAGGAGGCACATTTGTGTTTGTTTTTATATCACCTTCGATTGTGTTATCATATTAAATCTAAATGTAAAATGTAAAAAGCCATGTTTTTTGCAGACAGTTCGATCCTCACACAGCAGACAGAGCTGCAGAGGAATATCACACCCTCCGTCTCTCGTGATTGCCGGTGATTGTGAGCACAATCTGTGTTATAGAATACACTGATTCACCGAGCGTGATTAGCCGTGATTAGCCTACCTCTGTAACCTAAAAATGGATGATACGGCTCTGTCATTACAACCAGTGGGAAGAGCACAGCTTGTATTCTAGAAAAGCAGCTGCTAAAAAATCCAACGGGCTCAGTGTCAGGAACAAGAAAGACATTTTTGTTCTTGCCTCGTGTTTTCGTCTTTTCTCTGTGGTGTCCTGAAAAACACTTTGGATCAAATGTCTTGTGTGTGTAAAGTGATATTCAAAGATTCAGCTCTGTACAAAGACCGTGCTGTAGCGGCCCAAAGGTTCGAATCTGTCGTGTCCCTTACTGCATCTCTCTCTTTCCTCTCTTTAACAGAACCTGCAGCGATTTACTGCAACACCTGTTTTGCTCTGAGTACAAACTTATGTTCACCATCATAGCTTAATTTGCCATGTTGGCATGCTAACATTTGCCAATTAATTAATTATTAGGATATAATATTATTAATAAGTATTTTCTACCCCTAGCACACAAAAGTGAGTCGTTATTTAGCTTTTCTTTGTTCACAATGGTGATAAGTTGATCAAATGTCCATTTATTGAGAATTTGCACCTTTTAATCATGACGTCAATTGAACAATTAAAGTATCAATACGTCACATTAGCACAGTCAATCTGGAGCCACATGATAATAATCCAGTTTTGCACCTCTAAACTCACTTATTAGCAGAGATGTATAGTAACGAAGTGGAACTACTTAAGTACTGTACTTAAGTACTAAAATGCAGTATCTGTACTTTTTTGGAGTATTTTTTTCCACAACTTCCACTTTTACTGCACTACATATTTTTGATGAATTTAATACTTTTACTCGGATACATTTTTCATGTGCTGAGTCGTTACTCGTTACTATTGTAGCGTCCAGCCGGACACGTGATGAATGACGAGGCGATATTGAACAAACTGCATTTATTGCTGAACGGTTTGGTTCCAGGACTCGGTGACTGTCGGCCGGAACCACGCCAAAAAAACCAACTGAACAGTCCCGGTCTCACATCAACCTCGCTCGTGCGACGTACGTCATACACCTGACTCACCCAGGTGCGCTCTCTCACCTGCTGCCCCGCCCCCTCGCTCTCGCATTCATTCAGACGCATTCACAGACCATGGGAAATCACAGAACTCTACCATGAACATTGTAACACTGTAACATTAGAAGTTGTGCCTTAATCAATATTTGAACTAATATAAACAACAGTACTTGTACTTTTACTTTCAGTACTTGAGTAGCAATTATTTTTTTACATACTTCTACTTGCAATACTTAAGTACAAAACATTTTGAATACTTTAGTACTTTTACTTAAGTATGGTGTTTCAAGAACACTTCAACTTCTACTCAAGTCAGTTTTTTGATATAGCACTTGTACTTCTACTCCACTCCTTTACTGCAGTACTTTATACATCTCTACTAATTAATCCGTCATATGTTGTTTGTTTCTTCCCTGCATAGATCGAGTCATTAGTAAGAAGTAATACAAAAGTGCTGCCAGCCTTCTCATCTAAATCTCAGCAAGGAATTGAAATGAGCTACCTTTAAACAATTATATACTGTTTTACTACTTCATGTTTCTTCTTCTTATCTTTAATCAGTGTAGTATCTTGACGATATAGGACCTATTAGACCAGCTGCAAGAAACCTTTCCGGCTCACTGAGCTTCATTGCCACTGCCTCCAGCTCTTGACACGTCCTCCTACGGAGATGCAGCAGAGCAGTGAGTGGGAAATCAGGTCCCTTAGAATGCAAAAGGTCTGACACAGTGTCGGTGTCAACGTGTTTGGCGCTGAAGCTGAAGATGTCAAGCAGTTTTTTGGTTAGGGCTCTCCGCTGCAAGGAGTGCCAGACGCTGCCAGCCGGGCCCGGGTCACAACAACACCAGGCTCTGACAACACAGCTTCAACAAGATCACAGTGACGGTCTGTCGCCCGTGGCTCCGGGACTTTCATACCTCCTGCATGTCAGCAGCAGCTAATTGGATGAATGTGTATAAATTAGCCTCTATGACAAAAGTTTCATTACTCCAATTAAAAAGCCTTCACCTGCCCATGCCCCTGCACCGCCCTGGAAGTGTTGTCAGCCCACTGCCTGTTGGTAATTACCCCTCTGTATTCCTGTGCTTTATCACCAGCAGTCGGCCGCCACAGGATGCGCAGAGAGAAAACGAGGGATCTGAATTTGTTTGCCTGTTCGTGAACATCTGTGAACCACCACAGTGGTTATTTGCTTGGCCACTCGTGCCCAGAACAGAGGCACACAGTGGGAACAGCTCCAACACACACACACACACAGTAATCATATTATAATGCAAACACAGTGTACACATACATCACTCTGATGCAAGGACACCACCTATTAAAACTCATTAAACAAACACATCTGCTGCCATGGAGACAGATTAATTCTGCAGCCGCTTGCACGACATTTTAATAAAAACGTTTTATCTTCTGCCTCCTAAAAACAAAGGCGGTGATAGTTTACTAAAAAGTAGCATGGATCATTTTTTTTAAAAACCAGGGGGTGCACAAACAAACTCACTGCTGCATCGACCTGAACACAAACCACTTCTTTATCTTGACCTAATCCTGCTGTGTGTTTGAGATAACGCTGTGTTTAGTCTTTCTGCAACAGTGTTTTGACGTTACTAATCCCACAGATTAATTTGTTGACAGCATGTCATTTTGTTTGCCTTGGACTCAATTCAGAAAGCCACTTTTCACGTTTGTGTTTTGTCATCTGATTAAATCTATCTGTGGATTGATACAAAGAGACACAGGGATGCGTCTTTCACTGTTTTGGCTCCGTACTCTGAAATAAATGAAACGATGACTATGAGGTCATAAACACGGAAGCTCTAAAAGGCCATACATACATTTTATTCCACTTGTTTTCCCGTGATAACAAGATCATTTCCTCTGTTTTTCTGTGATAACGAGATAATTAATTCGAGATCTTGAGAAAACAAAACAATAGTCTAGTGTATTAAATTAAGTGCGCCCGTATTACATTCTGTAAAACGGAGAAAAATTCTCGTTATCGCGGGAAAACGGGTGGAATAAAATGCATGTATGTATGTATGGCCTTTTAGGGCTTCCGTACATAACAATGACTAAAAAGGAAAAGTTCAATGTTTTGTTCCTTATTTTAAGAGTCGAAGAGAAATCTGCCTGTACCTGCATCTCTAACTAAATTACAAGTTAAATCTCAACAATTAATCTCCAACAATTTGAGAAACAGGAGCAATAGGCCTTCTTACACATTAAAGATGTGTAGAAAGTGATTTCATAATAAATATTAAGACATAGTTGCCAGCTAATGTTACTTACTGGCTCAAGAGCAAGAAGTCCAGCTTGGCGTCTGTCTTTCAGCTTTTCATGTCACGAAGCTGTCGCCAACGACTTAAAGGTCAGTCCCAGATTTACTCTTGTCTTCTTGCTCAGTCACTCTGTCCTTTTCTCTCCATCAACGTCACCTTCGCCTCTTCTTGCCTCTGTTATAATGTCCATAGAGGCTGTTGAATCAAGTTACATTGTTTCTTGAACGACAAGATCAGCATCAGATCTCCTCATCTGCATTTTCCCCTGAAAACCTCCTCCTTTCCTGGAGGTGTCCCAAAACACCTGTGGTTATTTTATTGTAGAAAAGTTACACGATATTGTTTTAATTAAGCAATTCATTTAGAAAAACCTTCATAAAAGTCTTAACCAGGAAACAAAAGTTCAACTTAATTCCAGTTCTTTGTAGTTTTAGTGTTCATGTGGTACAAAGACCTACTGAAACATAATTTTGGCATAAAGCCTATTGTGCTGCACTCATCTTTAGTTTAAGAACTTTCCAGGACTTCAGTCTGTGCTGAGAGTTGTATTATCAGGTGTGATTTGATGGTAAGATTTCACTGTTTGGCCTCTATACTGAGCATAACAATCTACATAAACACAGTGTATGGTTTGGCCATTAATAACTCCTTGCTTGTTTTACAATCCATATCCTTGTTGTTGTCTGAAAATAGCCTCACTGTTAACCCAAATGTTCACTCCTCCAACACCCTCAAAGCCGAGTCTTTGTTTGCGAATCCTTTGTGCCGGAGTACAGAAGTAAAACAATACACTCCACTGTCATGAGGTAATACTTCATGGCTGGACCAAATACAATGAATATTACCTGCAGTGCTGTTTCATTTTATGATCAGTTGATGTGTAATTTTTCACTAAGGCTTTCTTAAAGGTTTGGTCCTCTTTGCTCCAGGAAGCTTTTGCATGAAATAGTTTGAAACCAAGAGCAAAGACACACACAAGTTAATGAAAAATATTAACACTCAGTTTTTCATGTGACTGTGTGGGGGTCCGTCTTCCTCCCACAGTTGAAAGACTTGCAGGTTACATTAATTGGTGACTTTAAATAATTACCTATATGTGTGAGTGTCTCAGGCCTATGATGATCTGGTGTCGTCCATGTCTTGCTTCAAAGGATAAGTGGTTACAGATATTTGATGTGTTTCTAATTCGGTTGCCATGGAAAATACATGGGAAATCCAAGTTGTCATGGAGACAAATCAGCACGTTCTGTGTAAAAAATTTAATTAAAACACACATTACCGTAATAATCATCACCCGGGGGTTATCACCTCTCAGTCAGATCACAGTCAATACTCATTCACTCATTCGTTACACTATACAACCACAGGACATAAACCTGTACAACCTGTAATCTGTGTTTCATTGTGTTTATGGGAATTATATCGGTTTGTCGTTTGAACTCAAATGTTTCAGCTAATAGTTGAAAATCGGTTCTCGTCAGCACTTTACATGCTTTGAAATAACACTGTCTGTTTTTAAAAGCAGGCAGATGGAAGCATCCATTACCGAATCCACTCTGAGACCGAACGACCTAAAAAAAAACAACATTTTCATCGCTCTGATGGAAAAATCTGTGGTGGCCGGGGCAGCTGGAAGGACTCTTACACTGATGGATTCAAATATAAAGAGTAGGTAAGTATTGAAAGCCTTTATATTTGGATAGAGTTGGGTCAGATCAGCAGCGTTTGCCCTTCTCTTAATTGTCATAAGAAGGTATTCATCTCCATCTTCCTCCATTTCCTCTAGCGCCACCATGAGGCCAAAACTCTAACACATTCCCTTCAGCTTCATGAATACTGATGTTAGCATTTATATCATCAGTCACCCATTGGTTTGTGGACCACTGTTTTGGCATTATGGCCATCTTGGAGTTTTGTTTTTTGGAGCCAGAAGTGATTATGTTTGGAAGTCAGGGAGGTAGCCATGATAGCCAACTTGTCAATCACACGGTAGTCGTGCTCTGTTTTGTTGCATATTTTATCTAAATAGTAAATGAGACCATAATTTACTGAATTAACCTCATGGTGTCTGGAAGAAAACTGATGTTTGACACCATAAAATCATCAGGAAAACCTTCACAAATCAAGACTTCCATACAAATCGAGCAAGCACTGTGAAGTGAAGTATGAAGAGGAATCCTTGAACGACCACTTGAGTCAGTCTCCATAAGTCCCCATGTTCAAATGTCAAACTTCACAGCAGAAATAAACATGTTTACAGCCTGGTAAAAAAAACTGTTTTGGTCTCTGTAGCTAATTTCCTCAACAGCTGTAGTGAGGGTGGATTTCGAATTAACTCAGCTTTTCAAATAATACTGTATTAAATTTATTAGCGTGGCTGCTTTCATTGACAGGTGACCGTTACAGACGGCTTGTATTGTTATTTTTTTCTAAACATTACACATTGTAACGACGGGCTCACCGTTCCCCCCATAGGCATGCACATATTGCAAGAAGGACGCATAGGAGATGTGTTAAAGTATATTGTGGATTGAGCTAGGGCGTAACAAAGGTAAACTTACCACAACCTGCTGCTCTGTCTGCACATGGGGTCACGTCCAAACAGGTCCCCGGGGAACGTGGCCCTTATGTATGGTTCTGGAGGACAGCAGCAAGTGGGAAGTGGGAGTAGGGGAGTTTGTGTGGGGTTATGTAAATAGGTTCATGCTTATATATTCATGTGTATGTATTTGTTGGTGTTTAATAATGGTATATGGGTTTGTAAATAGGTGTTTATATTGTATATATTGTATTTATGTAAATATTTAGGGTTTATTGATATATGTGTAAATATGTAAAAACCCCTATCAATGGTTTGAACCAATTAGTCAGGTGATTAAGGGGAAATAGATAAAAGGGACGGAGAAATGTTTGTTGGGGTAGCGAGTTGTGGAGTCGGTATGGGAAGAAGATTGGAGAAGTGGATTGTCGTGGATTGTCGTGGATTGTCGTGGATTGTCGTGGATTGTCGTGGATTGTCGTGGATTGTCGTGGATTGTCGTGGATTGTCGTGGATTGTCGTGGATTGTCGTGGATTGTCGTGGATTGTCGTGGATTGTCGTGGATTGTCGTGGATTGTCGTGGATTGTCGTGGATTGTCGTGGATTGTCGTCAAAGTGTTTAATTTTGTATGTGTGGAATAAACACACATACATTACCAGCTGGAGAATCATTCTCTTGTGTTTTGCCTCCGGACCGCTCGGGCAAGTTGACACGCATCTACCAATGTCCTAATGTCACATGGTTTCAGTAAAATGTTTTAATTTTCTTGGTTGTTTTGTTTTGTTTCATGCTTATTTCTTTTTTTACACTGACAATGAGAAGAAGTGGAAATATTTCAAGGTTGAAATGCTGAGTATTAAACTGAATGACTCTTTTTTCTTTCTTTCCAGTGTGAAGGGAACTAATGCATAATGGTGAGCTGGCAACAGTAATGAAAAGGAACATTTGGAACATTTTCAAGGGGGTGATACAAGGATTTTATAATCTGTAATTATAGTTTAAAGAGGCGTCATCATAATGTGGCTTTGAAGGGCGTCAGTACCAATGACCCAGTGCTCACTCCTCCACTTGCTGAACTTGCTTTCATAACTCATTGTCTGGTTCATCTTCCTGCAATTTCCTTCCCTTATACTCTGCATATATTGTAACTGTCAGCCACTTAACAACAAAGAACTGAAATGACTGACCCACATCTTGGTTTCACTCTCTCCGCTTCGGGGGATCACACTTCAGCTCAACCACATTTTCTGGTACGTATGAGTCACCCAGACACGACAAAGTGAGATGATGCTGACCAGTCTGGTAAACTGGTATTTCTGCTCCAGCTGCTCAGTTCCACTAAACTGAGATTGTTGGATCATGTATTGAATTGAATTGAAGCTGAATTATGATTATGATGACACCAAGCGCAGATAATAAGGGCTGTTATGTGCGATAACAGGAGGCTTAGAGCTTTGTTCAAACACTGCAGGACTAAGAAGTATAATGAGACTGATTCTCGGCTATCTCAGACTTCCACAACCGATGGAGTCGCCAATTGTTTCCAAGGTCAGGAATGATCTTTCTCTGCTTTATTTGGTAGTGACAGCTGGAGAGATAGACGTGAAAATCAGGGGAGAGAGATGAGACGGCTTGCAGAGAATCAAACCCAGGTCACTGCAGTAAGGACGCAGACTTTTTATGACAACAAGAAACCGTTTAAGTGCACAGAACATCGGTAACTCCATGACAACTGAGCAAACAATTACAAGCTCCAGTGAGCAGGCATGTGAGCGTCAACATGATTTTTTATAGATTTTCCTGCCCTGTGTAAAAGCAATTCTGAGCTTTCTTTCAAAATACATTAAATATATTGGAAAATGGATGCTGGGTTACTGAAATGTGTCCAGGAAGGTGGCTCGATGACACGCTGAGGCCACCCTGAGCAAACCCCGAGCAGAGAGACAGAATTCATCTTGTGTCTTCAACAGAGTTGTTCTCTGTTCTTTAGTTTATGACCAAATACCTGCAAAATTATTTTTATTCTCATCAGCCTCAGTTGTCCTTTGTCACTGTGAGCATGTTTGCACGATAGTATTTAGCAGAGATGTATAGTAACGAAGTGGAACTACTGTAGTACTGTACTTAAGTACTAAAACGCAGTATCTGTACTTTTTTGGAGTATTATTTTTTCCACAACTTCCACTTTTACTGCACTACATATTTTTGATGAATTTAATACTTTTACTCCGATACATTTTTCATGTGTTGAGTCGTTACTCGGCCGGAACCACGACAAAAAAAAAACAACTGAACAGTCCCGGTCTCACATCAACCTCGCTCGTGCGCCGTACGTCATACACCTGACTCACCCAGGTGCGCTCTCTCACCTGCTGCCCCGCCCCCTCGCTCTCGCATTCATTCAGACGCATTCACAGACCATGGGAAATCACATAACTCTACCATGAACATTGTAACACTGTAACATTAGAAGTTGTGCCTTAATAAATATTTGAAATAATATAAACAACAGTACTTCTACTTTTACTTTTACTTGTACTTTTACTTTCAGTACTTGAGTAGCAATTTTTTTACATACTTTTACTTGCAATACTTAAGTACAAAACATTTTTATTAGATTACTTTAGTACTTTTACTTAAGTATGGTGTTTAAAGAACACTTTATAGCACTTGTACTTCTACTCCACTCCGTTACTCCAGGACTTTATACATCTCTGGTATTTAGCTTGTACTCGGTATAGAGCATCATAGCTGTATCCTTTTAGTTTTGTTTTAACAGTGAAGCCAAATGTCTCACATGGCTGCATACATGTTTTTTTTTCTTCAGTAAAAAGGTTTTGAGATTTGATACTGATATTTCTAACCCTCTGCCTTTGTGTGTCACCAGGCAGGCAGAAACAAATGCGTTTGACAAGCCACACATTGTGAACAATTGAAACAAATTGCTAGGTAAACACAGCCATCCCACTGCGGGCTGATACTGAGACACATGTCAACACATGCAGGCTCTCTGAAGAAGAATGATGCATCAGTCAATATGAACACAACTGAACTGAACCAGATCAATAGACCGCATACATCATCGGGACAGACTGGACAAACGCGTCATCAGAGGCAACATTTAACTTTAATTTGCTTATTATTTGCTTTTGCACTCTTTTGTAACAGAAGGTGAAGCGAGGGTGAGAAGGGTCGACAGCTGGGTCGCATCAGAGACCTCCTGAGGTCATAGTGTGTCTCTATGTGTGCAGAGATAAATGTAAAGTCCAAACCTTTATAAACTCATCACAAAAAAGCCTAAAAAAGAAGTCCTCTTTTTATTGATGAAGGGTCTGAACATGAACAAGCATTGCTGTTTCGCTGATATCACTAAAATGAAAAGCTGTGCACAAAAAAAAACACGATTTGCTGCCATAATTATGTGATATTTACCGGTGTACAGTGAAAATAAATTCAAATGTATTATTTTTCATGTACAGTTCTCTAAAATACTATCATTGTAAAGAACAGATTTACAAACAGTGACGGATCGATAACATACACAGACGAAGCACGCTGAAAAATATAAGTTTAAATAGAAAACAATACATGATGGCAATGGCACAGGACAAGGAATTACCACTCCTTGTAAAAATACGATTTCAGGCTTTCGTCTGAGAAATGAAGCCTCGAATGTGAACACTTAATTAATGAGGGGTGGCACGCAGATAAACAGGATATGCAGTGTGTGTGTCACTGATGAATTTAAATGACCACGATGAAAATGCTCTCACTAAATATCCGTTACTTTGTCATACTGCCAGCTTCTGTTGTTTTTTATAATGAAGGGTTGTTTGCTTTGGCACTTAAAGGACCAGTGTGTAGGAATTAGTGGCATGTTGTTTCTAACTTGCAACCTCCTCGCCTCACTCGCCTTCCTAGTGTAAAGGAGAAACCTACAAAAAAAAAACCTCTATTAATTGTGTTTTGGTTTGTCTGTTATGAAAACATGGGCTGTGTCCGAAATCACTCCCTAACCACTATATAGTGACCACGCCATTTTGTAGTGGTGTCCGAATGTTTAGTGTCCGCTATATAGTGCACTGCATGTATCCCACAATTCACCGCGAACATCCGATGGTCACTAACCGAAGCAAGATATCCGATCATGCGTTGCCAGAAGTTCTCTGGGCGCGGAAATGAACATAAATATGGCAGATGGACGGGAGTCAGCAGGGGGTGTAGTTTGACGGAGGATGGTTTATTGAATTAATTAAAGAAAGTGATATCTACTCTAATTAAAAAGGCGCTAAATAGTAGGCTATCACTCACAATTTGACAACGTCTTGCAGCGCATCTTCTCCTTTCTCTCTCTCTCGCTATTCTAGTTCTCCTGATCATCAATAATTGAATTATTGATAAAACACAAACAGCCAGACTGACAGTAGATGCATTTCTATAGCGCTACGGGAGTTTTCTAGAATAACGTGCTTAAATAGGAAATAAAATAGGAAAATAAAACGTACAGGACAGTAATAAAAAAACTGTAATTTAATAAAAATGCAGTAGTAAATTGACAAGTATTACGTGAGACGACATTAATGTGGTACGTTTTAATTGCGCGATGACGTAATTACCGGCGCCAAGAGAAATGTCCGAAAGTGTCCGAACATTTTTTCTGTTAAGCTCACTATACAGTCCACTACATTTAGTGATTTCGGACACAGCCATGGTGGTTTAAGATGTCAGACCCCGCCCTTTAATCTCACACACCGGACCTTTAAAGGTTTTATATACTGCTCTCCATCCCACAAGACGTGACTGCTAATGCTGCTACATCAGATTAACTTCAAGTACAAACATCATAGTCCAATTAATTCACCTCACAGATATTAAAGTCTTTGTATGCTATACATAATTTATTCACCCTGTTTTTTCATGGTGTTCGAAGGCCTCAAGCCCACCAACTCAAATATAAAGTTATATTTATATTATATATGTGCAACCACGAATAACTAACAGTCATATATTTCTGATACATGTCAAGATAGTCGGCAAACAGGCATTACAAAATCACAAAAATATTAGTTTTACTCTAACTGAACACTACCATAATAAACCACGTTGCGATGTGTTACCCCCTTTGTCAAAAGCAAGTAACACTTCTTTTGCTTCCAGGGGAAAATCTTACACCCTACCTCCATTTTACAAAAATGATTTTAACATTTTTTTCTGGCCTGTTCAAAGATGCATTTTGTTTCCTCAAATTCAAATGAGAGCAGATGACGATCTGTGATCTTTAAGTACAGAGACATCACTTCATGTATCACTGGAAATTATTCTTTCTTTCTAAAGAAATGACAAATAAAAGGTCAAAATTTGCTACAATGAAGTTAAGCACAATCCCATGTTCTTGTTCTCGACACAAACACAAAATGACCTGTGGGTGAACGGGCGGAGGGTAGACAAAATAATGGAGACATCTTTCAAGAGGCAATCCAGTGCAAAATGTAGCATTGAAGGAATAGTTGGATATTTTTAGAAAAAGTCCAATTTTCCTTCTTTCTACGTGTTTGATGAGAAAAGTAATTTATGCTTAAAGACTGGAAACAGTTCCTGGTTCTGTCCAGAGGTAACAATCTGCCTACATCTAAAGTTCACTAATTTGTTAACTCTGTACAAAAACTAAGGTGTAAAGAGAAAAGCCATGTGGTTTTACTGGGAAGCTAAATCCGAAAACCATTTCCTGGCAACACCACTGACCAGGAGTCGACGCTGTGAAGTTGCGAGGCAACGAGTGGAGCCTCCAGGAGCCAAAGAACTGTCTGTAAAACCCCATGGAAGTATCAAGAGAGCTGGAAACAAAATGTTCCAGACCACCATTATAAAAGAGACGTTGACAGGACACCTCAGACTATAAACAAAGTCAATTATAACTTACGCTATTTTGTAATTTTAATCCAATGATGGTTTTACATCTGTCAAACTACAACAGAGCTAAGAAGAAAGGGGTTATCTGTTTACATCAGGGATGGACTGGGACAAAAAAATCGGCCCTGGCATTTTGGACCATAGCAGCCCACAACCCCCCTTTTAGACTTTTACTTTTAGAGGTGCTGTTAGGCCGATTTCTTTTGCTTTTGGTCTTTGTGCTAAGCTAAGCTCATTAGCTTTATTTTGAGTGTCCTGACATGGCGGCGATATTCTCATCTAACTCTCACAAGAAAGTAAATAAGCGTATTCCCCAATACGGCAAACTATTTCATTAAAACATAGCAGCTAGTTAAGTCAACATCTCTCCGAAACAAGAAAGGTCATAATCACTCTGAGGTGTTTCTATTATTATGTCTACCCCCCTGTATCGATGTGGTTGATTTTACACGAATCTAACTTTCTGATCCGCCATCCAAAACCCGATCAGACCCAGGCGTGGACGCTTCCCGCCCAGTCTAGCAACCGTCCTCGGTACCAGGCACGCGCGATCGGCTGGATGAAAAGCAGCAGTCGAAACCTCCGGAGCAGCCCGCAGAAGATGGCGGCCGCCACGACCACTAGCGGCGACATCATCACAAAACCCAGGATGATGAGGGCGGAGCAGCTGTTGTCGTCAAGGTAACGGCAGATGGCAGAGGGCGCGTCAAGGACCTAGGAGGACAAACAAAGAGGGATCACAGGAGTAAACAGAAGGGCTCCAGAGGATGAGATGAACATATTGGCAACAGCAGCCTCTATCAGAAAGCAAATAGGCAGGATTTGTCAGTGTGAGCATCTGTGCAGAAGGGACCGTGTGGGTGAACTGTTTTCCCCAAGGTCCCTCCACAGTTCATATACAGGGTTCCCACACCTTTTTCATGAACAAATTCAAGCACTTTTCAAGCACCTTCAAGCACCAGTTTTTCCATTTTTCCAGCACCTTTAAATAGGTAGCCTACTAGTTGTGTTTGCCATGATGGTCATGGGAAGCGCAGCGGTGCCACTGTATGGCATAATAATATGGGTCTAATTAGCATTATTTCATATGGTGGTAGATTGACTGTTTTGATTTTTAACTAATTGTGAATTGGCTTGTATTCTCAGCTTGTGAGCGGTGTATTGTGTAACTACCATAGCGCAATAACAGTGACCAACAGGTGTGGATAGTAGTCTACTGTTATTTCTCTGCAGAACACCAAGCGAGTATGATAACTGAGTTCTGCATGTAAAGGCATCGGATCAAGCGCGTAGCCGCTTAGGAAACATTTTTGTTTTCTCTTGGTTTATTGAGATAGACATCACACAAATTTCAAGCATTTTCAAGCACTTCACAAAAAATTCAAGCATTTTCACAACCTTGAAAACACTGAATTGAAATTCAAGCATTTTCAAGGAATTCAAGCACCCGTGGGAACCCTGCATATAAGAAGAGGTCAGTCACCTTCAACCTGTGACTGAGGCCAGATGGACAGTTGGAAACTACAAAAACAAATGTTAAAGAGGCGGGAAAAGAACAAAACAACAAATAAGGCAAGGCAAGGATGATGTGAAGTCACAAACTGACATCCTTCATACAACACACGCGTAACACAAAGACACATGAAGCACGAGCGCGTCATCTCCCTCTCTCTGTCAGAGTCAGACGCACTCAGAATGATTTGCTTTCGTCTGAAGCCTGTTTTTCTCTCGATGGTTTCCTATAGCGAGCTTTGTCAGGAGGAACTTTGCCTCCTACAAATGTACCCTAGCAACAGCAGTGTTTAACACTCACACATGAGCACACACAGAGACGCACCTCTGTCAAGTGCACACTGTGCTTTCACAGAGTACATTTCCCTCCTCGCTCTGCTGTCTGTGCACAGCTGGTGCAAATCAGAACAGCCTTCTCAGCGGGTCCCCTCTCGCCATGTTCAGCTCTCTGACTGACATTGTCTGTAATTCTTTGCTCTGAGCTGACATTTGTTTCTGGCCTTATCACCATTAGACTCTCGTTGCACACGCAGACTTTGCAAGTTCTTAATTTGTCTCAGAAATCATTCGTAACTGAGACAACCAGGGCAAAAAGGAGCAGCTGATGAAAAGATAGGATGTGATGTTATGACCTGTCGGGAGTGCCAAGGACAGAACTGTAGATCTTCACAGCATGATTTGGCTCCATGCCTGGACTCACTATATTTTACTCATGACCTCTGGGCCCCTCACAGTATACAAGCCGCGCCCTTTTCCTCACCTCACTGCAGGAAACACTGACAGGCTCCAACATTCGACTTCAGTCATCTGTTTTTTGTTGTTGTTGTTGTTTTTTTAAGCTTTTTTTGTTCACAATAAAATAAACAACAAAGTACAAACATGAAGAAAAATAATGGACACCCCTGTGGAGAAGGTGTCAGGAATCAAGGTTAGTTAAATGAGACTCATTATTATTTTTAAGTTGCTATGGCAAACTATTTGGAGTGTTTGTGTCCATTTGATGAATGTCAGCATGATGTTCACGCTCCCTTTAGCCATGTCCACCAGTTCACGACTAATAACTGTCTGTCTGTCCTTGTGCTGGGCAGGTGTACAGTCTGTTTGATGTGGCTGTAAACAGTGAGAATTACCTATAAAGGTAAAGTTGTGGGTCATACAACCAAAACAACGAGCTGAAAGCTGTTAAAATGCTCTGAGGACTCTACAGCTGAGGGCAACTGATAAATATCTGTAGTCATTTGATCTACCGCTTCTGTAAAAAAACTTAAATATCGCAGGTTTAATAATCCAGAGAGGAGCTCAAACGCAAGCAGCAACGCCCATGGTTGCCCATCTCTGGTCTACTGGTGTTTAACTATGCTTTAGATCAAGAGGAAGAAGAGGCAGGACTGCCAACATGGTGGCAGCTATAGCCCCAGATTCTGATCTATAAAACAGCTCTTCAGAAAACCTGTGGGTAACGTCAGGGATACGCCATCCATTCTTTATACTGACAGGGCTCAAAGCTTCCTGCAGAACCTTTGGTATCTTTTAACAGCTGACTTTTCTGGAACTTGGAAGAAACATGAGAGAAAGAAGTTTTAAGCTGGGCTTCTGCCTGCCGGCCCTAATCAGCAGAGCAGAATGTCTGAATGTCAGTTGGAAATGCTGCGACCACCCCTTGAACAGGAAGGATTTCTGGCCAAACCGTATTTCCAATAATTGAACCGAAATCACTGGGAGCATCCTGAGCCCTTCCTGAACGTCTACATAGTTATTTTGTGTTGATAAAGTGAAGAAATGTGACCTTTAGAGCGATTCAAAGAAACGTTACTTCTGCTTTCCTCCAGAAATGGTCCCGCCTTTTTAACATGGCAGTCTATGAGGCTGTGGATGGGTGTTGGTGGCGCATCTTTGTGTGTTACGCCAAAACTACAAGGCTGACAGCTTTAGCAGACGAATGTGAGTGAGAAGACAAATTTTCCTACGTTTCTATGTATAAATCATGTCTGTAGTGGGGCATTTGAGGCCACGGCAGTCGAATACGTTTTATTTTTTCACTGATTTTTCTCTCTGCTCCTCACTCTAGCCGATGATGTCATCCACTGTAGCTCAAACATTCCGCCACATACACACCCATTATAAACCCAGAAATTTGACTAAAAACCTGCTCAACTTTAAGCCTTGATAGTTTAAAAATGATAAAAGCTGTCGCTGAGTGAAGTGAATCCCTGAAGAGAAGGCAAGAGTACCTACATTTTAAAGTTTAAATGAAGTCTCTGGGTGAAAGTATGCCAGAGCAGTTCATTGTTGAAAATGTCACCCGATTTATTTTTTTTATCCGGCTTTCCCATTCATTCCTATGTGAAATTTTTCACGAATCTCTTACAAAAGTAAAAGCACGGGATTCGGGATGAAAACGCACGTTTTGATATATAGTTTGTTGGGGTCCTCTCACCGCTGTGGGCTGCATTAATGTTCGAAAAAGGGTGGAAAATGAATGATAAAACTAAGAAGAAACACGCAGAAGAATAATAGTTGACTCATGTCGTGGGCATTCATCACTAACTAGCCACTCCCTGAGTAATAGGTGATTGTTACCAACAATGACCCACTTGCCGTACACTATCTCGCTCATTACATACAACCATACCTACATTTTAAAGTTTAAATGAAGTCTCTCTGTGAAAGAATGCCAAAGCAGTTCATTGTTGAAAATGTCTCCCGAACTTTTATTTTTGGGGGGCTTTCCCATTTCTATGTGAAATTTTTTGCAGTTTTTCGCGAATAAATTTGGGAATTACCAATGTAAGGAAAGTATACTACTAATTATATAAATATAAAATAATAAGTATGATGTGCAAGATAAAATTGTTAACTTGCAGGGAAGTGAACTGGTGTAATTTTATGTAATTTTTGACCCTGTGCCAGTGAACGCTACTTCAGTACACACTCAGTTCTCCACAGAGGCAGGATAAGCTCAGATGGAGCTTTACAACCTGAATTTTGCAGCTCAATTCACACCAGCTGTCGGCTTGAATAATAGTTAACGTTCGCTCTCAGCTTGTCCTTGCTACAGAGGGAATTAAAAAAAAGCAGATACATTTCCCTTAACTTAAGACCACAGTGCTGCAGACAACTCACCCTGGAATGGCAGAGGAAACCAACATACAGCAGCAGCATTGCAGGCAGCAGCACCACAGAGAAGACCACAGCCAGGAGCAGAGTGCTGGCTAAGACCACACACAGGTTCCAGAGGATGAGAGCTGCCCCGCAGGCCACGCAGCCACACCTGCCCCGGCGGCTGCCCCACGCGCTGCCACCGCTGTGGGCCACGGGAGGGGGCAGCATCTTCACGCCCTCCCCGATCCAGAGCTCCTCCTCTTTCTCCTCTTCGCCTGAACCTTCATCGTCCAGATCCACGTCCATACCACACATCCTGAGAGAGAAGGGGAGACTCACTGTGTGTCTTTAGCAAGCTTGAAAAACATCAATGTGCATGAAAAAAAATAAAGTAAAATAATGTTATTGATAATATTTTCACGTTAAAAAAGGATAGTTTCTTAGCTTGTCACCACTTTCATGAATAAAATACACCTGAGGTGCAGCTTCCCTCTGCAGGCTGGATGCTGTTTGACTCAGCTGCATCTCATTTTTGCTTGCATGTTGAATTTTCAAACTTTAAATCAGAGATGTCCCCTCACTGTTCTCTTCTTCTTTTCCTATCCGGGCAGCCAATAACTCATTACACTATGTAAATGAGCAAAAGGCTGTGACTTCAGTCGATGTCATTGATTATGGCTTTGTCACTAGAGTGCGGACTGTGTGTCGATACGACCCATTTTAAAGGATGAGTCCGAAATCTTTTACACATGTTCAGCTGCTCTCAGAGAATAACTGAATAAATTGAGTCGCTGCCCTGATATTTTACCTTTATTTCCTTTTTTTGTTTAAGTTTCTGTCTACAAACTAAATCACAGTGTCACAAACGTGCATGCATGTCAAAGCGTCGTCTTTAAACAACAACAACAACAACAACACGCTATAAATAAGAATTAGGTTTCCTACCTCCAAGTACAAATCTCGTTAGTCCCCCTGGTACGTATTTTGGATTCTTGTCCCGGAGCTCTTAATTCACCTCGCAATCAAACACTCATTTGTTTGAGAAGCAGCACCTGTGAGTTGAACCCAGCGGTGCTGAGGAGGTGATGATGATGTGGGATGTATACCTCCGCGCGTCTGTGGGAGTGAGAGACACTCCAGGACGCGCGCCCTAGTGCGCGCTCACGAGGACGCATGTTGGGTACATCTCCAATGTAAACATACAAGAAAAGACACTGACACACAAAACAAAGAGCACACATGGCTGTCATGCTTATAAATAATGGCGTGATTACATCAGTTATACATTCATAATAACAACTCAAAATCCCAACTTATTAAAAGTTATTAAGTATTCATACCTGCAGAATTGAGGGATTTATTTATACTACGCACACATAGTGCCTAAATGTTCAAATCGAATACATAGAATAAACACCCAAAAGGTGATTTTTCTTTGAACCTGGCAACCAAAAATTTATTCTAAACTATTCTAAACAGTAGATGCTGTACCAGTCTTTATGCCTAATTAGAGGATCATAATGCTATTTTAAAGTTTTATTTTATTTTTAAGTCCTTGAAATAACCTTGTGTTTTTTTTGCGATTTAATGTCCCCAGTTTCAGAGTGCAGTACTCTACCACTGTCGTAAATATGTACATATGTATGTATGTGTCTGTATGTACATGTCTGTATTTGTTAAGACTATTACTTATGGTCAAAAACTAATGAGTTGACAACTTTGCTGACAGCCAAACATCAAGCAAGTGCAACAACATATGACAAATCAGCCAGTTAATATTACTTAATTAGTTCGACAGCAAGAAGCCCAGCTGAGCTGAGTCCCAGATTTACTCTTTTCTGGTGGCACACTCTCTTTTTATCTTCCATGAAATCCTTTTAGGATCTTGCTTGCGTGCCCAGCTCCAGTTCTGGCACGACACCAGCATCAAATAAATAAAGATAAATATTTGGGTCAAGTACTTTTTTATTATCTATTGGTAATGGACGTCTTGTTAGCATTTGAAAAAAGTTTTGCTGACCTCCAGTAGTCTAACTTCTTATTGCACCACAGTGATGTAGAAGTGTAGTCCAGGGTGTGATCAGTACACTGTGACATCACTGTTTAAAGACAGTGAAATGCTGCGTTCCAGCCTGGTATTGAGTCACTATCAAACTATTACCTGATTCTATTGAGTGAAAAAAAGACATAGCATAGACCTGGACACACATACTGCAAAGAATGCACACTTGCAAATCTCCCACAGATCAAAACTATATCAAAATCAAATCAAATCAGAAAACATGTTGTATAAGGAAAGAAAGGGAGTGTTTTGTATCAGGTGGAAGATGCCTGTGTGAGAACAAAACACAGTAAAAGTTCATACTAAATCAAGGCTCGATAAACAAGTTAATATATGACAATAAGCTGTGATATGTTCAGAAATGTCCATCTGAGTTTCTCCCTTTGTCTCAGAGCATTGTCAGCTGTGCAGCCTGGAGATAAGGGTATGATCGATTTGTTTTGCAGCACAGACAGACAGTCAACCTTTCGCTGTGCAAATTTAATTACGCAGAACAAGAGAGAAAAGATGGGAGGATATGGAACAGAGCTGACGAGAAATGGACGAAAAGATACTGCCCGGATGAAGATTGAGGGGACGAGTGATGACGGGGTGTTGTTGTTTGGTTTTGAGGAGTTAATAAGTAAGTTAAGAGACGTACAGTAAATAAAACCAATCTGGACTCTATCTGCAACATCTGCTGACATCTGCTGGACTGTGTGTGAACTAAATACAACGCAGATGAGTATATTTGTTGGCAGCCACTTCAGTAATGTCCTCCAGCCTTTCTTTATTAACTGCACTCTGTTTGTTTAGTGTGAAGTTTAGTTTGCATAACCCTGCAGACCACGAGCTTCAACATCTCCTCATCCCCGCCAGGAGCTGTGGAGCAACTCTGATTCTGCTGCTGCCGGCCTGCAGCCGTGCACGAGGTCACTTATTTAAGCACTATCCAGCATCCAGCAGGTTGCCATGGTAATTCATTTTGGTCCAGTAACATTTTCAGGTCAACAAGAAGCAAATAAACACCAACTATGAACCCTGTTCAAATGGGATGATTAATCCGTCTGTCTGATATAAATAGATGTAATGTGGTTATAATTTGTTTGGCACGATGACAGCGCTTTCACAACCTGCTATCAAGTAATTATGTGGTGTAATGTTATTAATGGTCATATTATTTATTACTGTAATGAGTTACATCATGTCAGTATTTTCCAGTCAGGGTATTATTAAAGCCCAGATTGCAGTGTGATTGGATTTAGAAGCAGTCATGTAGACGACTATGTAATTAAACGCTAAATACAGGGGGAATAAATAAGGACTCCCTGAGGTGAAACAAAGCTCGTTTTAAGAGCCAGAAAAAAACAATAACTTATTAATAATTAATTTATTATTCACTCATTAGAAACTTTATGTTTTTACATGTTTGGCTAACCTGCTGCTCACTGATTAGAAAGCTCTCTTTGTAAACTCTAAATGAAAGGAGCAGTGTGTATGTAGGTATGTGCATCTGTGTGGCTGCTGATTGCAACCCCTCAATTCACCCTCTCCTTTTATAAACGTGAGTGAGAAACCGCGGTGCTATGTAGAGTCAGTTTTTAGTTCTGGGCTACTGTACGAACTTATCATGGTGCACTCAGTAGAAGAGGATCATCGGCATTTGCTGATATAAAAGTCTTGTTCTAAGTTAATAAAAAATATTATATATATATATTATAAAAGTATTATTTTCAGGTGATTATACACTGATGAAAAGGGTTGTGCATATTATTCTACATTTCAGCCATAGTCTATAGACAGCTCCCTACATCTGACAACCTGGACGTGATCGAGACGTGTGGCTGGTTGTTTGTCTCTTTGTATCAGCCCTGTGATGACCCGGCAGCTCGGATACTCAACGCGACCCTGATAAGGACAAGCGGTTACAAAAAATGGATGAATGAATGTTACTCTTATGTTTAGAAGAAGAAGATATACTTTATTAATCCCTCAATGGGGAATTCCTTTTTCACTCTATTTTTATTTACATGCATTTTAACCCCGGACACAACAGCATAGACATGCAAATGTGGAGAGAGATGGTGGAGTGATGGGCAACCAGCCAGACCAGCGCCCAGTGAGCAGCTGGGTGGTCCGTGCCTTGCTCAAGGGCACCTCTCCAGCTACCAGTCCACCTTCCATATTTTTGGTCCATGTGGGACTTGAACCAGCCACCATCCGGTTTCCAAGCCAAGTCCCAATGGACTGAACTACTGCCACCCCCCAAGTGTATAGAGCAAAGCTTAAAAAAAAGGTACTTATTTTTTTCTTTTTTTTCAGCCAATTATTGTCCCACCTGAACCCTAATTAAGAGAACTTAAATGTCTTAAATCCTCCTCCTGCTGGACTCTATAGCATCCTTTTTCCATTCACATTGTACCTCAGGGGGTCGGTTCATATCTCCATTGAAAGAGTTACAGTATTGGTTATTCCTCTCCATGCCAGCTGTAAAGAGACTCCAGCAGTCTGAGTTGGACGCTTGTCGTGCAGTTTCCTGCAGTTCGCCAAACAAACAGAGAATTTAGTGACTGGATAAACGAGTGAACATATCAGGGTAAAACCTCCTCAGTGTCTTTCCGTCAGAGCACCTCATTAAACTTTTTGGCACATTAAGTTTATATCGAGGCCAATGAAGCAGCAAACTTCAGACTCTTTACTCATCATACCCAGCAGCTCTTCTATGCTCTAGTAAGCTGCACCAGCATCTAATAAATGTTTTTCCCATGACTGGAGTTTTGTTGATCAAAGAAAACAACACCACGCGCCACAACTCAAACCCACACAGCAGCTGACGAAAATAAAAGGGACAGCATCATTCTTCATTTTTAGAAAGAGTGAAAGGAAGCTGTGGGTTATTTATTTGGTTCAACACAAAGACGCTGCTCGCTGCAACAGAAAAGCCTGAGAGACCCGACTGGAACTTTTATGGATACGACAAAAGACAGAAGGGCAGTTATCACAACAATAGAATTTATTGCATTAAAGCAGATTAAAAGTAATGAGACTGCAGCTTATTAATAGACTGCAGTCGTGTCTGGATGCACACATATGCGTGTTTAATCAGCAAACAGAAAGAGTGCAGAGGCTGGTGTGTGTTTATATACAATAGAGTGTAATCTGATAGCATGACGTCGTGAGTGTGTTTGCCTTTAGAGAAGTGAAGCCGTGTTTTCAAAGTGCCTTTACAATACTACAGATTGGTACAAAGGGATGTGGCGGAGAGGGCGGAGGAGATGAGCAAGGAGCCAGATGACGGGGGCCTACCCTCCGTCTGATGTATGTGGTAGTGTGTGATGGTCTGTGTGTGGGCGAGCATGCTTGTTGGAGTGTGTGTCTGAAGGGGGCAGCGGGTGAGACTGAGCACCGCTGAGGGTGTCGGATAAAGATGGAGCATCCACAACGTTGTCTGCTGGGTACAGCTGCATCACCGCCCCCTCCTGGCCACCTTCCTTACTGCAGGACTGGCAGCTACAGTGGAAGATCCTCTCCACCAGCTTATCCACATGAGGAGACTCTTCACTGCCCGGGCACTCCAGAGTCACCTGTTCACACACACACACACACACACACACACACACACACACACACACACACACACACACAAAGCTGATGTACTCTCAGTGAACTTGTGCACACCTGCCTTTAATCCTAACAGGAACTGAGCTTTATTTGGCTTTATCTGGCTTTGCTCTTAAAACTTCCCCCTTTGTTATTATACTGAATAGTAATAGTGTTTCTATTGTGGGCTCAGTTTCCGTCTGAGAACTAAATTTCCTTTAGGATAAGGTGAACTCGCAGCTTTCTTTTATAATCATTCTATAATGAAAGCAGGATTATCTCATTTATAAACTCGATAATTAAAAATGTTATAAAGTGGCGCTATAACTGAGGGACAATAGATAGTATTTCAGTTCTTTGATTATTATATTTCTACAGGTTATTTACTTTATTTATATTTATTTGCTTCTGTTAAATTCACTTTTACAATATGTACAAACTACTCTATGTGGATGGATGTTTACATGTGTGTTCATGGAAGATAGTTTCATTTTTTTTTACTTTGAGAAAAAACATAATATATATATATATATATATATATATATATATATATATATATATATATATATATATATATATATATATATATATATATATATATATATATATATAAACATTTTTTAAAAATCCAGTCTCGCTGTAAACCTCAGTGTTGCACAAACTCCTCCACTTCTCCAGACCTCATGCAATTTCCCCACAGTGTTACCAACTGAAACTGATCATTCAGCTATTTTATCTAAATCTACCACAAGTGCCAAACCAGCACGGAGCAGTATCTTCTTTCATGGGAGCTGACTGTGTGTTGTTTCAAATTGAATTTTGTGTTTTAAAGTCCTGCAACAACAATCTTAACCACAGACATAAACATTTAGTTCCAGATAATTAAGAAGCAGGGTCAGACCGTGGATGCACTTTCCTTTACCCTGGCCTTTCTCGTGCAACAGAAAAATAGTGAGAAAATTAATGAATCTATCAGGTAACAGCAGTGAACTCCATAAGATACAATATTTTCCACTGAAACATGAGGCGACCTCACCTGTGGTCCCACCCGGCGAGCCTACCTGGCAGCATTCCAAACTATATACACCTCACTACAAAGCCTTTGTTGTCGCAAGGCTGGATTCCTTCTGGCTAAACGGGACAATGAACTTCAGAGGAATATAAAATACAGGCTTAAAGTTCATAGGGAACCGCAGAAATTGTGACAGATATCTGTTCAAAATCCTCCTCCAGTTTTTGTTTCTGCTCCGAGTTCAACAGCGATTGCCATCTTTTCATCTCGGAAACTTGTGGTCTGCGTGCGAGTTTGACGAGTCGGTGTTGGTGTGTGTTGCCTGTTACATGAGCTAATGTGCAACTTACCACTTCCCACTGCGTCTGGGCAGGCATGCAGGAGTCACAGTGCACCAGAGACTCGGTGGACTGTGGGAACGTGTTGGGGACGCTGTAACTGAAACACTGGCCCAGACAAGCTCTGCAAAGAGGAGAGAGTGTATTGTTTTCATTGTGTCTGCAGACACGGCATGCTGCAGCTGTGTGGTAGCCTCGGGCCAAACATACAATCGCAAAATAGAGATTTGTTATTCAGAAATGTCAGGTAGTCAATTATAAATCACGATTAAGATGATGAGAACGTGTCCTTCTGCAGATACTATTGGGAAGCAGTGTGTGTTTGTATGTCGTGTCCACTGCCGACAGATCAGCAACATCAATAAATGTTTTATTGTGAACAAATACCATTAAAAGAACAAAACAAACAATAAAGTAATCCATCTAAAAAATATTTTCTGTGTCGCCCAAAGCCTGAAACAGCTTATTCCCCCATTGTTCTCCGAAAAACTATTAAAAACACATCACGGAGACATATTGTTGCACGGGGTGACACGTTCTTTCATTAACATGAACACAGGCAGTTTATTTTCAGTCCCACAGGCAACGTCCTGCTGCAGTTAATACTCCCCAAAGCAACAAATCATCAGCGGAGTTTAGTTCCACAATAAATGCACTATTTATCCCTGTTTGAGTAAAAACAGGGTTCCCACACCTTTTTCATGAACAAATTCAAGCACTTTTCAAGCACTTTTCAAGCACCTTTAAATAGGTAGCCTAGTTGTGTTTGCATTGTCATGGGAAGCGCAGCGGTGCCACTGTATGGCATAATAATATGGGTCTAATTAGCATTATTTCATATGGTGGTAGATTGACTGTTTTGATTTTTAACTAATTGTGAAATTTCAAGCATTTTCAAGCACTTCACAAAAAATTCAAGCGTTTTCACAACCTTAAAAACACTGAATTGAAATTCAAGCATTTTCAAGGAATTCAAGCACCCGTGGGAACCCTGTAAAAAGTGTGTTGTTGCTTTCATGGCGCTTTCGTTTGAAATAAAGCTACGGACAGGTTAGTAAAGTCAAAAAAGTCATGCAAGACAGACTGACACATTGTTGGTTTTGCTCTTTGTGGGATTTGTTGAAACATGTAAATCATTCTCTTTTAATATCGATGCCTGCAGTTAAATTTAGATTTTTCAAATTCAATTTTCCCAGCCATGGAAGCAAACATTGATTTACATTAATTTCATGCTTTAAGTCGATTTCCATACTGAATTTAATAGAAAGCAATATCCTGCTGTAAGACAGAAAAATATAAACATACTCGTGTATGTTTCAAATCATGGCAACAGTAACAACATGAAATATATTTTATATTTGACTTTTTAGTAAACTGATGCAAAAATACTTTAAAATGTGGAACTTCAAGTTGAAGTCAGAAGATATCAAGTGCAGCATGTTGACAGTGCTCACCCCTACTAACTTAATAAAGCATAACTCTGAGGGTTCAACTTATTAACATCTAGACATTTCCGGGTTATTCACTTTTTTTCCAGCTGTACTGAGAGATTGTCACTCAGACAGAGGAAGGGAGGGAGAGAGACAGCGAGACAGAGAGGGCCTTCATCCTGACCTGTTTTGAATAGAGCGAGGCTGACATCCCGTGTGCCCGACTATCTGTGTGATGTTCTTGGCCTCGCACCAGGCGCTCTTGTCAGGGAACAGCGCCAGCCGGTTGATGTGTGCAGGCGGTGCCGCTGAATACAGTGCAAACAGTGCGCAGCAAATCTGAATCCTCTGCCACATGACTGCACCTAGAGGGGCAGAAAAACCACAGCGTGTTACTGCTGCTTTCACCTCGTTCCAGGCGAAAACCACACACTCAGAAGAGTAGTCACAGAATCTCTTGATGTTTTTGGACGCCTCCTGGTCAGATATTGATGGCTTTTGCAGTTAATATGAAACCTGAAATATGAACTTTGCAGATGTGCATTTAGCAGCTTCCTGTTGATTAGCAACGTGGAACCCAGAGATCATGCTTGGCTCATTTTAAATAATTAAAAGAGGCAACTCTTGAATTATCTGAATCACCAGCTTCACATACACACATTATACTGGATTCATGTTGTTCCCTAAAAGAGGCAACACGAATAGAAACGTCTGCTCCACACCACCTGACTCTAACACCGAGTCTGTCCTCTGCTCTTTAAAAATGCCTCAACCAGTCACGTCATTTACAACCTTCTAAATGGTTTTCTCCTGCTGCTTATAAAAAAGTGTCCGGCGGTCACCCACCACGTCGACTCTCGACTCCTTTTACACTTTTCAACACTTACCACATGTTTTGACACAAGCAGCAGAGAAAGCAGAGCTCCTTAAGAGCTATATATATATATATATATATATATATATATATATATATATATATATATATATATATATATATATATATTACAAATAAAGGTGCTGCCGGGATGCACTGTTAGACCTCATGTGTACATTCTACTCTCTTGTACCCTGTAGTAACGTGTTAAAGTAATTAGTTACTGTTTCAAACACAGTAACGCCTTTAAAACTTCAAGTTTTTTTGAATTTTAAAGAGTTAAAATGATTAAATGTGGGGTTAAATTGTGTGTCATCACCCCAGTCTTCAATAACGTGTCAGTTTACAGTAACGTAATGTAAAAAGTAACGCACGCCAACGTTAGTTACGTTACTTTTCCTCTAATACTGGCTAAAGAGAGGTCAGTAAATCTTACTTATCCCCTTTTTTTCCCACTTTAACTCTTTTCCATGCTTTTGTTTTTCACCGGCTGAGGTCATGGGGTTTTTCTCCAGAAGTTGCAGCCGTCATTTTTAACAAGACTGCACGCAGGAAAAAAAGCAGCTCTCTTGGGTGATTAACTTTACATCCAAGAGTACTGATAACGTTACTTTTCAAACTAGTAGTAATGAAGTAATTTCTAACAGCGGTCGTGGTTTGACATACTTACCAGCGCTCACCGACCCCAGGGAACAGCCAGTTGGGCACTGCGCAACGTCCCGCTGAGCTGAGCTGAGCAACCTCACCGAAACCTGGACGCGCAGAGGATGCGGCTTGCAGTCGGATGATTGAAGGGAAATATATATATTTTGTGAGCAGTGAGGATAGATCCGAGTCCAGTCTGTCATAAAACAGTTACATTATCTGCAAAAGGGAGTGTATAATAAAAGAAGAACCGGTCCCGTCCGACAGGGAAGGATGGGGAGATGGGGTTAGGTTCAGAGCGCTATCTCATCTCCGCGTCCATCAGCTCAGACCGTCCCTCCCCTTTGTTCTGTTCCCGTCCAGTGTTAAATTCCCACTGAAAAAACACTTTCCAAGTTGTTGCCTTTTGTTGTAAAACTCTGTAGCGGGGCTAAGGCGCGGCTGAGCCCTCAGACAGGGGTCCTGCTGTGCCGTTTCTGGACGAAAGAAAACAGGGAGGGAGGGAGGGAGGGAGGGAGGGAAACTGTTGGGAAGGTTTCAAATGTTTCCCTAAGTAGGAGCGAGGCGAGAGCTCAGATCAGATTTACAGGACAAAAAAAAAAAAATGCAAATACAACAAGATTACACAAACAGGGGGACATTTACAACCATGCGTTAAACTGCGCAGATACATCTGGCATCACTTTAAATAAAAAAAAAAATGAAACACTATAATGCAATACAAGTGGAAAACAGATGTGAATCAACGCTCTGATCCCTTTCCTTAAACACATTAAAAGAAGTTGTGCAGGTTACTTAACCATAAGCTCATGACAACTTGATCTAATTAAGGGTCCTGGATGTGTTTGCAGTGGAGCCACTGACACACTCAGGAGAAACCCAAATGTTGCAATCTTCTGCTGACCTGTGTGTGAGTTCATTTATAAATGATAAATATATAAGCTCTATCATTTTTGGGTTTGGAATATGATGCCTTATGACAGCTACTGGTAAATGTCAAGTGTCTTTTCTGGGTCAAAACTACTGACTGACACACACCACAGTGTTAAATTATACTCACATTTACATGAGAAGTCCAAAAGTATTAAAAGCAAAGAATAGTTGAAGTCATAATAAGCATTAGACAGACTTTTACTTTAAAGTGCTGCTCCTGAGTACAACTTTAAGATACTTGTTACTTTATTTTAATTGTACTACTTGATACTGTTGCTACATTTAGGGATAAATATTGTATTTTATTCAATTTATTCAATTTGTTATACTTAAAAAAATTAAGATTAGCTCCACCTTGACCGTGCACAGCTCTTATAATACATAAGAGCATTGGTAACATTGCATACTTTGATTGCAACACAGTTTTTTTAGTTGGTAATAATCATTTGAAATAGCTCTGCTGGACTTTTACATGCATTACAAGGTCCAGTGTATTAGGATTTATGGCAACTATTGGCAGAACACGGCAGAAATTAAATATATAATATGTATGAGCATGGTTTACACCAATACAATAATAACAAGTGTGCTAGATTATGCCTTTTAAACCTTCTTCTGCATACTTGAGAGCTTGCCAGTAAATCCTACACAGTGGACTGTTGCAGTAAAATATCTGAATTATTTCCCCACCCTCTATTGATGGATAGTTTAAACTAAGCGATGCATCATATTTCAGGAGATATTCATGTGCAATCTTTATTTGCACAAAAAAAAGAGTAATCACTACTGTTTTAAGTTGCACGAAATTAAATTTAAAAAAGTACATGTGCCTTCAAGTTGTCCTCGAGTCCTTTGTTAAATCAGTTTCCAGGCTTGTTAATTTTTACAGAAGCAGCAGCAGCAGCTCCGAGCTGCAGTCATGCAGCTGCACACATGGCATGTCTGGTCTTATATTTCATGCCAGACATTCACCAACCCTGACTGAACAATTTCGAGCCATTAGATGAACAAATGTGATGAAGTAGTTTCATTAGTCTAGCACTTATGATTCATCACCGAGAGGTTTTCAGACATGCACAGACAGGTTTGGATTTCGACTGTCCCAGCACACCTCAGCTGTGTCACAGGTCCCCCTCACCCCTCCCACACATCTCATTCCTGCACTTTCATCCTAACACTGCTGCCTTGCTTACAGGTGTTCAACCTGGCCTGTGTCCATAAGCACCCCTATCTGTTTCACGCTTCAGCTGCAAACAAATATTTTAATGGACAAGGGACGAGTGACATGGCTTAATTTCATGACATGAGAAAACGGTTACCGTGATGGAGAGGGAAAAATGTGCACGTGCAGTGCAGAGAGCATGCATGCGCCAATGTTTGCTTTGATGTGAAAGTGTAAACCATGTGTTATGTTCCGAGTGCAAAGTGCAGAACTCACCTGTTTGTAATAAGACCAAGCTCCAGTCCAGAAATGGCATTCCTCTGCATTCCACGGATTCTGCTTCACCAGGGGGCTGGATAAATGTGTGCGCGTGCACACGCTCACACAAACAATCCCTCTCTCTCTCTTTTCCTTGTAAAGGCCCATGCAAACCACACATAAGTGATCAATCACACTCGAAACAATCTCGCCAAACAGACACGCGGCCAACGAATACACAAGACGTAAGAGATTCCTTTTGATATGGAGACGTGTGCTTTTTCCCCAACAGTCGCGGTTGAGGCGAACGCACCAACGCACGCAACTTAAAGCAGGACTGCAGAGTGTGAAATGCTGCGAATGCTTCGTCCAGCATGAGTGAAGATACTTTCCTGTCTACAGAAAGGAATCCAGCCGTTCATGGTGTTCAGAAGAAAGCTGGTTGTTGATACCGTTTATATAACAAATGTATGCAAACTTTCTCTCAGAGTCTCTTTCAACACTGTCATTAGTCTTCCACCAAGTGTATTTTCTTTATTCCATCATTCTGTGCAACTTTTCTTCCTCCCACTCTCTAACAGGGCTGCAGATGCTGAACCTGGCCCTCATTCCAAAACAGCAGGAGTTCGAGTCTCCCAGCTCATTAACACACAAAATTACCTCCCACCCCCAAAACCACATTTCATTCTTCTCAAAACACGCACGCAGAAAAACAGAAATGGAGTTTTCCATAATCACTTTATTAAATATACACCAACTGCCCTTTGATGAAACACAATGTGGGCACCCTGTGAGTGCCAGGGACAGAAATGAGCAGCAATATAACAAAGGACAACACAAAAAACAGATGAGAAACTTCATGGGTTCCTCATTTTGAGTCTCTCACTACTGGTCCTGTAAAAACACACAAAAATGAAGTAGCATGATGTGTTAGTGTGTCACACACCTCGAAGAATGAGTACCTGTCATCCTCTGGTACTCACCTTACTGTGCGGCCATGAATCAGGTACGGTGACCTGAGGTCATGCTGGCAGTTGGAGTATCCCATGCCCAGTCCCATGCCCGAACCCAGCGCGACAGGCCACGTGCGCCCTGCAGGGAGAAAACGTTTTAGAGCAGTGGTTCTTAACCTGGGTTCGATTGAACCCTAGGGGTTCGGTGGAGCCTCTGCCCTGGAATTTTTTATACCATTTGTTACAACATATCTTTGTGAGCAATCGTTTTTTGAGGATGCTGGACATAAAAAACAAGAAAAGGAACAGACTTAGCTGTGAAAATGACATGAGATATCGCCAGCGCCGGTCCTGGCCACATTTGCGCCCTGGGCGATCAATCATATTTTATTTTTTACTAAAGAAGGGTTCGGTGAATGAGCATATGAAACTGGTGGAGTTCGGTACGTCCAACAAGGTTAAGAACCACTGTTTTAAAGTATGTGCGCACACAACGAAATCCAGCTTTTACCTTTAAAAAAAAAGAAAAAAAAACAACTTACGTTTAAAGAAAAGGACGGAGAACACAACGCCCACAGCGAGGCCAGTCACTGCAAAGAGAAGAGAAAGAAAAACAAAAGTGTGAGTGACGTGAATAAACTACACGTTCAAAGTGCTGAGGTAATGTGATCATGTCTGATCCGGTATGAAAAAAACTAGCTGGCACATGATGTAGATCTTGTTGCAATGAGGTCAGCGGGGGTGCCGCTATTATGTTGGTAAATAGCGCGAGTTAGCAAGACACTACTCATTAGGAAAAGAGACGGAGAGAAAAAACAGCAAAGAGCAGAAAAATTTCCAAGACAGAAAGAAAAAACAGAAAAAGGGGGGGTGCAAGAGAGGGGGAGTCGATAGCATCCAGGAGGCCGAGGGCAGGGAAGGGGACGGGTCAAAGAGCCAACCGTGTGCGGGTATGGTCACCCGGTATGGTCTAGCCAAACAGTCAAAAGTTCGGTGAGTTGTTCGAAGTGCACAGACCAGAGTCGGATCCAGAGGAAGAATGTGTTTGTGCGCTTAACTTCACCTCGCTGCAGGCCACACCACACCCAACAGCAGGCGCAGCCAGCACAGAAAACACATAAAAAAAAAAAAAAAAACAGCCATTTGGGCCCCTCCGACTCTTAATTGGATTCAGGGAGCTATGCAGCATGACCGATTTGCCTGAACCAGAACCATCAGACTGTTCTCTATTACACAACTTACAAATGTCATACAAGACCACAAAAGATCCCGAACACTCTCATTATCAATGCAACAAATCATTGTCCTCCGCATCCATTTCAAGCAAAGACTTAAGCTAAATTTAAGGTTCCCAGCCGAAGGTCTTTCTTTGCTCTTCAGCCAGAGCTTTTTTTTGAAGCCTCTGATTTTCCGCTGACAGTAATACAGTAAAAGCATTGGCAAAATATGAGGGCAGATCAACATCTCGTTTTGGCATCCGTTCTCTTTGTCCGGACATCTCCAAGGGGGGATGGATTATAACAAAAACATTTGTGCTGGAGTAGAATGAAATATACGACTCGCAGGCCAGAAAATACGCAGGAGCTTCTGCCAGAAAAAGTTCAGAGCTGGTAAGTGTATCGTTTATTAATGTGTTTATTATTTCAAGTGTTTTTCTGGAGATGGCATCAATATTTTTTTCTCATTTGGCAAATTTAGTCAAACATATAACTTGTATGACTCTGGCACTTGTTCTTTTCAATTCATTGCGTGTTTAAAATGATTGTGACAGCACATTTCTTTGTAGAATTAATGATGTTTCTGTGTGTTGGAGAGGAGACTGTTTGGGATTTGAACAGCTTGAAGGAAAGAAATAATCTTCCCTAACATGACTCGGTGACAGTAATTGCTGTTAAGTAATATAAATTGTCTTTTGGTTGTGCAACTCTGCTTCATTTCCAGTTTTTAGCCGTGTTGGGGACACAGTTCTAGGAATGGCCACGTCAGTCTGTCCATTAATCCAGCACTTGACTGAAATGTCTCGACATCTCTTGAATGGACTGCCAGGACATTTTGTACAAACATTCATGGTCTCCAGAGGATGAATCCTACTGACGTTGGCGACCCCCGGACTTTTCCTCTAGTGCAGAGGTCTTCAACTATTAAAGAGAACAGGGACGCCCACATGTTTCACATTTTAAGCCTGGCCTATAGTAACTTTAAATTCCCTTTATTCAACTTTTATTTCACCATATTAACCTATTTATATGCTGGATTATTAGCCTATATAAAAAAGTTCATGCATAATTATCTCCTCCCCTGTAAGTCACTTTGGATAAAAGCTCCTGCTAAATGTAATGGTATGTAATGTAATTATTATTGGTTATTAAATGCTGTGCATGTTTGGACAGGTCCACTGATTCATTCATCTGGAGTGCAAATGCCTCCATTGTTTGTAGTTTCTTAATTATTTGCACCCTCACATTCACCATTAGGGATGTAACGATGCATCGTGACACGATTAAAAATCGGTACAAATGCGTGACGACTCGCATCGGTTGACAGAAAAAATGAATCGCGATTCTTGGCGAATGCGAGAGAAGTAGGATATGTTCTTTTTCGTCTTTTTTACCGTAAATGATACCATGACACAGACCCTCCAGCAATTCACGATGTTGTGATTTGTAACTTCAACGCAACTTCAGTGAATCCCCGTGAATTCAGGGCGGTGTTGCAATTTTAACTAACCGTCGCAACTTCTTCACAACTTCCGCACAGTCTGCACGGGGGGGTGCGCTGCGACCGGCTCTGCGTTTACAGCGCCAGGACCTCGCCGTTTCCCGGAGCCGTGGACTCTCATTAAAGGGTTAATGAGCTATCATCTTAATTGTTTTTATTTTCAGTTAGCTCATACTTCAAGCTGAAAGGTGATGGTCAGATCAGCTGCTTGCTGGCAGCCCTAATAAGAACACAAACTGTTTGAGAGTTTCTGTAAAGAGAGATTTTTTTTTCCTACAAATAAAAAGATAATTTTATTTGGTCAGAATTTGTCTGTAGCTCATTTTGATTTAAAAAAATCGTATCGTGAACAAAAAACCGTGACTCAAATCGAGTCGTGAGTTGAGTGTATCGTTACATCCCTTCATGTTATGTTTACTGAACAAACAAATTCTGAACATGCAACCATTTTTAACATCAGTACAAAAACAATTGAGAGTGAAGACTGTTACTGGTCTTTGTCACTAATATTGTTTAGCAGTTCCTCATATTAGATATTATGCTCCCAATAAACACTGTTGTTCCCTCTTATAATAATCGTCTTCCTCCCTAATAAACGAAAATGCAACTGGTTTCTGTTTCCTTTCCCACTTTAATCATAGTAGCTCTTACCACATGATCTAAACCTGTGGCCCTCCATATAAAATGTACTGTGCGGTGTGGGTACCAGAGGATATCTAAACTTTTCATGTGGTGGCTCAGAATTAATGATTTTTTTTTCATATTAAAATGCCAAAAGTCGTAAACACACTTACACAAAATAGAAAATGCATGGCCATAGAGAGTTAGTTAGAAAGTTTTAAAGAACACCCTGAGGAGAACATATGCTGCAGAGTTTCTCTGGCTACCAGAGACAGCATGGCACAGCTGGCAGTTCGCTACACGCATCGAGCTCAAAGAAATGCCACAATGCAGATGTTTTTCCTCCCAGCAAGAAACATATTTTATTGTGCCGAAGCTGACGTCATTAAGTGTCTGTTGGGACAGATTGTTTTTCCAGTCTAAGTAGCTGAGTGCCGGACCAACACGGCTTTGAATATGTTCATATTATATTATATATATATTCATATATGTACTGTGTCATCAGCTTTGACTGGTCCAATGAAGGCCAGAGTTGATGGAGGTAACCAAATCAAGTAAAACACCACGTGGGACTAATACATTTAATGCACCGTTCCTCTCGACGCTGAGGGATGAGAAGTATCTACGGAACGAGCTGTCTCGTTTTCACGTTTCACAAGTGTAGTCGCACGAAAATGTGGGCAAAACTCCAACCATGCATTAAGCAAGTTTGTCGCAGGTTTTCGAAAAAGCAAAAGGCAGCTCTTTCACAAACCGCACACACACAAAGTTTACGAAAAACACCATAACAAGAGCCAAAAGCATCTCCAGTGTGCACGGCGTCGAAGAGTCGAAGCCACTAATAAATACAACAATTGGCATAAAAAAATTGACTTCACGCAAGTTGATTATAAAACTGAACCGTGTTATAACCGGAAACCTAGGACTCGTCGCATCACACTAAATTAACAAAAGGAGGAAAAATAGTTGAACAAATAGAAACACTGGTCACAACTAAATCTCCAACACTGGCTTAAAAGATATTTGATGAACGTACGTCTACACTAAGCTGGAAAAAGCATCTTGTTCTGATTGTTTCATTCAGAGTGTAAAACTCAGAGAAGACTGACTTGGTATAACCTGTGACACTTATTAAAACTTTATGAATGAATCTGTCAATATAGCTAAACACAGAGCAGCAGTCTTTAAATTGATAAACACAATACATACGGCAATATGTACAAGACATACAGAGAATTGAAATTACGTTTCTCTCTGTCCAAACAGTGTGAAGATGTAGAAATATATATAAAATAAAATATGAAATCAAAATAAAAAATATATATATATACACAATATATACAAGCTAAAAGAATTATCGATATAAGTATGGCAGTATGATATAAATATAAATATAAATAAAGCAGTATGGTGAATTATAAATACTGCATAAGCTGCAAAAAACAAGAGCGATACGTACATGAGAACAACTACAACATGCATCTGTCCTTATAAAATGTATTATTATTATTAAAAACACAGGACACACAGAAAGTGATGAGCTGAGACTTAATCATGCAGCTCTTCACACTTTAAATGTTCAATCTGCAGCTCTGACATTTGCAAAGTGACTTTTTAAGACATGTTTTGGTGTCAGAGGGCTGGAAAATGATGAATATTTATGAGTGTTTAACTGTAAAACACTGATTTAAACTGTGGGTGATGGACAGAGAGAGGACATGAGACTTAAAGTAAACAGACTGACTCTGTGTTTACTAACTCTGTAGCTCGTGTCTAAACGGTTTGTGGTTGTCTTCACTCAAACCGGCTAACGTTCATTCACACTTTGACCTCAGTCGACTGTCCCGCAGAAATGGAGCTCGGCCCCGCAGCCGTGACTTCATCTACCAGGTGTAACAGACCGCGGCATGCGTCATGACGACGTCAGGTAATTACATCGACACGTGTGAAGAGACATCGACACGTATGAAGAGACATTGACCTGTTTTCACGGCGGTGTCAGCGAGACAGCGGTCCCATTTCCGTCCGTGCTCGTCCGCCATGTTTCCAACTGCCAGAGGAGGAGACACGAGACCAGGCGAAATAACGCGAGAGGAGTGTGACGTCACATGACCCCCCCCCACACACACACTACGCTTATTCACTGTTTACACACATTTATGATATTTGTTACATGAATTATATTATATTATATTTTAATATATTATATTTTATTACGATATTTGTTACATTTATTATATTATATTATATTATGACATTTGTTTATTTGTTCTCAGTTTTTTTGCCTTTCTGTATATTTATTTTTTAACTTATATTCTTCACAAAGTGCTATTTCTTTTCACTTTTATTCATTTATTTGTCTATGTCTATATCAGATCAGAAATACTTTGTTACAGCAGCTCCCAAACGGTGAGTTAGATAGTAAGTAATAGCAGTGAGGGATCAGCTACTTGTCCTGATCAACTGGTTTACTGCCAACAGATGAAATCAAAGTTTGTCCTGAACAATGACAGTATAAAGAATGGACAGGGCATGTGTGACGTCACACACAGGTTTTTAAAGCATTGTTTTGAAGCTCACAATATATGGCTCTGGCCACTGTCGTGTTTGTGTAACCCTGCTTCTTCTGTCTTCTGGAGCCCGGGTGCTCAAACAAGCCATCTGCAACGGCTACAACCTGTCAATGAAAGTGTCTCCGCTGCTAATAGGTCTTAATATAATTTGAACGTGTTGGACGTGTTAGAAATTCAGACTCAGAACAGTTGTCATGAACGAGGAACCAAAACCAGCCTCAAGTGGTTGTTTGAGGAACTGCAGTTTTGGGCACTTCCACTGTGGCTGTGTCCACTTCACGGTCACGGAGATTGACGCTTGGTTTTGACCGCTGGTGGAAGCGTACAGCCCTGCCATATATATGGGAACTGATGATTCATGCACAAAGTCAACTTGCAGTTCCTCTTTAGCCTTTCCCTATATAGCAGTGTTTCTCAAAGGAGAATCAGAATCAGAATCAGAACTGAGGCAGGTTTATTACTAATAGAAATATTGTTTGTTGTTGCCTTGAAATCAGTTCAAGAACCAGAGCTAATTTGTTGGAAAGCGGTACTCCTGATCCACAATCCTATTCCTGATTTTTCCAGCTTGGAGCCACAGTTTCAGAGTTTTTAACACCTTATTTCCTCTGCTTACTATCTTTTTGTCACATCTAAGCACATGTATGCGTGCAATGGGCAAGAACTTGACTATGTAGCAGGATATTAAAACCAAACATTTTTTAAAACTTGATTTAAATTACATTCCAGTGATGCCAAAGTTTATTTTCATTAAAACCTTGTAGTATTTTCAGAGATTCCTTCAGGTACCACTACAGGGAGATCATGTACCACCAGTGATACCCGTATCACAGTGCTATATAGTAACAGTACTATTAAACAACACTAACTTTTCTTTCTAGGATATGTTTTGGTTGGAATATAATCTAAACATGGCATTGTTGGGAAGGAAAATGAGCCTCACCTTAAGCGAAGCCATATTTTTGAAAAACACTCAGTATGTTCATGGTAACATGAATCATTTTCGGATTGCAGCAGGATTTCTTCTCCTTTTATGAACCTCCAACAGATGAAACTTAAGTCCTGCCTCCCATAAACAGTCAATAATATTCAGATGTTGGTGAGGTTTTACAGGCAAGTTTCCCATTTACAAACAAATCAGGATACCCCCTCATCTTTAGGACAGAGAGCACATGTATACAATGTCATGACGGCTTTGATATGTTGAGAATTAAATTAGAAATATTTCCATATAATACGAAACTAAATACATACACAAAACAATACATAAGCACAGGCCTCTTGCCGAGACCTCTTTATGACATAATTTACAATAGTTAACCCCTGAGAAATGTTGGCTACATATAAACTATTAAACGTGGGGAGATCTTACCTAGAGGGAAGGGTTTATTCATATGTATGTTAAAAATGATAAACCTTCCCTCTATTTGTCATTTTATTGCCAGAAAAGTCATATTAGTTATGCATTTACCATCCAACATCAGGAGTCTGCAGCACTATAAAACCAGAATGAAAAATGAAGTGGTAAAAAATGATTCATACTTCAAAAATCGTATTAATGAACCACCGGTCACCACAGCTGTAACCAACCAACAAACATGATAAAGGATCATCAATATACACAATGATTTATTATACATTTTTTAAAAACTTTGCATTGCATTATTCTTGCACCACTTACAAAGGAGGAGACATTAATATTCCATTCAACTGAGCGAAAAGCTCCCCAAAATAAAGTGCATTGTCAATATTAAGTACAGTAAAACACCTTCTCATTCGATGTTTTTTCTTTATTTTTGTTATTATTCTATGCATTGTACAGTACAAGCAGGCTCAAAGATGTAGTAAATGTATAGTGACTGGTGGTTAATTAATGCAGTTTGTAAAGAATGAGTCCCTGTAATGTAAAATGATGTTTATACCGTCGATCGCCGTTGATAATCATCACACAAGCCTTTCACCTGTCTCTCAGCTAACTGTTATCACTTCATACTGAATGATACAGGGGCGGCAGTAGCTCAGTCTGTAGGGACTTGGCTCGGGAACCTGTCACTGCAAGAACTGATAGCTGTAGAGGTGCTAGTTCACCTCCTGGGTACTGAACCCCTTAGGGCAGCCCATCATGCCGACATCTCTCTACATGTCAATGTCTATAAGCCCTTTGAATGTGTGTAGTTGTAGTTTTGGGACTATATGTGTAAACTTGAATGAAAATTTTCATTTCCCTATTGTGAGATCAATAAAGTGTGTCAGTGTATGTGTGTCAGTCTTTATTCTGGTCAATATAGTTGCAGACTCATGACTTTGGATGGTAAAACAATGACTAGTATGACTTTTCAGTGAATAAAATGACAAACAGTTTGACAGTTTGCACGTTACATACTTCCCCACTTTAAATAGTTTCACTTTGACTATAGCTGACATTTTGTGTTGTGAATTGTGTGATAAAGAGATATGGGCAAGAGGTCCATGTATGTATGTATGTATGTATGCAGTTTCTTTGCTTTTAATCTTGCATCAAATAGTGAACTGCACTGCATACTGTATGCAGACTTGCATGCGTGTACAAATCACCAGCAGTAAATATTGTGCTAGTACACAAAACAGTTGCAAGCGTTTAATTAGAGTTATGTAAAGTATAAACTAAAAATATAAACAACAGTACTTGTACTTTTACTTGTACTTTTACTTTCAGTACTTGAGTAGCATTTTTTTTACATACTTCCACTTGCAATACTTAAGTCCAAAACATTTTGAATACTTTAGTACTTTTACTTAAGTATGGTGTTTAAAGAACACTTCAACTTCTACTCAAGTCAGTTTTTTTAATAAAGCACTTGTACTTCTACTCCACTCCTTTACTGCAGTACTTTATACATCTCTGGGTCCTATAGATGTGTGTGTTTTTTTTTTTGTCATGGGGCCCTAAAATTCCTGGCTGCAACCCTGCTTGTACTGCATATGTGTTGGTTCTGGGTTAAAATGCATGTAAAATAAAATAGAATTTCCCTGTAGAGGGATTAATAAAGTATCTCTTCTTCTTCTTCTAGATGTATGTATCAGTCTCTGTCATTACAGAAGCAGCAGATGAGTCTCTCACCATCCTCAGCGTGCTCGCTGCCCTCTCTGGCTGCATATTTGCTGCACCACTCCTCTCTTTCCATACTTGGCAATGCCTTTCTCGCTCCTTCGCTATTGGCTGCTGCAGAGAAAGCCCAGAGTGACCCGGACATGCAAGCGGGGCCTGTTTTCTCACTGCAGCCTCCTTCCTGTAAGCCCGGTTGAGGAAGTGAATTTCGCTGACAGGGCTGGGTTCAGTGAGGGAGAGGCGAACAAAACATCTTAACTCACCGACAAAAACAAGAAAATAAACACAGAAACAACAAGCGACGAGGAGAAGAAGAAGAGGAAGAAGCTAAAGTCTAACCATCATCGGTGAAATCGTTCTCCCCACTGCCTCGCTGAGACCGCCGCAGACATGGTAAGGGCCCCGCCGGAGCGAGAGAGACGGGGACGGGGGGTATTTTGGTGGGGCTGGCTCGGGAGTTAAGCTAAGCTAATGCTAGCTCTGGGGGGTGTTGGGTGGGTAACCTGAGAGCAGGAGGTGCAGCAGCAGGAGAAGCAGGAGGAACAGGAGGAGAAGGAGGGGGGCCTAGGAGGATAAATCATCGATCTAACTTGCAATGTTTGCAAAAACTTCTGCGTACCGGATATAAAATGAATTAGCATCGGCGGCTAGGCTAGCAGCTAACAGGCTAGCTCGTTAGCCTTGTTAGCTCCCCTCCTCCCTCCTCCTCTTCCTCCTCCTCCGTATGCACACAAAGTTAGTTACAGGATGTTTTGGATTTGACACAAGTTCGTGAATAGTATGAGTGACCACTCCTAATATAACACACACACACACACACAGAGTCGTGCACCACACACACACGCACACTCTTGGCTAAAATAGTCAAGCGCCCTGTTTAGCCTGTAGCTAAATTAAGACTTGCCTGCTCCTCCTTTTCCCAACCATGACAAGCTGTCAGCCTCCTCTGCAAACTGTTTTCCTGCCTTCAGAGTTCAGATCAAGACTTCTTCTTATTGTCTACTTTATTACAGCTCACATTAATGCATAAAATCCAATATTTGACTTGTGTAATATAAGGCTTTCAGATTGTTTATATGAAAAAGTGTGTTTTGTAGTACTTCCACATGACCTGAGTTGGTGGAGGTGGGAGGAGGAGGAGGGGAAGAAGGAGCAGCTGGTTTCTCTCCACAGTCGCCCCACACTCTCCTCGGGCCGCACCTCATCCATCCTGCTGGCTCGAGCCTCACTCGCTCGCTCTTGACCCCATCGCGTTGTTGGTTCTGGAGCGAGTGTTTACACGGAGACAGGAGCGCCGGTTAAACACATTGTCAAAGGAGCGCAGGTGTCTTGATGGAGCGGACTGATTCATCAGCTAGGAGAGAGGAGCCTCTTTAGAAATCTCTTGTTATGTTCGGACCGGGGTCACCCCTTAAGAAAAATGTTTATAAAGAGAGGGTCTCCATGTTATAACATGTCGCTGCATAAGTATAATCAGCACTTAGGAGGAGTTGCGTCATAGATAAGGTATGGAATCAGTAAAACAAACAAGTAATGTAAAGATAATGCTGCAAGCTGCATTCCTTTATTCTTCGTAAGCACTTTTCTGTTTTATTAGTACGGGTAAACGTTGCAGTCATCATGCCAGAGTAGAGATTTCATAGCAGCAGTGATGTTATGCTGAGAGTGAGTTATATAACACTGACGTCAAAGTAACTTCAGGTACTGTAGCAGAAATCCTGATGAAATATGTCGTGGTCGGGTGTCGCAGGTCGATGTAAAGTTACTGTGTCGAATAACGTCCGGCACAGCCGGCGAGGGTGAGCTGAGAAACTGGTTTTGTCCCTCTGCGATTATCCACACATTCACGTCTTCCCACACATTCCCCAGAGTTTCATGTTGTGGCTGGTCCGTCCTCCACGTACTCGCTAGTATCCTGGTGCATATTTGAAGGGGGGGGAGAAGGCTCTGCAGTCCTGCTGTTCTGTGTCTCCTACAGCTCTCATTATAAATAAGTTTGTCATTTAGTCTTGGATTGATTAAGGATATGAATATTTTACGTTTTATTCATCCGGTCTTACAATTAATGGTTTGAGTTAAGTGGTTCTTCAGAGATTGATCCCATTTATTGTCAAGTTCTTGCAGAATTTACTGTAAATAGTATCTGAGTTCATTCAAGGTGCAGTGTTGTAATAATTTGAATCAAAATGTTCATTTTTAATGCATTACGGATTTCTAAAAAAGTAGTTTTTGACTTTAAAATTAGAAAGTAACAAGTCAGTCTATAAAGTTGAAGTCAAACTGTCCTTTTGTTGGTTTTGTTGTTTGTTGGTCGCTGCAAAGGATCGACTTAAAGAACCAACAATAGATACTCCCAAAAAAAAATGAATATTAGACAGAAAAGGTTTAAAAAGTTCTGCAATTGTGACTTTTTTTAAAAAGTAAAACATGTTCTTAAGAATAAAAATGTTCTCCAGATCTTTTGACCAAGAACCAGTTTTTCTTAGAGCGTTTAAGCGTAAAATTCAGTGTTTTGTTTACCTAATGGATACAACATACAGGAATGTTCATCTGCAGGAGTTTAAGACGCTTCACAAACTGGAGTTTATTGGGTACATGGACCACATTATCAAACATGTTGAGTGACTGAGTAAATAACAAAACAAGCCTCGTTAAACAGTAAAAACATGTGACCAAAAAAGGGATTGTTCCAGCCGGTCTCGGGCTGTATTGAATACTCTGAATTGACTTTTGGGTCTTGCGGGTGTGTTTGTTGCAAAACACACATGCGTTATTTTACAGCATTCATAACAACCTGCCCTTAGTTCCTGCATTGATTTATTCTCGCTGCTGTTGTGTGAGTTTCCTCTTCTTACCTGCAATAAAGACACCCAACATCTAGTACGCTGATATGTGTCGAGATCCGTTTGATTGTGCTCGGCAGGTTTGTTGATTTGATCAGTCGTATGTTTCTATGGGAAGTTTTTACAAGTTGGGCGATGCACAATCGGACACAGATTGCTGCCGGTGTTAGAAAACGCTGCACTGCAGATCTGATAATCACAATTTTTACCAATTTTTAGATCTCACACCTTCCGAGCAGAGATTTAATTTGTGTAACAGGCTCTGAATCTTTCAGCTTGTTCTTGCGCTGACGGTGGGAAGGCAGTGAGGGATGTGGGTCAGACATTTCAGGGGAGCTCCTGCCTGCAGACATAAGTCGGTCGAAACACTTGGTGATGTCAGTGCAGATGTTTTGCTTCTTGGCGTCTGATGCAGACGACGAAGTTTCCATGCGAATGAAACAGGTTGTGTTTTTTAAGAGCACAGTCTTGGAAACAAAATCTTTTGGCGTGGCTGAATCAAAGTGTACTTTACTGCCAAAAGTTAAAATCTATCCACAGATAAAATCAACGTTTGTCCTTAATGATAGCTGTGTTGTGACATTTACCTGTTTGTAGTTTATGAATGCCACCCTGTGTGTTCCTGCCTGATCAGCTGATGGCAGATCAGCGTCATCCATCCGAATGAAACGCATCCTTTGACAACCGATAAACGATATCTGCGCTGACATCTCTGATTTAAATTTGCTCAGAATATTTAGTGTCGGGTTACTGTTTCGTTTTTTTTGCTTTGCAAATTCTCACATGACAAATCATGTGAGCGCTGTTCAGTCTGCCGTGCTGGGAATGATCTCAAAATGTTGTGTCTGTAATCTCACAGTGAGCGAGCAGCGATCGCCTGCAAGGGTGTGAAGATTTCCTGCACGGCAACTCCTCTCATACCTTCATACAGAATGTGGCAGGATTTTATGACGACGTGGTTTTCCAGTGTACTGATCCAGTATTTACATATATTTTCCATTTTGAAAGAAGCTGCAGGCTGCATTTTGAAGTGAGTCAGCTTTAAAACTAGTGAGTTTTTACATTTTTGTAAATAACCTCTTTTATAAGCAGAGCAGGGCTTTTTTCTTTAAAGGATTTAAGTGGGGTTGGTCAGTTTTGGCTGAGGCGGTGTGGGCCACAGGGGTGTCCATCAAAAAAAAAAACATAGTGACCTGCAGCCAGATCCAACTTTTGGACATTTTAACATAGAGGGCTTATTGAGACTGACTTCTGTTCTGTAACCAGTCTCAAGTGGCCGTTTGAGAAACTGCTGTTTTTGGCGCTTCAGCGCCGGCTTCATTGAGGTTGACATTTGGGTACCACAACCACAGTGTTTGTTCTGTGTAGAAATATGTTTCCTGTTTATGTGACGATGATGTGAAGCTTCAGCAGCACTCAGACGGTCGAATCGACTCGGTGCTTTGCAGGTGTGATCCTGGACAGGTCGCAGTAGATGGATGGGATAGAGGAATCACTCGACAGTCGGACTTCTAAAGACTCAATATGTTCATTTTAAAAACTTCAGGATTCCCCATGAATAGAAAAGTGTTGACTTAAACCAAATTGTCTCTCAGCATAAATGTATTTACTCAAGCTCAAAAGAACTTGTCAGTCACGGCACTAATTCAAAGATGTGGCAAAGTCACGGTGAAATTAAACAAAACTATATTAAATAAATTTTGCTTACTGCTCAATGGAGCACGGATAAAATACTGTTCTGAACCAATGATATTAAAGAGACTGAATTGTTCTTTAAACAGCCTCAAGTTTTTGGCACGGGCTTCATTTCCCAGGTCACAGAGGTTTGTCGCTCGATTGTGAAGCTTTTAACTGATGCGATTGATCGTCATTTGAACAGTCCAGTGTGATAACTGTTGTCTCTGCTTGGTTGTGTGTTTTAGAGTGATCAGCAGCTGGACTGTGCCCTGGACTTGATGAGGCGTCTGCCTCCTCAGCAGATCGAGAAGAACCTCAGCGACCTCATCGACCTGGTGAGTTACTGCAGACACAGAGTGTAGACCATGCGCTCTTCAGACAACTATTAAAAAATATTCTTATCTTGTTAGAAATATGGAAAAGAGACTTAAAATTGTCTCCTCACTCTGTGCACTGTGGACATTTCAGGTTACAAAATCACGTGTAAACGCTGCAGACCTGGAGGTGTTTAAAATAAAACATGAAATATGTCAGTAACACATTTTTTTTAAAGAAGATAGTACCTTTAAAAATTGCCAGTCCATCGTATGGTCTAAATTCTAGCGAGCACAGATGCAATATGTTCTGTGTGCGACACGGCCGGCCGAACTAATCACGACCATAAGCAACGACCAGAAGCGGCTCCCCGTCCAGCTCCACCGAGAAGCCTGAAGTCAGACACAGAAACAGTGTAGAAGATTTTCAAAGTAAAAGCCCCCCAGTGCAAACTTCTGATCGTAAAACCAACCCAAAGTAAAACTGTTTAATCCTTGCATATTTACATATTTAGAAACACATAATCTGAGAAAAGGGACCAAATCTGAGCAAGTTAACAAAGTCTGTCACGCAAACGATCTGCGCTCTGCTCCTGGTGGAAGTCGAGTGGAGGCCGGGCCAAAACAGCATCACAGCGGTGACATCCCTCGGTGAGGTTTCGCCGTAACAGCCTTTATAGATAACTGAGCATAGTGAAACCTGCTCTCAAAATTTCCCAAAAAAGAAAAAAAACTTTAATAATTCCAGGGGTAAATCATTGAAAATGACAGTAGAGACACAGCTGTAGACAGTATTTATCTGAGCTCAATCATTCTTGATCAAATCGGGGTTAATCTTTTGTTAAATGCAAGAGAAACATCAAGTCACAGAACCTAATTCTGCTTAAACTGTGAAGACACGTCTTTCTTTGTGCCCTGCTTTCTGTTCTTCAGCAGATCTACAGGGGGTTTGTTGGCATCAGGAGTGAGTGTATGTGGGTGCTTTCTGTGGGTTTTCTCTCCGGTGTTTAATGCAGTGCAAATGTGAAAGTTACCGCACAGCAGTGTGTCCTGTCTTTACAGTGGAACGCTGATGTTTTTGTTCACAGAGTGAAAGTAAAGCTTTATTTTGTTTCTGAATTCTCCGTGCAACATTTGGATGATTAATTAATTAATCTATAGGCTGCTTTAAGTTGTTAAAATGTCTTTTCTTCTTCTTCTTCTTCTTCAATGGAGCAGTGCCAGCTCAGCAAAATCAGACACAAATCAAATCACACTTTGACCAGTGTTTCCACCTTGTTTCGTGGGTATATGTATTTTGTCTTGCAGCCAGACCCCCACCTGCTCACCTTCCTCTGCCCTCACCTTTAACCCCTCTCTCCCCAGGCATCGGCTCTCTCCTCACCCGTTTCACTATGTCCGGTTGTTAGTGATTATTATCGCAGCTGTCAGTCACCTCCACTGCCAGGCACTTTTTTGGCTCGACCACCTCTGCTCAGATTCTCCCTGCCAATTCAGATGTAACTGAAATCACCCACCGTCCTTTCCTGTTTGTCCCACGTCTCACCCGCCGTCTCCTTCCTCTCTGTTCTCCGTTTTCTCTCCCCCACCACCTTTGTCTCACCCGGTCGGCGCTGCCAGGTGTGTGTGATTTCAGGGGTGTGGGGGGCTTTTTCAGGAAAACAGGACCTCCTTTGTGGACATAGAGAGGGGCGTCCATGTCAGTCTGTGAGAAGTAATTTGTACCCCCTTATCCTCTAGATATTATGTTTCCCACTGATATTTTATTCCAGCTCCGCTCAGCAACCTCTGCTTATTGAGTGAAGCTGAAATGTGAGATGGGAACTTAAGGTTCATTTTTTTTTAAAACCTAAAATAGGACTATCACATACAAGGCTACTTTTGTGTTTGCCAGTTTGTCCAGTAGCAAACGCTGGCATCTGTTACAGGATTTCTAGATCAACAAAAACGGCTTGTTCTCGTATCTCCTGCTCACCCTCAAAACAAACAAAACACTTTTTAATCCGGTGTCTTGAGGAGAAGTATCTGTGTGTGTGTGTGTGTGTGTGTGTCATGTCTTATTTCTCTCTCCATATTTGCGTCCAGGTGCCCTCTCTGTGCGAGGACCTCCTCTCTTCTGTGGACCAGCCCCTGAAGATTTCCCGGGACAAGGTTGTGGGGAAAGACTATCTGCTCTGTGACTACAACCGAGATGGCGACTCCTACAGGTCAAGTTCATAACTGTACACTCGTGGACAAAGAACATTGATCAGCTCAGATCAAGGCCAACTCACACCGGACGCGGAACGGAAGCGTCCCGAACCGCTGCTGAACCTCGTAAATTTCAACAGAGCACTGCGCACCAGACAGGAAATCCGACACAGAATCAACGTAATAAACTTCCGCCCCCTTTCAAAATAAAACACAATACGCAGTTCAGGTAGCTTTTTACAACTTCACATCAACGTTACGTCATGACCGGTGGCACCAGATGATCAAAGATCGATCAAAGGGTCTCAACATGGACGATGAGAGACTGATTGTTGAAGTGGAACAACACACAATCATTTATGACACAACAGATGCTTTTTATAATCTCCTCCACGTCAGAGAAGCAAAGTCAGCTGTTTGTTGTTGTTGTTTTCTTTATACACTGTTTGCCGCGGGGTCTCGCGTACGTCCAGGATTCTCTCGTGATCTCGCGTGAAAACGGCCGGCTCGCTCCGCTGCCGTTCCGCGGCTGAAAAGCGTCCGGTGTGAGTTGACGCCGGGCAAAGGACCACGGCACTACCGTTCTGCTGCTGTTCCGCCTCCTGTGTGGGTCCCGTGTTAGACTACCGACAGTGACTCTAACTAATGTTTTTATCCGATTTTACATTAATTGAAGTTCATAGTGTTGCTCTCTTTATACTTCCAAACATTTACTTATTAACACTGACTTCTGTCATCCGCTTTAATCCATCAGATCCCCGTGGAGTAATAAGTATGAACCTCCCATTGAAGACGGTGCAATGCCTTCATCTCGCCTGAGGAAACTCGAGGTTGAGGCCAACAACGCCTTTGACCAGTACAGAGACCTGTGAGCACCAGCCGAGAACATCTCACTGTGAGATTTCAGTAAACGTCGAGAGTCGCCCTCTTGTGACCTCACGTCTGTCTTTTTTTTAAGGTACTTTGAGGGTGGGGTGTCCTCCGTGTACCTCTGGGACTTGGAACATGGCTTCGCTGGAGTTATTCTCATCAAGAAGGCCGGGGATGGATCCAAAAAGATCAAGGGGTGTTGGGACTCCATCCATGTGGTGGAGGTGCAGGTGAGAATCATTTGAAATAGGTTGACATTTAAAACGTGCTCCTGCCAAGTCTTTTTGTTGGCTTGGCTTTATGCATATTGGCAACAGAGAATGTGTACAGCTATCAACAAACATTGGAGTCAGGTTTAGTTAGTAATTGCTTGTCTGTTGTGCGAGCAGGAGAAGTCCAGCGGTCGCACTGCTCACTACAAACTCACCTCCACCGTCATGCTGTGGCTCCAGACAAACAAAGAAGGCTCCGGTACCATGAACCTGGGTGGCAGTCTTACAAGACAGGTACGGTGTTGAACTGGACTTGAAGAAGACGACGTCCGCTGATACTTCCAGTCTCTCTGGAGTCGTCCGTAAACTTGTTGTTTCATGTTTCCACAGATGGAAAAAGATGACACAGTTGGAGAGTCCTCACCCCACATCGCCAACATCGGCCGCCTTGTTGAAGTCAGTATACCCGTGAATTAGGGGTTTAAAATCTATGGTTTAGATAGACCTTAGATTTTTTTAAGTCGACACATGATGAAAGTCGAGTCGACGCCAACTAGTCGCCGTTGACGTCATTGATATTTTCAGTAATTAAAAAAAATCACAGGAGGAGGGAATGCTTTGCAATAATCTGTAGTGACTGACAATGCACAGCTGTTACACAGCAAGCATAAAGTATCAACAACAAGCAGCCACTCAGCTGTTAAATGTAACAGTAACATATCTACACGTAAATCTACATCTCCCATAGTGGAAAACAAAATTGAGCCAGCACTCTCTCGATTAACGACTAGTCGACGTCAAGCTCTAAACGTCATTGTGGCGTAGTGAAGTTGACGTGTATGTACAACCCCTACCGTGAATATCCTGTCCATGTATCTAAGCAGAAAAATGACTGCAGTGCCTCGATGTTCTGCTGATATTTCATAAACAAGTTTTTTTTTTTTTAATCTGATTTATGTGTTGTGCGCTCTAGCGACGCCTTCATTAGTCAGACTGAATACATTTTTTACTTATGGGTGTTTGGGTTAATAGGGCCGAGTAGTGTAGGACCTGTGGGAAGGAGATGTGTAGTAATTAAACTCTAGATGAATTTAATGACATTATAAACCAACAAATGTGGAATTCCTTGTCAGTCAGTTTGTAAGTACAGTTACTAAAAACAATCTGCAATGCATCAAACTGAAAAAAGTTTTATTGAGACCAGAAAACATGAGCAAAGCAAAGAGCAGGTAGAAATCTGCAAGTTGACAGCTCGCCAACAGCCGATACTGTGTAAGTGTACACTTATGTATAGGTATATAAGTGTGCACTGGTGAATTAATGTGAAATTAAAGTCATGAAGCAGAGTATTGTGGATTTTTAATGTGTCACAAGGTTTGTATACTTTATTTCTGTAATTGTAATTTAAATAAAACATAAATACACATGAGCACTGAGCAGAAAGGTCACTATGGCCTAATGCAGTGCAGATGATAGTAGAACAGTAGTTTTGTTTTCAGTCTGACTTCCTCATATAAAGACTGTCTGTGTGGTTTTTGGTGTTTTACAGGTGAAAAGACGTCAAAATAAAACTGGGTTTAAATTTCCATTTATTTTCAAACTGTAATACGGGATCTCCTGGATTTAATGGGGTTTTTTTGTTAGTAAATAAAAAGTAAAATCATTTACATTTTTTTTGGAAGTTTCACACGAGATGATGCTACGTAATAGCGGCTTGTTTACTTCCTCCCTCAACCGAGGTTAGTCTGTAGTTGACCGTACTGAAACTTCCCGTAAACACAAACTCTGCTGCCACGATCAGCGTCACAGTCAGTTCAGCACAGATTACAGGTGTATTCATGACGGCTGCATTCCACTTAGGGCAGGTCCTGCCTATTGTGTGTACTGGTTCATAGGGAATCTGGATGGTCCTTAACTTTTTCATAAGTCCAACTGTGTTTTTCCAGCTTTGTCTGCTCTGTAACCAGTCCAAATGGAAAATAATTGAGCTAAAAGTTAAGAATGTTGTTGTTGTTGTCTTTCCAGGATATGGAGAACAAGATTCGCTCCACACTGAATGAAATCTACTTTGGCAAGACCAAGGACATCGTCAACGACCTTAGGTAACACTGCGTAATTTGTTTGGATGACTAACTCTCTCCTTTTGCAGCACTTCCCGTCTGCAGCGCCCGAAGAAACTCCGAGAGCAGAAAGTCTGTTTACTTCTGCGTATCGTCTGTTTACATGCTCGACAGATATTTTCCTACACACTTTCTTAGATATCTTCTTTCTCTTATTTTCTTTTGTCACTTTCTGTCATTTCCTTATTTTCTACCCTTGCCCCCCCCCCTTTTTTCAGTTGCATTTTTCCTCTCTTCCCCCTTGTTCCTATCGATCTCATTTTATTTTGTTCGTCCTACATCTCCACCGCCATTCTCCTCACTGTCACCTCTCCTCCCCCCGCTCTCTTCTCTGTGCTCCAGATCTATTGAGTCTTTGCCTGATAACCAAAAGTACAGGCAGCTCCAGAAGGAGCTGTCGCAGGTCCTCACCCAGCGTCAGATCTTCATTGACTAGGTTTCAGAGGTACATCCTGGCATGGAGAGGTGTATGCGTGTGTGCTTGTGGTTTATTAAACAGTCGGCCTGCACATATCTGTACATAAGATTTCACATTAATGCAGAACAGGTTGGCACAGTGACACTAACAAACTTTGGTTGGCGCTACTCCATCGTTGAAACGCTCTCATGCCATCGTTATCGGCCTCAGCGTGTTATTTTTACAGAAGAAACGACACGAGTGGGCGAAATATAACGGAGTAAAGAAGCTCCAAACAAAGCCACATTCAGAGTCTCTGAACACACGCCAAAGCTACGGCACCGTCTATGAATCTCTTTATCATTTTGTGTTCTTCTTTACTCCTAACAATCATACTATCACTCTTCTTTGCATTATTTCATGTCAAAATCAATTCCATGTTGTGAGCAAAGCCTCAAGCACTAGGCAGACAAAATAAAAATATTTGCATATATAGGTGATTGTATTACATGCATTTATCTATTGTGCCTTGGGATGATGTTTATGTAATTAAAATATAGATAACGATTATATTTCGGGATCCTATATTTAGGATGATTATTTGTTGAGATAAAGCAAACGAACCAAAGTAGGAAATGACACCAATCAGGAAAAAAAAAGAAGATTTTAAGGTTTCCATTGGACTGTGTGTGTGACTGACTGCATGCTCCTGAGAGCAGCTGTGTCCGCATGTTGTGCAGGTTTTGTTTACCTCTTTGAGTCTAACAGATGATCTTCGTGCGGCAGCGACACACTAACTACGTCGAGATTACTCAAAGCAGTCACTACTCCTGATGTCTTTCGTTTTTTTTTTTTTGCCCTAATAAGGTTTTTCTGAAACGGCGTGTTTATTCTGAGCGTGTCCTATCAAATGAAAACACCTTGAAATAACATAACAGGAAAAAAATGTGACTAGCAGAAGTATTGGCCCTCCTTATGTTATGGAATGAAAGCAAACAGAGTGAAGATTATTAGTGAAGCACAAAGCAATTTAATGGAACAGTATGTGAGATAGTTACTGTATTATAACATAAGATGACGTGCTCAGTGAAATATGAGCTGTTCATGTTTCTTGTTTCGAAATTTGCATAATCTATTTGTGTTCTTCCTGTGTGATTAGGTGTGATACCACACACGGCCCATGCCACCACTCAGGGTTCCAGATATGAAAGCCGCGAAAATCACGCACACAAAGTCGATCGACAGAGTTAACGTTGCCTGACCTAAAAACAGGGTTCCCACAGGTGCTTGAATTCCTTGAAAATGCTTGAATTTCAATTCAGTGTTTTCAAGGTTGTGAAAATGCTTGAATTTTTTGTGAAGTGCTTGAAAATGCTTGAAATTTGTGTGATGTCTATCTCAATAAACCAAGAGAAAACAAAAATGTTTCCTAAGCGGCTACGCGCTTGATCCGATGCCTTTACATGCAGAACTCAGTTATCATACTCGCTTGGTGTTCTGCAGAGAAATAACAGTAGACTACTATCCACACCTGTTGGTCACTGTTATTGCGCTATGGTAGTTACACAATACACCGCTCACAAGCTGAGAATACAAGCCAATTCACAATTAGTTAAAAATCAAAACAGTCAATCTACCACCATATGAAATAATGCTAATTAGACCCATATTATTATGCCATACAGTGGCACCGCTGCGCTTCCCATGACCATCATGGCAAACACAACTAGTAGGCTACCTATTTAAAGGTGCTGGAAAAATGGAAAAACTGGTGCTTGAAGGTGCTTGAAAAGTGCTTGAATTTGTTCATGAAAAAGGTGTGGGAACCCTGATTAGAGATGAAAGACGAAGACGGCTTGGAGTCCAGAAGGACCACAGCAGTGTCAGTTTCACAGCACTAATCAGAAATAAACACCATCGTCGATGAGAATGTGAAGTTTAGGGAGGAGACGACTCTCCTGCAACGCCGGTTTTTAACCACCAGATGTTGCTGTTTACAAGCATTGTTCCTTTAGTAGTTAAAACGGTAAAGCACGATTCGACTGCATGACAACAAATAACTGTTTGACTCGACTGACATTTAATGCTCCATGTGTGCCGTGTGTATGCGTAAATATTTCTCACCATCTTCATCCCACAGAGAGTTGGACTGTGATGTCTGCGTAACTAAAACTTTCTCCTAAACTTACAGACTGTCTCCGTGGAGAACCCGTCTCTCTCTCTCTGTGTTCATATCTGACCCTGCACACACTGATCGTCTCTCCTTTCTCTCTCTGTCCCCGACAGGAATGTTCAGCCTCTGCTCGACTTGTCAAAGAAGGATGCCATGCGGTGCGAGCTGATGTCGGCACTCAAACTCAAACAAAACAGCTAGAGATGCTACTGTTGTCTTTCTTTTGTCTCACTCTCTCTCTCACTCTCTTTCTCACTCTCTCTCTCTCGCCTCATCTCTGCCATCTTTTCTCTGTTTCTTTACGTCTCTCCCTCCATGCCTGTTTCAGTGCTGCACTCTTGTTTATTTGTGGAAAAACAAAAAAGGAGAAAATGCTTAGCTTTTTATTTGTTTTTGTTTTTTGTTTTTTTTTGTTCTGAGTTTTTGTTTTCATGCATCTCATCTGCCATGAAGCCATTCACTCACGCTCCCTCTCTGTCTCTCTTCACCACTCCTCCTCCTCGTCTCTTCCTCACCCATATTATGAATATAATGATAGTATTACCACGGTTAATGATAATCTTGCGGTGTGAGGGTCATTGTAGTAATAATCCCAGATGTTCTCACAGCCGATGTGTCCGTTTTTAAATGAACAATCTCGGGTCCGCACTCTTCCTCCATGACGAGGAAACGGACACAGGTTGTGCTGTAGGCCGGCCTGTCATTATTATGGACATCAAATTTATTTCTTGCACCTATTTCTTTTTTTTTTGGTCTATGACACCCCTGATATATTTGTATAAAAATGATTACTGTCCGTGTATAGCTGTCATTATTCTTGGCAATGTAAACGGTGTGAACACGAGGGCGGCCTTCGGTTTGTGTTTTTACTCTTTATTCCACGTGCATGTGAGCCCATGGGGCTGCAGTGAGTGGAAACTTATCAAACATGGGGATGGACTGTTATAATCACCGGGTGATTACACCCACGTCGTCAACCCCAACTCCCCAACACTGTGTATAAATAACATGACAGTTTGTCTCCCCCCTCTGTTCTGCTTACTCAACTTCTCTCTCTCCTCACCTACTATGTCTTTATCGGCGGTCACAGTTTGTCTTTGTGTCTCGGTGGAAACCTTTGACTGTTTCCATTTTTTTGGAGGGGAATCTTTTTGTTGTATTTCTGTTTTGTTTTTATTTTGTAAAGCTTATGATTCATATTGTATTAGAGCCTCCAGCAACAATAAAAACAGTAAAAAGCTTCTCCCGCTCGTATTTTTTTTTTTTAAATCTTCATTTCTCATTGATTCGCCTCATTTTGCATTGAGCACCTGCAAGTGGAGCCGGTAAACATCATCATAACAACCGTCGATCAGTCAGACTTTTTGTGAATAGCACAAAATATAACACAAAATCCATCACCTCCACCCCACTGCTGTTATTACCAAAAGCATAACGCAAAATAAAATGATAAAGCACATTAAGATGTATCAATAAGTATAGTTTGGTTTATCTGTTTAGCTCCGCTTTATCTCTATACGATTAATTTAACTTGTTCCTCTTTGTTGTTTCAGTCAAGGCAAGTTTATTTGTATAGCACAATTCGTACACAAGGCAATTCATAGTGCTTTACAGAGGCAATGTAAAACATACACGCAATAGAAATAAAAAGAAAATTTAATTAAAAACATCAGAATGTCATTTAAAATCATTAAAACAGCAAATTTGAAAACAATTTAAAACATTAAACGAATCACTGGATTATGATTAAAAAAAGAGCACTTCAGATGTTCTGTAACTTTACCAAAGCATCTGTAATTAGTTACACATGTTTTGGATCTCTGTTGCTAAGAAGAGATGCATATGAAAGTGCTGATACTGATAAATTAATTAATGAATTAATAATAAATGTTATCCCAAGATGACGGGAGAGTTCCCCTGACATCTCAAGATAACTAAACATTGTTTTCCCTGAGATAACATAATTAATTTGAGATGTTGAGAAGCCTTGTATGTTAAATCACTGCAGGAAACATCGCTCAGCGTAAAAACGTCAGAGAAGCATGTTTTTGTTCTCTCAAGATGTTTTTGTTCTCTCAAGATCTCAAATGAATTAAGTCGGTATCTCAGGACAGCAAAGTTTTATGATCTTGACGCCTCATGAAAACGATCCCTTTATCTTAGGATAACAACAGTTTGTTTATGTCGACATAAATAACTTGAGATCTTGAGAAAACTAAATTAAATTGAACTTATCATGAGGAAAAAAGGAGGAACTACACTGTGTGAATGTATGACTGCTTAGGGCCCCATACTTAATAATCAGTGATAACTGTCTTACTCCTTACTGTAAGTCAGCAGTCTACATTTAATGCCAAGCAGTTGTTTACCTTGTCTACTTTATCATAATTCTGTCTGTTCATTCATTTATTTATTCATTACTTTGTCAACATTTTGTAAACATTTTGTTTATTGTTCCCATATTTGTCTTTTTTGTTTATCAGGGTTCCCACGGGTGCTTGAATTCCTTGAAAATGCTTGAATTTCAATTCAGTGTTTTCAAGGTTGTGAAAACGCTTGAATTTTTTGTGAAGTGCTTGAAAATGCTTGAAATTTCACAATTAGTTAATAATAATGCTAATTAGACCCATATTATTATGCCATACAGTGGCACCGCTGCGCTTCCCATGACCATCATGGCAAACACAACTAGTAGGCTACCTATTTAAAGGTGCTGGAAAAATAGAGAAACTGGTGCTTGAAGGTGCTTGAAAAGTGCTTGAATTTGTTCATGAAAAAGGTGTGGGAACCCTGGTTTATGTAATTGTGTAAAAAAGAAAATGGTATGGAAAGGAAAAGGACATCTAAAAAACATTTTGATGCATGTAAATGAACGAACCGGTCACATTTCTCTTCCAGTTTAACGCACTTTTTATTTTAACTATGATTTGACTTTTACAGTCAGGCAGCTGATGTTTGCAAGGTCAAGAATGATCCTCTACGCTTCAGCTAAAAAAAGAAAATAAAATAAAAATGCAGAAGTCCTTTAAAACGGATGTAGAGTGTGAAGACTTTGGTTGAAGAAAAGCCCTCGATTATTCATGCAACGCAACATGATGACATTTGCATCGGTTGAGATGCAAATGTCATCAGTGGGATGGAAATACAGTAGAGAGGCGACGAGCTGCATGAATAATGAGGAGGCTGTGTGTGTGTGTGTGTGTGTGTGTGTGTGTGTGTGTGTGTGTGTGTGTGTGTGTGTGTGTGTGTGTGTGTGTGACTGCAGCTCGTCCACTAGGTGTCAGTGGCATCCAGCGTGTCCAGATTACGCACAGCGCGCATACGCTTACCTGTTTTATTGGTGAGGCATCAGCATCTTAAAGTGATGGATCTATTTATCAAACTTTATGAATTAACAGAGGAGGAGAACACATCTGCTGCTGGATCCTAAAACACTGGTGAAAACTTGGTTTCACTTGATCCTCTTTGGGCAAAGCTGGTAAATGAACAACAAGCTCTAGAGTTTGAGGAATGTCTGCAGGGTAATGTGTAAACTCCTATTGGAGGTGAGTGCTAGACTTTTGTTTGTCACTGATGAAAAATGAATAACGGTGTTTTTTTTTGGGTGCATAACCTTCAAGATCTCTTTGCCAAGTTGAAAGTGTTTTCTTCTCAGGCTGTGAAGATAACACTTCACTTCTTGGTTGTGTGAGTAACATTCAAACACGCCAAAGAAAATAGAGATAATTAAATACAATGTTTGTCAAGTGAACTAATGAAAGTTGTTTTCAGGTCAGTGTAATAAATGAAGCTTTTTAGGAAGTTACCATTTATCTCCAGTGGCAGGGTTTCTGTCATCCTGACAAGCCCTCAAGACCCCTGACAGAGCTGTTCACACACACACACACACACACACACACACACACACACACACACACACACACACACACACACACACACACACACACACACACACACACACACACACAGGTTTATGATAATGAGGAGCCTCAAGGCGCAGGGGGGGAGCAGGAGCCATTTTTTTTTTTACCATTCAACTGGAGTTGTGCGGACTGAGCGGAGGTGCTGCTGCTGCTGCTGCTGCTGCTGCTGCTGCTGCTGCTGCTGCTTGTTGTTGCCGGTGTGTGTATGTGTGTGTATGTGTGTGTGTGAGTGAGCTGCTCCGGCCAAGGTTACTGCGGGTTTACCTCTCTTAAAATCAGCCGGAGTGACCGGAGAGAAGTGCGCCCGCTGAGAGCATGGCTCCTCTGCAACAAAGGGAAACTCACAGGCGGAAAGTTTAAAGGAATAAAGGAGCTGCGAGAAAATCCTCGACCCGGAGACGCAGGACTGAACACACACTGAGGAGCGATGCACTTCTTCAAATGGGATTTGTTGTTGATTTTCTGGTTGTGTAAACTGGCGCCGCTGGTGCGTTCTTACACCGTGCACATAGGTGAGGATGCGGGGGAAAGGACAGTGGTGGCCGGCGTGGAGCGCGGCGCGCGGTGTACTTTGGATCAGGTCCTCGCTCCTAAATTCACGGAGCGCTTTTTGGAGACGGACGCGGCGGCGGGCACTGTGTTTGTCTCGGACTCTATAAAGTGCGCCTCGCTGCGCTCGAACCCGTTCACCGTGTACACTGTGTCTGACTGCACGGACTCCGGCTACAGGCATCTCCTCACCAGCCAGTTTGAGGTCCATGTTCACGGTAGGAACTGTTCAAACACGCGTAAAAGGAAACCACAGTGGGACATGGAGGTGCTTAGTTTGTTCAGCAGCCACAGCCAACACCGCACAGAGTGCCGCCAAGCTGGCTCTGCTTTATTTTCAGTGGGAGGTCTGCTACCAGGAGCACCGATCCACTGCAAAGTCTCCAACAGCCGTGACTTTTACTTCTCTGAGGGGGACTTGTTTGTGTCTGAGACACTTTGCTGGAGGCAGGACACACTCCTGGAGTTAGACCTGCTCTGTGATGTGCTCACAGGAGTTGGATTTAGTACTAAAGCCAACCTCATCTCTATCCACTGGCGTGTGGGCCAGGGCCCCTTTAGACAGGGCCACCTAGGGAAGCTGTTAGAAAAGGCAGCTCAGTCTGATTCAGGGATTGTGAGCAGCAGGAGGAGGAGAAGCATCAACAGCAGCCCCCAGTTCCAGCCTCCAATGTACCAAGTGGCTGTGGCAGAGAATAAGCCAGCTGGGACTCCTGTTGTTGTTTTGAAAGCTGTGGATGCGGATGAAGGGGAGGCGGGCCGGCTGGAGTATTTCATTGAAGCTCTCTTTGATAGCCGCTCCAACAATCTCTTTGCCGTGGACCCGGCCAGCGGTGCTGTGGCCACGGTGGAGGTGTTGGACCGAGAGACGAAAGACACCCACGTGTTCCGCGTGACCGCGGTCGACCACGGCACGCCCCGACGTACAGCCATGGCCACCCTCACCATCACAGTCAGTGACACTAACGATCACGACCCGGTGTTTGAACAGCAGGATTACAAGGAGAGCATCAGGGAGAATCTAGAAATAGGCTATGAGGTGTTAACAGTGAGGGCCACAGATGGGGACGCACCTGTTAACGGTAACATCCTTTACCGTATCATCAACGGTAATGGGACCAATGATGTGTTTGAGATTGATTCAAGGTCTGGGGTAATCCGCACCAAAGGTATGGTAGACAGGGAGGAGGTGGAAGCCTATATGCTGCTGGTTGAGGCAAATGACCAAGGTCGTGACCCCGGGCCCCGCAGCGCCACAGCTACCGTTCACATTGTGGTTGAGGATGATAATGATAACGCTCCCCAGTTCAGTGAGAAACGTTATGTGGTCCAGGTGCCAGAGGACATGACCCCCAACACAGAGATCCTGCAGGTCACCGCGACAGATCAGGACAGAGGGAGCAACGCCGTCGTTCACTTCAGCATCATGAGCGGAAACACCAGGGGACAGTTTTATATCGACGCGCAGACGGGTAAAATGGACTTGGTGAGTCATCTGGATTACGAGGCTAACAAGGAATACACTCTGAGAATCAGAGCACAGGACGGAGGACGTCCTCCGCTGTCCAACATCAGTGGCCTGGTTACAGTGCAGGTGCTGGATGTTAATGACAATGCCCCAATTTTTGTCAGCACCCCGTTTCAGGCCACCGTGCTGGAGAACGTGCCGCTCGGTTACTCCATCATCCACATCCAAGCAGTGGATGCAGACTCTGGAGACAACTCCAGGCTGGAGTACAGCCTCACGGACACCACGCCAAACTTCCCCTTCTCCATCAACAACAGCACGGGGTGGATTGTCGTGGCGGCCGAGCTGGACAGGGAGAGTGTAGATTTTTACAACTTTGGAGTGGAGGCCCGCGATCACGGCTACCCCGTCATGTCCTCCTCAGCCAGCATCAGCATGACTATCCTGGACGTCAATGACAACAACCCAGAGTTCACCCAGAAGGCGTATTACATGAGACTGAATGAGGATGCAGCCGTGGGGACCAGCGTGGTGACGGTGTCGGCTGTGGATCAGGACATTAACAGTGTGGTGACCTATCAGATATCAAGTGGAAACACCCGCAACAGGTTCTCCATCACGAGTCAGAGCGGAGGGGGGCTCATTACGCTGGCGTTGCCTTTAGACTACAAACTAGAACGCCAGTACGTCCTCACTGTCACTGCGAGCGACGGCACGCGCCTCGACACGGCTAAAGTGTTTGTTAATGTCACAGACGCCAACACGCACCGGCCGGTGTTCCAGAGCTCACATTACACCGTCAACATCAACGAGGACAGACCCACGGGCACCACTGTCGTGGTGATAAGTGCCACGGATGAAGACACGGGCGAGAACGCACGCATCACCTACTTCATGGACGACAGCATCCCTCAGTTTGACATCGATCCGGACACAGGAGCTGTCACCACACAGACGGAGCTGGACTACGAGGACCAGGTGTCCTATACGTTGGCCATCACTGCTCGGGATAACGGCATCCCACAGAAGTCGGACACGACCTACCTGGAGATACTCGTGAACGACGTCAACGACAACTCCCCCCGCTTCCTCAGAGACCACTACGTGGGCTCCGTCATGGAGGATGTACCTGTGTTCACCAGCGTGGTCCAGGTGTCCGCCACCGATAGAGACTCTGGGCTGAATGGTCGCGTCTTCTACACCTTCCAGGGTGGGGAGGATGGTGATGGAGATTTCATAATCGAATCCACCTCAGGCATTGTTCGCACGCTGCGCAGATTAGACAGAGAAAATGTGCCTGTTTATAGCCTGCAGGCTTTCGCTGTAGATAAAGGTGTTCCTGCTCTGAAAACACCAGTGAACATCCATGTAACAATCCTGGATGTGAACGACAACCCCCCTGTGTTCGAGAAAGACGAGTTTGACATCATGGTGGAGGAAAACAGCCCCATAGGCCTCGTGGTTGCACATATTTCAGCCACAGATCCAGATGAAGGCAGCAATGCTCAGATTATGTACCAGATCGTGGAGG